>OZ023274.1:24814285-24863881 GCA_964007475.1 Hybos culiciformis
GTAAGTAAAAAACTATATATTTTAACTAATTTTTTAAAAAAATCTACGCTAAAGTAAACTGGGGTGCCAGACCCATTTTATTGGGGGAAAATTTAAATAATTTTAAATGTTTGTTTTTTCTTTTCTTAAATTTCTAAAAATTAAAACAGTTGAAATTATTTCTATTACTGCATTATTATTCTAATTATCACTTTAAAAATCAAAATAGGCAGTCACGTTGGAAATTTTTTAATCATTCAGGAATTTAAGAAATTACGGGGATACTTCCGAAATGGGGGCGTGAGATGACGTTATCACCTAATGGTACTTTAAGACCCGTGAACAAAAAATATATATGTCTTTATAACCGCAAATGCCATCTATTGGCCGACATACATATTTTGAGTTCACGGGTCTTAAAGTACCATTAGGTCATCCTTATTTTAAAAATCGATTTATTGCAATTTTCTCGAAAACGGTTAATCCAAAATTCTTGATTTTTATTTTAAATGTTCTACAAATTAATAAAAAAAAGGAAAAATTTTTAAGGACTTCGGAGTAAATGGCTTTTATATTTTTTTTGCCGACTGCACCTTTTTGCCTTATATATATGAAACGGTAAAAAAAATCTATCCAAAACTCGATTTTTACAATAGATGACAGTTGTGAGAACTAGCAGCCTTTTGGAAAAGGACGAAAATTCAAAAAAAAAAAAAATAAATGTTCTCTAACGTTTCTGAATAGCACCTGGGAGGGCTGGGTTTGGAATATTTTATTAGATTTCATTTGAAATATATAAATTAATAAAAGTACATGAATTGTTCTTTTATAAATAAAAATATAAGAAGAAAATGAATAAAGAAAATTTTATAGAAAAATATTTTTCACATCTGGATATTTAAGTAAAAAGTAATAGAAAATAATATTTCCTTTGTACACAATATTGGTTTTAATGTATATAAATGTTTTGGTTGGTTGTAATTTTTTTTGCTTTTTGTTTTTTTTTTTTTTTTAGGTGTGACTGTAGGTTAAGTGAAACCAATTATGTCAGAATTAAGAAAACTAAATTTATTTTAGAAAGAAATAGAAAAAAAATAAAAGAAAACACACTAAAGCATATACATATACATATAATATATATAATTGTAATAAGAAAAAGGTTAAATTTAATTGTTTATCTAAGAATTGGATTACTTTAATTTTTGTCTTTTTTTTCTTCATAACTAACAACTATTCTACTTTTTTAAAGCATTTTCTTTGATAAAATTGTAAAGTAAAGGAAAATATTTTTCACAATTTCACAGACCTTATAGGCTACTTTTTTGTTTTGAATCGATTAAATTTGAAACTGCCATAGTTTAGTTAAGAATTTAACAATTTTCTTTTCGATGAGTTTTTTTAATACAAATAAATGTCAATAATAATTCAATATCTGACTTCTATTTAACAAATTGCATAAAATTTAGTTGCTAAGATTCGAAGAAATTTAAATTCGATAAAAATGAGATATATTTAAAGAATTATAAAGGTTTTGTACGAAAAATAAATTTTTGAAACGACATAATCCTCAGGTTTACGGACAAAGTCAAAATAAGTCAAAATATTAAAAAAAAAAAATTATTCTGTTTGTATTATATTGTTACATTCTGTTTGTATTTTATTGTTTCATTTATTTATAAAGTAGATTCGTATAAATGCTCCGAAACTGAAAATATTCCTATCATCGAAAACTCCTTTGACACTTGGGAATTTAGAATGTAAAAAGAAATATAATCGTCTCCCGCATAATCTTCCGGCAACCTGAGAAATTAGGGTCTAAGAAAACAAACTGCTTCTTGAAAATGAAAACATCTACAATTGTGTGAGACATAACTTCGATTCTAAAGCTTTGTTCCCAAATTGATTTAAAATATAAAATTGTTTCAAAAAATTATTTTCGAATTGAAAAATTATCTTAGGTTCCTAAAGATTTTTTGAATTACTGTATTTCTAAAATTTTCTCACAAAAGAAAAAATAATAAAAAATTGTGACCCAAAACAGAATATCTGTTTGAAAATTTAACATAAATCATTACATTAAATGATAATAAATTAAAAATACTATACACATAGAATAAATTTAGGTAGATAAAAGATTTAGATAGTATAATTACTATAATATAATATATACACTATACATATTACATAATATTGGTTAAATGAAAGCAGTATAAGGTATAAATCTTGTACTAATATCCAATTTATTGCAATTTATATCGACATAAAATTCACATAAATTGAGAATTTTATTTCGTCAAAATTTGCTGTATTTGGATTTACAATATACAATCATATAGTTTTTATAATGTACATATATCAAGCATTTTGAATTTGCATATAAATGTATATTAAAACAGTATTATATAAAAAAAACCATTTTAACAAATGTTTCACACTAAGCTAAGTCATTAGGAGAATAGTAATTTAAAGTTTAATTCAATAATGTTAGTTTGTTTTATAAGCCTATTAATTTTGAATTTATTTTTCATAAAAAATTTTACACTTACATTACAAACCATGATCTGAATTATTCAGAAAATGAGATTTGCCTGAGCTGTGAAAAACGAAAGATTATTATTCACAAAATTCTTCATTTTAGTATTTATTTGCACATGATATTGACATATTGAATTAAAATTTTTAATTTTTCAAATATCACAAATTTGACTTACGTGACAAAATTTCACTCATATTCTATTTTGATGAAATACTATATACATATATATAATAAAATTAAAACACAGCATATTACATTTATTATATTTTATTTATATGGATTAAAGTTAAATTCCCAAAAGGACAATTTATATATATTTGAAAGTTTTGTTGTATTACTTTATTTTTCTTCCTAAATTCTTCTTCTTCTTCGCCTTCTTCTTGTGCACAAAAAAGGTAGGTATAGGTACGGCAAAGAAAATGTAATCAATTTTATTTTGAAAGTTTTCAAGATGTGTCCATAATTTAATATGGATTTTTTTTTTCTGTTACATGGCCCTATAAATTTTGAAACAAAAAAAAAAAAATGTAGAATAAAAAATAAGGAAAAACCTTTATTTATAACTATGTTCCACACATCTGATTTATATTCGATTTTATTATGTGAAAAAGGAAAATAAAAATTTTTTTCATTATATAACGAATTGTGAATTTTGTTAAACTTTAATCTTTCATATAATATATTGAAATAAAAAAAAAACAAAATTAAATAAATTCTAAAAATTTAATTCAGTTAGAGGAAAAATTTTTTTTTTGCAAATGGAAAGAAAATTAAAAAACCATATCTAAACCATAACCAAATCTAAAAAACCATAATCTTAACACCAGGTCGAAAGAATTCAATAATCTTTCAATAATTTCAAGTACAGTATTCCCAAAATAATAAAGAAGCAATAGATTTCTAAAGCTCCCTTTATAAAGAACTGCTTTCAGATAACATTACTATCTACTATATTTTAACTTTTAACTCAAGAACTCAAGGCTTGAAAACCTAATTAAACATTAAATTTTCATAACGTCTCTTTCATTCAGATTACAAGTTGTCATCTTAAGGCTGGAAGACTGGTCGCATACTTTTCAGAGCCATCAGTACGTAACTATGGAATAAAACGAAATGACATATTAAACAAATTTTAAACTTTTTGAACAAGAACAAAATGTTTTCCTATAAACTTCAGTGTTCTTTAGGCAAGATTCTTCCACTCACATTTTACATCTTTTACAATACATATTTAGTTAAGTTAAAATTTTGACATATAATTCTTTCAGAACCAATCCAGCTTTGTGGATATTAATGATTTTTTTTTGCTGTTTGTTTGAAACTAAATTAGTATTAATTAGGTGAGTAAAGAAAATAAAGAAAATAAAATAAAAATTATCTAATTTTGATAAGAATATGTTTATTTTATTGTTGAATAGATCCTTCGGTGTCCTAAAATCCTGTACCTATACTCTCCTAATTAGAAATTTCTATTTATTTATTTTAAAAATTTATAAAAATAGCCAATAACTTTTAACGAAAATTATTTGACAAAAAATAAAAAAAAAAGAAATAGGAAAAACAAGAAAATATGACAAGATTTATGATAAATTTCTAAAAAAAAAAATGAACAAAAAATTATATTTTTTGTACAAAAATAAAAAAAATAAAAGAAAATCCTCTTATATCCTTGGAGGAAAAAAAAAAAGTAAAATTGTACAAGAAAATAAGATATAAATTTTCATTTTTCGAAAAGATTATTAAAAATATATACTGTGTACACACATAAGAAAAAGGCTAACTACAGTTAGGAAAATTATTTGCAAGCTATTTAGAAAAAACTTTGTTTGTTTTTATTCTCAACTTTTCTTTTACTTTTTTTCGAGTATAAGGACAGCAAGAGTATTGCGAGAAGAGAATTAATTATTATTTTCTCGACAAATAAGTTAAAAATTAAAAAAAAATTAAAAAACAAAACTGCGAATCCTTTTATAATAAATCTAAAAATTTTATGACAGAAACTAATGTTTATACTTTTGAAAATTTTGTTTTCTCTTAAAATAATTTTTAAATATAAACAAACAATAATTATGAGAGCAAATGTAAATAAAATTATTTGTAAAGGACCTTTTTTCTTTTGTAATGCAAAATTTTACGCGCTCCATTTCCAAAACTTTTCTAAACAAAAATAAATTGAACATAAATTGTAGTTAAACAATATTTTTTGCTTTATTTTATTTATTTATTCGCCGAATAAGAAAAACTTCAGCTTTCAAAATTTTATAAATAATTATTCTAAAATTATAGTACTCTTGAATCTTAACTGATTTAAACCCAATTTTTAAATTTTATCCTTTTCTAAATAACGCAATCACTACTTCTAGTTTCAATTATAAATCCTTTTTTTTTGTGTCATAAACAATTTTTCACTATTTTCCAGAAATAATAATTATACATTTTCTTCACTAATCAAAAACTTTTTTTGTCAGTGAGTGGAATTGTATCTAGCAACGTCAACACTAACTTCTATCTGTCATCTATTATTTAAGTCAAAACAAAAAACTATTTTTTTATTAGAAAATACAAAATAAGAAAAAACAATATAAACAGAAAATCGTTTTCCATGAAACTGTCACGACGACAGTCAATATCCATAATAGTGATGGGTTTACTTTTTTTGTATTATTGCTTTCATATATGACTAACTCATTGTTATATATATTTTTTTTTGTTTTGGGTGTCATTGAAGGTTGAAAATTTGATGACACAGTAATACCCATTTTTACAATTATGAGTTTTAACATTTTATTAAACAAAAATGATTTATATAACAAATAATAGGAAATGAAATAGCATAAAACCTTTTAGATAAAAATAAATCAAAAAAATGAGAAAAAAATAGATTTATTTTTATCTTTTATTTAAAGATAAAAATAGTAAAAAAAAAATTTTATAATATGTATATGTATAATAGAAAGAAAATATAAAATTTATTACATATTCCGGAAAATATATTTGACTGGTCAAGAAGAAAAATCACGATTCTCAATAACTTTTCAATTTTTATTAATGAAAAACAAAAAAAAAAAAATAAATAAAATAAAATAAAATATAAAATAATTTATTGTGTTGCTTTCTTTCCTCAAAAATTATTACCCGAAAAAAAGGCGCACATTTACTCTGAAAGCAAAACAATTTACAATCAGAATTTTTGAAAATTGATAGGTATTTTTATTTTTCAATTTGAAAATTCAAGCTTTAACCCTCATTTATTGAATATTATACAAATTTTATTTTCTGAATTTCAAAGTTAGCATTTTTTATTATTATTTAAAACTGATCTTATTGAGTTCAATTTTGTGGTCCTTCGAGCCGGAAGTAAAAAGAACATTGATTTTAATATGAAATTTTAAAAAGAAACATAATGTGTGTATGGTATTAGTTACGACAAATTGAATTAGTTAGGACCAATGAACCAAAATAAATTTTATAAGCCGGCTTACAGAAATTTAGGTGATACATAATAGTTGATCTGAAATATTGAAAAAATCAAAAAATCATTGTATAAAAACTATATTTTTTAATAGTTATGTGGTCGTTCGAGCCGGAAGAAAAAATAACGTTGTAGTTTGAATTGAATATTTAAAAAGGGAATACAATTTCTGACAGTACTTATAAATAGTATTTAGACAAAAAATATTCCATACATTTTATTTAAACTAGGTATTGGTTTGTACTGAGTAATTTTCTGAAATAAGGAATTTTACATAAATTTTGTAAGCAGCGTTCGTAAATAAAAATTTATCATCTCTCAAAAAAATTTTGTAAAAAACAAAAATTATTACAAAAATTTTCACTTAATTTACAGATTTTTTATTTTATTAAATTTTCTGATTCAGTATTTTTTTTGTTTTTTTTTTTTATTTTATTTTAAATAAAAAATGAAGTTCGCACTTTCTTATTTTAATCAAAATATTTTTAACTAAATGAACTTTTTTGCAGGATTACATAAATTCCAGTTGAATTATTTGTAATCAAATATAAAAAGTATTTTCATTTAATTTTTCAAAGTGGAAATTTTTTTTTGTGCAACTCAACTGAAAAATTTAATAAAATTTTTTGCACAATATTGGTTTGCTAAAAATAAGGTCTTCTTTGAAGAAAAAAAAATATATATATATATACATTTAAGTCAACCGTTTCCAAATAGCATATCTCTGCATCTAAATAACACATTGAAAATTTTGTCTCATTTTGAAAATGATAGGTACCACGCGAAACCGCTCGGTCTAGTACTGTTTTTTTCAATTCTTTCTTGATCGTTAATTGTCCTAATCTGATAGATAGAGAGAGAGAGAGAGAGAGAGATGTTGAAAGAAATTTTTAGCTAAATCAAAATTCACTTTACTCAACATATAGACTCTAATAAAGATTGCATTTTTTTTCTACCACCCATAGAGGTTGGAATAAACACACAACAGTAGCGCAGAATATTAAATTTATTTTGCATTTTTCTCTAACTATGATTCTATGAAATACTTCATTTATAAAGTATTTTTAATAAAGGTTTTTTTTATTGTTTTTTCTTCTCATTTTTTGTTCCTTTTCGATGGTTCAAAGGTAAAGGACCACTTCATGTACGATAATTTAGACATGATGACAAAGAAACATTGTGTAAAATTTTTAAATTTTTTTTTTCTGTTTTATTAAAAAAAAAAATCTCTCCAGCTAGTTAAAATGAACATTTTTAGGGTGAAGGTTTAAAAAAAATAAATTTTTATTTTTTTTTTTTAGATTATTATAATGATTACTATTTTGATGTCAAAAGAAGATTAATTAAAATCTATTTCTGTATAAAATTCACAGAAAGAAGAAAACCGAATAAAAAATAGAATTAAGGAGTCAGCTTAACCATATTAACAACTATATGATTTCTATAATCATAGTTCGAACTCTAAATTTTACAAAGATATCCACATTTTATGTAGCAATTGTTCATTATAGTTATAGTCATTAAGTTTGAATGGAAAACTACAGATCGAAATGTTTATATAATATTCTATTTTTATTTATTTTGTTCCTCTTCTTTTTAATAACGAAATACCATGCAATATTTCTGCTGGGCGTTGGCTATTCATTAATCAGTTAAATGTCAAAAGTTCAGTGAAGCGAATCAGAACAATTTCTAGTTTCAAATATTCAAATAAATATATGCAAGCATTAGAACGAGTGTTCTTCCTATTTCTATCACGGATTATAAAAAAAATTTCCAAAATATTTCTTTCAATATTTCCACTTAATATTATATGGCACTGATTATTTAAAAAAAAAAAAACAAAATCCCAAAAAATGTTATCTAAATATTTTAACTAAATATAATATTTTGTATATAATTAAAAATTTTAAAGGTTTTTCACCAAAAAAGAAAAAAAAAACGATGAAATTTTTTTGTTTTTCATTCAGTTGAATAAAAGAAAAAATCAAAACTTCAAAACGGATATTAAAAATATAATGGAAAATGTTTTATTTCAAAAATTCTTGAAAAATTATAAAAATAAGAAAAATAAATTACAAAAATTTTTAAAGGAAATTTAAAGGAAGTAGATATCCTTTTTTTTATTATATTAGAAAAATCAATATAGAATTTGATCACTCTAAGTTTTTAATTTTAATTAATCAAACCACAATAAATAACTGAAAAGAAAAATAATAGAAGAAAATAAAAAAACAAAAAAACTTTTATGTTTTTTAATTAAAATCCTATAAATTGGTTATATCAAATATTTGCCGAGAAAATTTATTTTTTTTTATATTTTTATTTTTTGCAATAATGAATAAATTTTGTAATTTTATTTAAAGAATATTTTCTCTTTTACGTAATGAAGATGGGTAAAAAAAAAGAAATATTGAAATAATTCCCTTAATTGAAATTCTTAAAAGTTTCCAAAAAAAAAAATTTGCTTTGCTTCTTTCATTTTATTTAAATATAGGAATTTCAAAATTGTCTATTATTCCATCAAATTCTGCTAATATCCTTTCATTACATATATAAATTTCAAAATATACAGTATTGGGAAAATCATTTGCAACATACTTTCTCGAATTTTTTTCTACAATTTGAAATTTATGTTTTAAGTTTAATATCCTTGACTGTGTATTACTTTTTATGATTTGAATTCAATTTTGACAAAAATGGCAGAAATTTACCAGTACTCTTTTGAAGAACTTAAATGATTTTACTACGCTGCGATGCGATGCATAACTTCTGTAGAAAAATGCAAAATTATCTGTGTAAGAACATATGAGAGTATTGCAATTGTTTTTTACAATACTGTGTGTTTTCTTTTATTTTTCACTATCTCTAAATAGATGTATAAATATAAGATAGATAGATGGAAATGTAATGAGTAAACGACTTGAAGTTAAACTATTAGGAAAATCATGATTGTGCAATAAGGATGAGAAAATTCAATTTCCGTTTATTTCTTTCTTTTTTAAGGTTTTTCTTTTATTTTTTTTTTGTTTTAAACATTCATTCAAACTAGAAAATTTTCCTTTATAAAAAATAAAATAAAATAAAATAATACTATAATATAGTTGTTATTTTTTGATATGAACGACTTTTTTATGTTAAATAACAAAATATTGGAATTGAAAATTTATGTTTATTTTTTTTCTTTTTATTTTTTTTTTAAAGAAAGGGAATTTTATTTTATGGAGATAATTTAAAGAAATACTGTGAAACTTACACGTTTCAATTCTTATTTCTGAATCTGCCACTTTTTCTATTTACACTATATGGGCACGATTTTGGAAAACAACTTGACAAAGACAGAGTAGACTAAATGTTACAAACACGAATTAAACGGATATCTAACCCGTAAAACTTAAAAAACTTCGAATTCTAAGAACACAAGTCCGATAGCCAAATAAATTCAAATTCAAACTAGTATTTTAATATTGTTTTGTCCTTATAACAAGGATAATTTCTTTCTGCTTTTCTGTATTTATAAAATTTAACATCTATGTAAGAAGATATTACAATTTAGTATAACTTTTTCTATTACCAATTTTTATATATATAATATATATATATAAACAAAAAGAGCTTCGGTAGAAAAAAACAGAAGAAAAATATATATATTTTATTAAAATTTTGACAAAAAAAAAAAGAATTCCAAAAATTGTTTTTTTTTTGTGAATAAAATATTTTTTTTAATGAAAGCGATAGCAAAAAAGAAATCTTCTCGAATAATGAGGTAATTTGTATAATTTTGAAGTTTTTCGTTAAGGAAAGTCAAATTAAATTACAAGATAACTATACAAATAATTTAAGATAAACAAATTTTTCCTAGGAATTTCAGGAAGAAAATTATTTGATAAGGTTCTAATAATTTTCAATTTTCTCTTCAATTAATTTTGTACAGAATATATATTGTTGTTTATTGTAAGTTATATTAACAACTTTGTTATTAAGTTCTATGTTATTCATTATAGAATTTTCCAATCGGTTATATAGAGAGAATTTTTTTCGAAAATAGAAGTATATTAACCAGTTCTATACATAAGAAGTTGTTTTAAGTAGTCAAATAACCAGTTTCAGTTTCTAACACACTTCGAAACAACAAATGTGTAGTTTGGTATCGTCTTGTCCTCGTTTTATACCTTTTACATTATCCAGTATCGTGTGTTCTATTTTTGGTCCCTTTGGAATAAATGCAAATGGTCTAAAATCCTTTTTTTTTGCTATACGAGTATATTATAGCTGAGGTAGTCTTTTGGTCAATATTTTATATCTTTAAAGTATAAAAAACGTTAAGCGTAAGTACAAGGTATATTAAATAAGTTAGTCACTGAAAATTGTAATAATATAAGCTGTAAATACATGATATATTCCTAGCTAATTATTGAATTTATATTAAACTAAGCAACATTATTTTCTTATTGTGTCATATAGAATGAAAAAGTATTTTCAGTCTTAACTAGAAATTCATTCGATAATCATTTAAAATAAGGAAGCTTTTAATTCAGAGTTTTCTTTTATTTAATTTTTTAATTCAGAGTTTTCTTTTATTTAATTTCAATCATTGAAACAAATTCAGCTCTGTAACTAACAATTTCAACCCTAATAATTACACTTAAATTTTTGATTATACACTGAACCATTACTTGGACTTTTAAAACGACATTTATTACAATCAAAGAAGTTATAATAATTATGAATTATATGGTAAACATTTTTTAGACGGATTTAAAATTTTCTATCTATTTTGTAAATTTTCTTGTAGAAAATAGTTTAGCTTTAAGTTTTCGTAGTTGACAATCAAATAGAGTTGATCTAAAAAAAGAATTTCGGTTTTTGGAAAGTTTTAAGCCTAAAATCAATAATGTAGGTCCTTTAAAATATAGATTGTAGTCTTCAAGATTGTTGAAAAATGAAAAATTATATATTGATGAAGGATATTTCCAATAAAAAGTTGTAAACTAAAAATTTGATGTGTTTTATTAATAAATTTAAGAAATAAAAAAAATTATATTTTTATAAACTTAAAAAATATGGCATTTCTTTTTCTATAAAAAGGTAGAAAATTGACGACTTCTTGTGTATATATAATATGTTTTTCTAAGCTATTAAAAGTTTTTCTTATTTTTTTTTTTTTTATTTTATTTATTTTTTAAGGATGATGAAAATATTTTTACTTCTATAAGTAAAGTGAAAACAAATAATAATGACACTAATGGTCCTTTAAATATTTTTTTTGTTATATTATAAACATATGTGTAATGTGTATGTATAAGTGTGAATAGTATATAAAATGTACATACTAATTTATAGAAAATGTTTAATTTTGTTATAAAAGTCACATTAAAACATGTGAAAATACTCGGTTTACTTTTTAAATAAATGATTTTCCTGGAAAATATCTTTTATCTTCTGTTTTGTTCCAGGTAATCTTCCTACTTTATAAGGAACATTTTTAAAATTAAAATTTTCCACACTATTTTATTCTTCCATTTTTTTTTTTGTATCTGCTAGAAAATTATTCAGATTAATCGTTTGATTTAAATTAGTAATTTACAAAAAAAAATTCATAAACTTGAATACTTTAATGGAAAAAAAAAGAATATTATACATCATACCCATAGGAACTGGAATTATATATATGATACCATACAATGTTTCTATTCGAATAAAATTTTCCACTAATAATTAGAATTATTAAATAATGTCAGTTATCATAATTTAATACTCAAAATAAATAAAGACATAAGATTGATGGGTGGACAAAGTGAAAGTAAAACCAACAAAAAAATTAAAAATAAAAGAAAATATGTTTTAAAAATCAATCATATTTTGAGTGACACATGGGTAAAGGCACATTAGTCCTAAATATAACCTACTAATAACATGTTGAATTATTTTTAAAAAAACAATTCAAAGAAAGTAAAATAAATCATTATTAAATTTACAAAAGTCTTATAAAAATATTGAAATATGATATTTTCTAATTTATTTTAATATTCTTTGTTTCCTAATAAAATATTTATTAAAACTTTAATTTATTTAGACATTAATTTTCATAATATATGTCTAAATTATTTGACAACAAATTATAAACAAAAAGATTAAATTTAATTCACAAAAATAGTAATAAAAAAAGAGGAGTTTCTAGGACTCACAATACTAGTTTGATTTTGTCTTTAGAAGCTTTAGAAACTTAATCAGGGTTGGAGCACACTCTGATATGGGCTCATATTCTATTTAAAAGAAAATTGCATTAAATTTCAATTATATAGTTAACCGTGAATATTAAGTCGGAATGGGAAATGTATCTAAAGAAAAGATTTTCTAATAGCGGTTCTGTATTGGCAAGCTCGATGACATCTTTCTTTCAGATCTCTTTCGTCTTTTTCCATATACAAACAAATTGCAAAAGCCGGAAGAGAGACTCATCAAAGTACATACTTTGTCGCTTTGCAGCTTGTAGGCTGTTAGTTTTTATTGTTTTTTAATTATTTCATATGGTCGTTACACTTATTTCTGTCTTAAAAATAAAGGCAAACAAAACATTACATTCATAAACAATGAATATTTGTTTTTTTCTGTCAAAAGTGGGTAGAAAGAGAGTCGCTTTGGCAGTGTGTAAAACTTTTTCAAAAACTGCTTTAAGAAGTCTTCATATTGCCAGTGCAGACAGGGTATAAAATAGACGACTGTATAAAAAATATAATTATTTTTATTAAAAATAAATATTATTAAATAAATGTTATTTTACTTATGAACATTAAAAACCACATTGATTTTCTCCAAAAATTTGACAAAATTATTTAAAAGAAATTTTTGACTTTGGTTTTATAATCATAATAATCATCTTATAAAGTCAAATCTTTAAATAATGTATAAATTTCTTCAACATAAATAATTTTGTTCGAAAATCTTTCAGGATGTTAAATATAAAAAAAAAAAATCCTTAATTTACTTGATTTACTTATTTCTTATTTTTTTTTTGTGCGGGAAAAAAAATATATCTCTTTTTTTGTGATATTCCATGAAAATGAATGTCCTTCCAAATTTATCCCTCGATATAATATTTTTTAATATAAAAATAAGAAGAAAAAAAAAATATAATACTAGGATATATCTTACATAACCAATAAAAAATAACTAGGTTTCCACAACATCAATACCCTTGATATATAAAATTTTTCGAAAGTACACTTTAAAACACTTTTGACCTCACTAGCTTATACAATCGAATTTACTATTTTTGGTGGTGAGTAACTATCATTAGGTTAGAGAAAAAATTCTGAAAAATTTTGAAAAAAGACCTGTTAAGCATTTTAATACATATACCCTCTGATAGTTTTTCAAGTTCTTGGGCCTGTTGAAGAGGTTATTAAAAATTGGATTTTATAAGTCGGGCCGACCTCAAAAATGCTAAAAAACAACGCATCGTTTTCAAGACAAATGCGAAAAACTAAAAAATTCCTGTAATTATCCCTTATTTAAAGGGGCAGGGCAAATATGGTCAAAGTACATGCCGTATAACTAGGATATAATATCCAAAATGAACTAGAATATAATAATATAAAACCAAATGAACTAGGATATAAAACTAAATGAACTAGGATATAATGAAAATGATATAACAAGATTTTTTCTATGTTCTAGTTCATTTTGGACTATTATATCCTAGTTCATAGGGCCCAAAGTACATATATACGATATCTCGAACCTAAAAATGAAATAAAATACAAAAAAAAATTTTGAGGATGTAAAAGTATTAAAAAGAAACAAAAAAAAAAAAAAATAAAAAGTTATTACATAAAAAATTACTGCATAGATTATTTATTTTTCATATCAAGCATAGCAAACAAAATAAAATCCTTCTTAAAAATTTGCTGAAGAGCTTAAGAAATCAATAATGCTTGAATGACAGCCATCCTTAAGGATATCAAACCAATTTCAGTGAACCTCAAAGAAAAAAAAATAAAAAAGAAAATATTCCTTTATTTTTCATTTTTTCTTCTTCTTCACAAATGGATAGATATCTATAATAATTTAAAGGAAAAAGCCTCCTCATAAATTTCTAATAATTTTTTTTTTCTTTCTTTTTTTTTTCCTTCTAATCAATACATGAATGAATGAAAATGAATGAAATATATACCGAAAAAAAAAAAGAAAAAGATGAACGGAAAATTGCGTATATTTTTTTGTTTATTTTCTTTTTCTATGATGAGAAAATTATCAAAAGCATAAGCTTTAAATGGAAAAAATATATGTACATATATATCTATATATTTAAGATTATAAATTAGATTAAAATTTAAAGTGATTCAGTGACAGTAATCTTAGAAGAAGAATAGAGGAAAAAAAATAAATGTATATCTATCTAGCTGCCGATTGATAAATTAACCACTTTGATGAAAATTTTTGAAACGAAAAAAAAAAAAAAAGAATAAAGTTGAATGAAAATTCAATATGAATAAGAAACATTTAAAATTTATGATTATTTTTTCAATTAAAACTAATGATTGTCTCTCACCAGTATATAAGATAAGATCTGGTTAGTCAGATCCCACATAGCCTTTCAAATCAATTTTTTGTGGCTGCATGAAGTAAACTATAGGATATTTAACGATGCACAAACCGAAACTAAATATACGTATACCCAATAATCCAACTTATCGCAATAATCCATATATAGATTATTTATATCATAAATCTTATAGTAATCTATGCTTAATAGGTCCTAATGTTGTTTCAATTCGCTGTAATCCATATAGATAGGACAGAAATGTAATATATATAGTTTATTCCGACTCGCTCATATGCCAAAATGTCGTATAGATTATTTCGCGCCCCCTTCTGTTCTAAATCTGTTTTAATGTTTTTTTATGTAAAACTTTTTTAAAAATTTCGCTTTTCGAGGCCATTTCGTAAAACCTTTCATACTCGGATTTCAGTATAGGCGGTATGAAAGGGACTCAGGACATATACGGGACAATTCCACCAATCCAAAATCAGCCAGGATTTATAAAATATATAGAAGTTATTAGTTTTAGAGAATTTTCAAATATACAATATGGTTTGTCATTTTCTTTTATATTTTTATAATTTGGCATTTAGGAAAAGAAAAAAAAAATTTTTTTTTTAATATTTTGAGAAGAAAATGAAAACCTCAAGTACCAGTCTATTATTATGGTGTAAACCAATTTTTAGAAAATATAAATACAAAAAAAAATTATTTTCCTTAAAATTGATAAAAATAAATAATGAAAAATTTTCTTTTAAAAACCACAAATAAACAAAAAGGATTAAAAAATAAAAAATAAAATACTATTTTCAGAATATTATTTTTATTTATTTTTTTCAAAAATTATGAGAAATTTTAATATTAAATTATCTGTTACCTTGACAAAAGAAGTGGCTTAAAAATATTTTTGTTTTCAATTATCCTTATTTTATAAATTGTAACAAGTATATGTATATCCTTGATGTAGTATACTTAAATAAATTCTCTACATACATAAAAATATAACAAAATTCTTATTATCATTATTTTTTTTCATTCAAAAAACAAAATAAATTTGATTTATTAAAAAGAGAAAAAAAGGAAAATCATTTTTTTTTCTTTATGATATTCTAAGCTTCTTTATTCAAATTTTAATAAAATAAATTAAAAAAAACCGATTTTAAGGTTATTTTATATAAAAAAAAAACAAAGTTAAATTCTTGAAAATGTTAAAGTTTTTGAATAATTATAAAGTGAAATTGTAACCTTTATAGCACCTCAGTGACAGTATCTTATTTTGCAACTTTAGGAACTAGGACTTCAAAAAATCTTATGACAAAATGTCTATGTAAATAGATCAGTGTTTCTGAATTTACTTAGTGTGTATATTATATAGAGTACATAATAATTAAATTACAGCTCGTCTATGGATTTTCTTTCATAACCAAAACCTTATGCAAAGTATTGGTTAAATGAAATCCAATATTTTGTCATTTTTGCCAATAATGTTTTAAGGTGTATAATTCAGGGTTTCGAACCCCGAAAATTATTGGTACGGGTACAGGTTCGGGTTCGATGCCTTAAAATTTAGTGGGTTCGGTTCAGGTTCGGGTTCGGGTTCGGGTTCAACTTTTTTAAGAAAAAAAATTCTATGTAGTGTTTAGTTTAAAATGTAATTTTTATTTTATTTTAATTATTTTATTTAATTAAAAAAAAACTTATAAATTCTTTTCATTCACTTTTTTCACTACGTATGAAAACTTCTAGACTAATGAAAATAACCAAAGAAATACAATTAAAAAAATTCAAAAAAAATTCTGCGAAATATGAAATTTGAATTTCTACGCGCCGCATACTTAGGTAATAATTGCAATTAAAAATTGAACCCGAACCAATTTTTTTAGTGGGTTCGGGTTCGGGTTCAGGTTCACATAATTTAAAAAAAAACATTGAACCGGAGCGGGTTCAGGGTTCGGGTTCGGTTCGGGTTCGAAACCCTGGTATAATTTGTTTTATGATAACTTTTTTTTTTTAAATAAGAAATTATGTTTTCCTTAAAACTAAGTATAATTTGTATGTAAATGAAAATGGAACTTCTGTATACCTTTTTCCATGTAATTTAGAATAACATATTAGCTTCTCTCCTCTTATTGTTATTAAATATATTTGTATTTTATTATATTTTGTATAATTTCAGTTTTTTTTTTGTTGTTGTCTTATGGTAAACTTAAAAAAAATAAAAACTAAAAAATTTAGACATAAAATACCTATGCAGAGCATATTTTCTTAATATAATAATAATATGTTGTATACCTTACCTAAACCTTATATACACATTTATAATGCTTTACCATAATAATTTGTTAAAAGAAAATTAATGGAATAAAATATTTTACCTTTCAAAATGAAAATGAAAAACAAAAAAATTATGTTTTTTTTTTTTGTTTTTATTTTCCATTTCTAGGTAGAGTTTGTTAGCTAGGTTGTATATGGAAAATCTAAGAAAAACCACAAAACAAAAAAAAAAACAAAAAAAAAAGAAATCTCAAAATAATTTTCATCATAATTTAGAAAAGATTCCATTAAGCTTTTAATAACTCTTGTACACCCTATTTTATTGTGCACAACACAATATATATTTATATTATATGTATATAGGTATATATAACGTTTATAACAAGTGCTTCTGAAAATTGTAGAATAAACGAAATTTTCTTATGAAACATTTAACAATAATAATTTTTATAATCGTATAATCTATAATATCTTTTATATAGTTCTAATATATATAAATATATATCTATATATAATTATATATACGAAATCTATGCTGGGTATAATTTGCCTTATTTTTTTCATGAACTTATATATATATGTATATATATATATATGTAAGAATAATAATTCTTAAATGGATATAAACAAATTTAAGATACATAGTTTCATAATGTTTTTTGAAAATTATTTTTAAGTTTTATAATTTTAACAATATTTTCAACTATAAAACATAGGTATTTGAATTAGAGTTGTACGCTACCAAAAAAAAAATAGAAAAACGGGCTGTTATGAAGTGATGTGCAAAAAATTGCTATATAATTACAAATTACTATTTAGATACGGGATTACGACTGTACATTGCTTCTATATCAATCTAATTCAAACTGAAGTTCTACACTTGGTGCACAAGAATAATAATAAATGTATCTTTCGTCAAAAAAAACTCATTGCAAAATCAGACATAAAATGTGGTAGAATGATTATGTCTAAAACTACATTAGCAGTATGAGCTCAAAATTTTGTATTTATTACTGGATTCGCTATGACTTAATGGCTAGTCTTGCTAGAGTCATTTACAAGTTCAAGTTAACGTATACTATATAATATATAAGGATAATAAGGAATATACAAAACTTAAAACTGATGCAGCTACATACCTATATCTTTAATTGAGATACACACTTAATGTTTTAACTTTTTTCTTATGATTTCCAATTTAAAAAATTTCTTTAATTATCAAATATAAAAGATTTAAATAATAAAAATATAGTGACTAGTGAGCTGTAAAAAATTTAAATACTGAATACGCTTCTGCAATGTACATAATTTGTGGCGTACTAAAAATTTATCGATTCATTTCCATTGTACAAGTTATGATTCTATTTATATTTATATTTTTCAATCACTGGTACTTCTAAACAATATTATTTAAAATTATAAAGATTTGATTTTCATTTTGTGGTTCAAAAAAAAAATTTTTTTTTTTTCATTACAAAACCGCTGCTATCATTGAAAATATACAGAAATATTACGAAAACTATCAAAATGTATAGTAAAATTAAACAAGAAATAATAGAGATAATTTGTAAACAAAAATTGATAAATTCATAAAATAAAATTATGAAATCACAATATATCGTATATATAAATATATGTACATATATATAACATGTGTATCATACGGATATGTATCTCACATAATATATATAAAACGCGAGAAACTAAAATTCATTGAATTTTGAAATTTAAAAATAAAATAGTTTTTAATTCTTCTAATTTCCATTGAAAATAGTAAAATGAAAATAATTCTTGCAGCAAAATTCTATTATTATATTATTATATCTTATTTTCGGGTTAAATCGAAATGTATATTTATATAAAATCATAAATAAACATAACAACATTATTAGAGTAGGTATTGTATACAAAACATAATCTAAATTTTGTGTTTTTATTATTAAAAACTTTATTATGTTCTTATAATACCAAAAATACCTTAAACACAATTATTTTATGTATATGTATGTATGCTAAAAAAGAAGAGAATACAATTTTCCTTGAAAATATTTTGTATTTTTCTCATTTCATTGTATATTCATTTTATGTGACACTAACGTGCTAATTAAATTCTTGATTTTAATCAAAAACTTATTCAAAATATATAAATTTATTGACATTTTTAGTTTTATTATTAATAATAATAATAATTAAACATACGGTTGAAAATATTAAAAATATTAAACTATATAAATAAAATTACTGAAATTGCGCCACTAACTACTCTAAACTGAGTGAGTTAATTATGTTGTAAAGATTATAGAAATTATAAATAAACATAAGAATTAATCAGAGCCGGAAACCCAAGCGAGTACTTCTTATGAATTTTTACATCGTGTTGTCGTGTTCTAGAATTTTTAGGGTTTCTCCAAGCAGTCCAGGTTATAATTTATTATATCGAAGAAGAAAAAAACGATCCTCTAGAGCAGGGGTTCCCAAACTTTTACCAGTCACGACCCGCTAATTAAAACCCTTAGTAAAAAAAAATTAATAGCAGAAAAGTAAAATCTTCACATTGCTAAAAATGCAATTTCACATAAATAAGACGTTGTGAATGGAAGCAGTAATTTAAAAGCTGCAGTGTGTAAGACTGGATATGTATTTTGTACTGACAACCAAAAATGTATAAATTTTTTCGCTCAAAACTAATTTTGAGATCACTATCCCTTAAACAACTCTTCATCGTCGATATATCAGTAGCTGAACCATTTTAAAAAAGATTTATAATCCATGAATATTTATCGAGAATTTCAATTTCGTCGTGGAAATAAAACTACAAATTTTCCATAAGTTTGTCCAAATGTTCAATTACCAAAAGAAAATGATTACAAACAACTAAATATTAAAATTTTTGGCGCCCCACCTTGAGTCAGCTCGCGACCCACACTTTGGGAACCATTGCTAGTCTAGATACAAGAAAAAAAGAAACACAAAAAAAAAAGAAAGGGTGATAAAGAAATAGGATCAAAATACAATAGATATGTTGTAATGTTATTTGTAACAAAATCATCTTATAAACATTAGAAATTTTTCTTTCTGTACATAATTTTGTTAAAGTGGAATTATAAAACGTTAATGTTTTGGAAATATATTGTTACGCTATCAAAAGCGAAAATCTTTAAATTATTGTCTTTTATAAATATTCATTTTAAAGGATTAAAGGTTAATCGTGTTTGCGAATATTCTTTAATTTAAAATCACTTTGTGTTCATTGATATAAATAAAATTTGTGTGTATATTATACTTAATAAAATATATAAAGTAGGTATATATACACATAGAAAAAGTTAAAAAATTTTGCTCTAACGAATAAAACACAGTTTTTTTTTTTTTTTGCTACCTAAGGTTTGGTAAAAAAAAAAAAACAAAAAAATTTTACGCATTTCATTTTCAGATAATAATCTTTATTTTTTTTTTTTGCTTTTTTCATCACAAAATTATGTACATATAGTTATAGATAGTTAGTTATATTCAAATTCTGCTTCGTTGTTAAAAAATAGTTTTAATACAAATTAGGTTATTAGATTTGGATTTTTATTCTGCTAATCATTTCATCTCGAAGTAATACGGCTGTGATAATTTATATTAATTGATGTTGCTGCGTAAATTGCCTCCAATACATTATATGAATCTGAATTGACATTTAGATTTAATTATTACTTCTGCTATTTTTATCGTTTCTTTTATGTGAAATGTCTCAATTCAGTTTAAAATTAATATAATACTAACAAGTCTTTTGACAGCTTCCAATATGGAAACGAATTCAAGAATTTGTGGCTATGCATTTTACAATATTTCAAAATACATTCGTTAAGATTTGTTCATTATATGAACACCACAATTATTTTCAGACATTTAAAATATTTAAAAATAAATCGATAATGTAATAAAAGTTCTAACTCAAATTTATTTGGCTTAACTTCCGAAACAATTATAATTAATAGCGTAGGTGTTGAAGTCTGCATACAAACAGGAACATTTTATAAAATTAAACCTACTTTCTGTTAGAAAACTTGTAGATTTTTAAAATAAAAATATTTCGAAATTTGATCTGTCGGAACAATTTAAAAAAAAAAAAAATTCAGTTTTATAATTAAAATTTCAAATTAATAAGTATCTATTTATTCAAACCATACGTAATTACACAAATTAATAATATCTTGAATGAAAATTCATTTCACATGACGAACATTTGAGCTATTGTAGGCGAATTGTTGGGGTTCACCTACGAATAACGAATGTTCACTTTTTAACACGAACAAAGCACATACGGCATTCGTATAAGAATAATGATTAACATATTCACGTATTCACGTACACGCATATGGCGACGCACCTTTCCCCATACTGTATAAAAACTATGTATACCTATATTTAATTTGTGTCATTTTTAGATTAAATTAAAAAAATAAAAATAAAATATTAATGTGAAAATAAAATGTGATTGCAACATTTGAAAATAACATTTAATGAATATTATGTGTGCCAAAGAAATTGATGGAAAACAATAATATAACAACAACAACAATGAATATTATTCAATAATTTTTTTTTTATCGAAAATTATAGAAAATAAAACTCTTCAACATTTATTTATTTATTTATTTTTTTTTTTTTTGTAATCCTTGTTTTACGGTTGGGCGGATATTCAAATTTACTTTAGACATTGATTGAAGTATAAACAGACAAGTAATCTACAACCACCTCCTGTAATATTTAAAATGTTATAAATAGTTAGATTTATTTTTAAGTTTATAGAGAAGTGTTCTATAAATTTATATACATATAATATTGAATTCTTTAATAATTTAAACGACATTTATTCTCATTTTGCGTCTTTCAATTTCAAAGAAGGGGAAAAAAAATGTTTGCTTTATTTTTCTGAATTACAAATTTTATATCATTCAGAGAAAAGTTTCCCTTTTGCTAGATTAGTCCTCAAATTATACATCAGTTTCGGTAGTTAAATTAAATATAATTTCTTATTCTTTATTTCCATCTAACACGATAGACTTAACAGATCAGAGTAGACAATTGACAAATTCAACACATATTTCAACCCGAATATGACTTAGGATAGTGACAAAACAATTTCAAACTGGTATTTAGATACAGATTTACGTTTCAATTTTTAAAACCTAAATACCTATATAGTAAAATTAAAAAAAAAAAACAAAAAATCAAATTCTTAATTATTCTTAAAATAATGTCAACCAGTGGATTAATTTAATATAAACAAAAAAATTTCACTAATTTCGTAGATGATGAATCACGTAAAAATATTTTCCACTGTGTCAAAAAAAAATATAATTTTTTTTTCATTTGGGATTTGTAAGGAAATTGAAATACTTTTCACAAAGTAAAGTAATGGTAAAAAAAAAAAATTTGTACTTTTTTTTGTTTTTTTTTGCCGTGAAAAGTATATTTGAATATTATACAGAAAAAAAAAAAATAACCAAAATTCTACATAAATACTTTACTTACAGTGAAAAATGTTTGGGGTTTCGGTGGCAGTAATGGTTTTAAAATCTTTTTATTTATTTATTTTTTAGTTTTTTTTTTATTTTTTTGGAATACAATTTGAAGCGATGGTAAACAAATTTATTATTAATATCCTTTTGAAAGTGGAAAAGGATATTCTTGATAAATTGAATAAGTATATATTATGTATAAATATATGTGTGTGTATATTTTTATGGTTTAAAGTAAATTATTTTGTTGCTCGCCATTATATTTTGGAAATTTAGTGACATTTATTGTTAATAGCCGTGAGCGAGTCATTAAATAACAAAACTATAAAAATATTAAAATATTGCACCATTACATTACAGTTCAAAATCGCCCTAAACCTTATTTCGTGACTAAAGTAGTTCAAAACTTTATTCAGCAATGAAGCTTTATATCATGATCGCAAATAAGTTTTAAGTTTGTATGCCCATGCCGAGTATCCAAATAAATTAAGAGGTTGGAAAATGCTTATTATCATATTATTGATACCAGTGTCACCAAATTGCAATTTACCTGTAAAGTTAAAACATTATACAAGTCCGATTAAACCTGCAAAGGGTTAGTTGTGGAATTTTTTATTCGGTGGACTTTAAATATAATAGATTAATAAAAATTTTAGAATTAAAACACTATCGAAATTTTTCTATTTACAATTTTTATTAATAATTACTTTCACTTTATATTACAAATAATATTACAAAAATAAGTTCAGCAAAATAGAGTTACTTTAACACAACTATACACCACCATAAATATTAAAAAGTTTAAGAAATTTAATCTTGAAATTAAAGCGCGTGCATATAATAATTCAATAATGGACAAAAGCGCTGCTACCAACAAAAACAACAGCAAAAATACAAAACCAAAAAAAAACAAAAAAAAAACAAAAGTTATATAAAAGAAAAAGATGTTAAATGGTTCAATCGTTTAACGATTAGTGAGATGATGACATCAGTGTTTTAAAATATATATAAATCAAAAACAAAAATCCATCACCATAATTATATATATAAATTTTAAATTGCTAAGTATAAACAAGAAAAAACAAATAAATAAAAAGACGGGAAAAATTAGCTTAGTTAATTTATCAGTGAAAAGTTTTCAGAAATTAGTTAAATTTCTTTTCTTTTTTTTTTTCTTCAAACAATAAATTTTCTACGTACAATTAATAAGGAAAAATCATGAAAAGCTGGTGGTTAATTAAGGGGGGAACTTTTTGGGTTATTATGTCAAGCCAATTATAGATTGTAACTTCTTTATACTTATATATGATTGCAGACGTTTGGTTTGAACCAATGAAGTGGTTAGGATTTTGCTTTTTTGTTATGTCAAGCCTCCACTTAGGTTGTAAGTATTTCGTACTGACTTCAAGAGTGCTGCAGTCGTTCCGTTTGAACCAATGAACTTTTTCTTATTTTTAAAAAAAATCGATTCTCACCGCATGTTAAGTACTCAAGGAACGCTAATTGTGGATTATTAAGCACATCCGAATAATGGCAAGAAAACACCAGAACAGAACCAATGAACGTACAAAATAATCAATTATTTCTGTATAAGTTCGAAATTGAACCGAGTTTGGTACTTAAATTCGAAATGATTTAACCGAATACGTCATGTATCATCTTTCTTATTAATTTTATTATAACTAAGAAGATTTAATAAAATTAAAGAATTATTACACAAAAAAAATTTACTGATATAAATATACTTATATCTAAAAATAATTTAATCTGCGTTGGACAATTTTTCAATATGATATTATACATATTACAATTCTATGCAATTTTTCTGTTCGACACACCAAACTATTAAAGCACTGTTCCATTTAAACATTCATCTGTATAGTTATTATATTCATTTTCGATGAAACTATATGATTTCTGTCATTTTTTGCAAAAATCATATTTGCGGAAATTTATTTGTGTATATTTTTTCTTTTAACTTAGAAATAAATAAAAAAAAAAAAGGTTTAAGATAAATATTTAATTTTTTTTTTTTTATTAAATATTTTAACAGTAAAAGTTGAATTTATTTGATCACAAAAGAATACTAAAGTTTAACCTAAAAAAAAAAAAACTGAATAATATTTATTCATCACTCATGGAATACAAAAGGTCTTCCGTTTTTTGTTTTGTAGAGAGACAAAACCATCAAAGCATTACATTTTTTTAATTGACATCTATTTTTTACGATTTTATTTTCTATAAATTTTTTTTTTTTG
Organism: Hybos culiciformis; assembly: GCA_964007475.1. Taxonomy (NCBI): domain Eukaryota; kingdom Metazoa; phylum Arthropoda; class Insecta; order Diptera; family Hybotidae; genus Hybos; species Hybos culiciformis. Next base: position 24,838,860 of record OZ023274.1, read on the forward strand.
TTTTTTCCATTCATATACCCTAAAAGGAAACAATAACTTCTTTTCTATATCAAAAGTATATATATCTTGTTTTTGTGTTGGCTGGTTGTGATCCAAAACCTATATATTATATAAAATATTGTTCTATTTTGGACTCTTCAAATAATCGAGAAAGAACAAAAAAAAATTAAAAAAATAAATAAAATAAAAAAAAATAAGTAATGCAATTGAAATAATAAATTTGTTTGAATTTATATCTGTCCAAAAAAATGTTTATTATACCATGGGCGGAGCGGTGCTTAAAAAATTCTTTTTTTTTTTGTAGATTGACTTGCATTTTTTTTTTGGAAATTATTTATAAAGAATAAAATTTGGAACCAATAAATTTTTCATCGTTTATACTAGATTTTTTTGAAGAATATTTCGAGGATGTTTTTTGAATGTATTATTGTAAAAATCTTCAAAATTATTTTCACTGTCCAGATTAAAATCTAGATTTTAGTTTGGATTAAAAACTCTCACCTTTCTTATTGTCACCTTTTTCTTAATAAAATTAATTTTAAATTTTTATATTAAAAATAGAATAAAGTAAAAATATTTCCATTTATTTACTTTTTTAACTCTGACATTTCTATTTTTATTTTTTTTTTTAGACTTTTTTTTGACAGAAAATAATTAACATTTTAAGCTAGATTTTTAGTCTAGACTAAAATAAAGATTTTTTCGTTTTACACAATTTTTACACACACATTCAAAAAACATCTTCGAAAAAATCTTCAAAAACATCCAAACCCCAAGTAATAGAAAATTTGGTTTTTCTTTCGTTGCAGCAATTAATATTGTTCTATTTTGAACTCTTCAAATACTCGAGAAAGAAATCTTTATTGTTTCTTTTATCGTTTTTTTAGATTTTTACAGTTTTGGGCATTTCGATCGATTGATAACCATTTGATAACAAATTCAACAACACCGTCCACAAAAAACAGTTCTATAAAATTATTCATATATATGTAAATTAGTTTTAGTAAGACGTCCTGTACAAAATTCATTCGATTCAGCCCATGATGAATTATTAGAAATTTTTTTCTAGAAGCAATAAAAATATACTTAATATAATAATAAATTTTTCCATAAGAAGTTGTATAGCGTGATATTAAAGTAAAACTTTTTTAAGATCGTCCTGCGACAACAACTTGCTGAATAAGCAAGAAAACAATTGCAAAAATGGTTAGCCATCATTATTTATATATTTTGGCATATTTTTTTACTAAAGGCAAGACATCCATAATAGGAGCAACATCATATAATTTGTACTTTACACAGAATAATTTTTATATGTTTCAAAATATTATTTTCCACCCTTAACTTTAACTGCAGTCTCAGTCTCTGGAATATTTTTGTTTTTCAATATGTATAGTACATACTTTTTTTTCATACCAAATTAATCGAATCGATATTAAATTCGTACAAATACATTATTTTTATATCCAGAGAACAACAATAGAATGTTATATTGTTAAAAAAAAAAAAAAAAAGAAGAAAAATGAAAAATACACGCGGAAAAGGACAATAATGTATTGAATTCAGAGCGTATTTCCCTTCCAATTATTTTTGATAGATATTATTTTTCATTCAAAAAAAAAAATACTATGTACATATGTAAGTATGTATGTACAAAATCGAAAATTTTGAAGAGTATTATAGATCTATAAAAAAAAAATATATCTATACATAATAATATACTACGTATTTACATACAAATAACATAAAACATTAAATATCAAAAGTATAATATTTTCTAATCAAGGCATATTGAACTATAGTATAAATATATGTATATTGTTCGACATACAGCACAAAGTATATATTCTTTCTTGATTGACATCAAAAATGATTGAAATAATTGGGAAATTATAATTTATGCTATATGATAGTATACCATAGATTATAATAAATATCGAAACCTAAAAAATTAAATTATATATGATAACGATCATAAATTTCATGATATTGAATTCGACTTGAAAAAGCAATTTGTAAGTTTATGAAAATGTTTGAATATTTGGTATTGAAATTATTATGTTCATAGCTGTAACGTAAAAGATTATAGAAACCACTAGTGAGACACATTGAACACATTAGATGTTAACGTTGTACTTTCAATTATTGTTAATTTTAATCTTAACAATCTGTAGCTTTAATGCAGTCTGCAGCATTAAGATCAACAAAAAAGTCATAAAAAAAAAATCAGCGCAAAAAATTGAAAAAAAAAAAATAACGTCTGAGAGGTAGTCGATGAAAATTTTTTTATAAATTCATACTTACATAAAATTAACATTATCTTAGACAACATTATTAGTAGTATAGTAATAATGTTGTACAATATTATTTTCGCTAATTTTTCGCAAACATAAGAGTTATTATTATTATTATTATTACTATTATTATTATTATTATTATTATGATTATTATTATTATTATTATTATTATTATTATTATTATTATTATTATTATTATTATTATTATTATTATTATTATTTCTTATTATTATTTATTATTATTATTAAAATGAAAAACAAGTAGCTATAGTGTAGTAGGTATACGTATATACATAACTCTTACAACACAAATAACCAAAAACAATTAGATGGAATTAAAAAGGCAACAAAAAAAAAAAACAAAACAAAACAAAAAAAAAATATAATTCTAATTATGATTGACATATTTTCAATTATCCAACGAGAATAAAAAAAAATTATTGTTCAAAATTTAATCAATATAACAGGGGATTTTTAATAATAAATGTGCAAAACACAAAACTTTACTTAAATTAATTGAAAAAGATAATATTTTATAAGATCTAAATTTATTTTTTTTTCCTTCTGTCTTGATATTTTGTTCTTTCTATAAACATTTTTTTGTTTTTCTTTCCTTTTTCGGTTTCGTTTCATTTATTGTAAAAAAAAAGTTACATTGTAAAGGGAATTAAAAATTCAAGAAGAAGAAAAAAGCCACAATTTTCTTTTTAAATATACGGAAAAAAAAATTAGCTCCCACTGATTAACTGTTAAAAAACCACGAAAATATCGTCAATTTAGAAAACACAAATATTTTATTGATAAAAAGATCGTTGTTCGTTAAAAAAAAGTTCGTTATACTAAAAACCAAAAACCGAAAACGCATCAAATACAACAACAAAATGTACTATACTAATTTTACAAAAATAAAAAAGATAAACAATAAAATTAAACCAAGTCCAAATAAAATTAATGAAAATGGTATATTATATATCTGAAGTAATTCAAATTTCCTGATAATTTTTCACTTTAATTTCCTGAGTTTAAAAGCATAAGTAAACAGGTAAAATTAATTCAAAGAATTGAGAGCGCAACACTATGAAACTGAAGGAAATAAAGTTAATTTAATAACAAATTGTTAGTTCAAGATTTCCGTGCTTAAAAAAAGTACTATTTTCTTTGTTTTATCACCTTTAAGAACCAGGTATCTAAAAAGCTGCCTAATGGCTTTTATTTTACTTTTTAAAAATAAAACTGCCTTTTTTTTGGCTTTTATTTAAAAAGAAGAGTAAAATAGCGTGCGAAAGTCATATGTAAAAGAGGTCGGCCTTATTTAGAAAAATTGTGCAAGCAATTTCTACATCAAGTAATTATTATTTTGAAAAAAAAATTTTTTTTTTTTTTTTATGTATTTTTTTTTTTTTTTATTAAAGTTACCAAATCACTAGGTGGGATACCTTTTATACTAAAGAAGTATGGATTTGGTAATGAGGACAGGAAATTTAGACGGGATTAAAAAGTGGGACAGTTAATAGGTTATCATTTACACTTTTCTTAAAACGGCGCAAGTCGTAGAGTAAGCGTCCACCAGCTGTCGGGAACAACGTTAATGGGAGAGCATTCCACATTCTCGAGGTGCGAATTGAAAACGAATCTCCGAAGCTCGTTCTATCACATCTGGGAATTTTTACGAAATATGGGTGTGAAGTTGAAGCAGTACGTGTTTGGCGTGAAAATACTTGAAGTTGAGGAAGTAGGGCTTGTACTACTATTTATAAAAAATGGAAAGTGAACCTACATTACGACGGTGATTGAGTGATGTTAATGAGCTGGTGGTTTGGTGATTTGATTATTTATCAATCTAATAGCCCTTCTCTGAACTTTGTCCAGGTATTCAAGATGAGTTTTGGGAGCACCAGCCCATATATGCGAATTGTATTCTAATTTTGGTCGTATGTAGGATTTGTAAATGTTTAAGAGATCAGAGGGGGAAAAGTATTGTTTACATCTTTTTAGAAAACCAAGACATTTCGCTGCGTTTTTTGCCGTTTCGAAAATATGAATTTTCCAGCTTAAATCGCAAGTTATTTTCGAACCTAAAATGTCAAGGCTTCCAGATTTGGCAATACTTTTTCCTTGAAAGGAAAATTGGGGATCGAAAGTTGACAGCTTTCTAGAAATTAGGCAGCATTGGGTTTTAGATGAGTTGAACTCAACTCTATTTTTTAATTGATAACTACAATATAATTAGCAACCTGACATTTTTTTCATTTTTTCAAGTTAATCGTTAGACTTTCATTTTACATTTATTTTATAGGCTGATATTTAACCTAAGTTTTTGCATTTCAGATTTAAAAAAAAAAAAATTTTTTTTGGCAGATATGACGATTCTTGTGGCAGAAGGCTTGGAAAATTTTGAAACTTCAAACTATCATCTCTCTGTTGTTAAATTTACAAGAATATTTTCAGATATCATTTTAAGTAGGTATTCGTGCGGGCTTTCTTTGCAGGTGCTGGCAACTAAGTGTTGGCAGTTTAACCTATAGAGAAACCCTAAAAACACTGAAAAAACAAAAAATGGGTTTTTTCATTTGAATGTACTCGCTCAATTTTCAACCGATTTGGTCTCTCTATACCATTTTGGAAAGGTCTTCCAGACTACTTTAAAAAGCCGTTTTCGCAGGTTGAAATTTTTTAATGTTTTAGAAGATAATTCACTTCTTAGAATTTCCCCATACAAAAAAATGACCATTTTTAGCCATTTTCAAAAAAGTTGTATTCCATGATCTTACGTACGATATTTTTCAAACTTCGCAGTCAAAAAGTACATATTTATACCTTTCCAAAGCCGCTTTCGCAGGTGAAATCGGTCCAGTACTTTCGGATTGGCGGCATTTTATATAAAACCAGTTTTGAAGTTTTTTGGTTCGATTTTTGCTCAGTTTTAGTATTGTTTTTACTGTATATATTTTCGAGAACTGTTTTAAACAGACTCCCCTTCCATTTCACTATCATAGACATTGTCATATAAGCTTTGAAATTATTTTATTTTAATGTTTCTTCCACATCAACTTCATTTTCTTTCTAATTTTCTTTTCCAAACTTATAACCTAAACTTTTTGCTATTGTAATTTGTTTTTTCAGTATTTAATCCTATCTGATTTTACAATAATTTCTGAAAGGCATATGAAGTTCTATAAAATCGAGTATCTCCGAACAGGGCTGGACTGGGAATGAATTTAGGACCGGAAAATTCAAATTTTCTTTGTGAAAAAATTTTCTCACGCTTAAAAAAAAAATTAAATGAAAACATTATAATTTAAGACAACAGATTTTAGTACCGCCCACCAGGAAACTCCTTCCAGCTTGTTAGGCTAGTCCAGCTCTATCTCCGAATGATTCAAAATCTCACTCACGAGTTGTTTTGAGTCGCTTTTACGTTTTTTAGTAGTAGATAATTTTTTTAAATTATTCGAACGTTTTATCCGTTCATTCACGTTCCAACATGCATTTCCTAAAAACATGTCCTCATAAATTTTGGTTTTTCAGTCATTTTTGTTATGGATTCGTTCTTTAAAATTGAGTTTTTGAATAATAAAGGACATTTTTTTTTTCACAAAATTGGTTAAAACGCCATCTTTACAATATTTTCAGGAACTAAAACTTTCTAAAAAAATGAAGGTAAACTCCTCCTGAATCAAAGTCCAGAACATCATGAAAGGCTATTTCGAAGTTTTCATACTCAAAAATGCTTAATTTCAAAATAACCAAAAAGTAACGGTAAAACCTAAAAAAAAACAAAATGGCGGCAAACTTGTTGAACAAACATAATTTCTAATACCACTTTCAAGAATAAAAATCCAATTTTTGCCAAAAACGCGTTTTTGTCAGGTTGCTAAATATAATATAATAATTAAAATGCTTATTTTTACTAAGGTTTTTAGCCCCATATATTTTATTTGGAGAAAAAAGTATTGCGAAATATATTTGGAAGAAAATTTTTTATTTGCTTAAATATGGCAAAATTAATTTTTGTCCAGATTTTTGTAATATTTGCACTTTTCTTTTACATTTATTGAAATTTTATATTCATGGATATATAATTTTAGGTTAGTTTTTTTTTAAATTAATAGGTTATATGTTGTAGAAATCGAAAAAGAAAATATTTAGATACCTATCAATTGAATTTAAACTGAGCTTGAGCACTTAAATTATAAGGTACTTCTTAGATATTAAATTTCAAATTAAAAAAAAATATATATTTACAAAATAATAATAAAGGTACGTATTTTATGTATTTATGTATTCTTTTTCATGTTTTTATATAAAATTAGAAAATGATCATCCATATAACTGGCAACCACTAACTTTGATTAATTACTTTAAATTTTAAAATAAATAATTCTAAAAAATTATCTTAAAAATTAAACAAAAATTGCATCATTCCATTTTTGCGTTGTTAACTTTAATAATGTGGTTGTTGCTAATAATTTGTTTTTATTTAAAAAATATTATTTAAAAAAAAAAGTCAGGTCACTGCGGAACACTCCTACTTAGGATTGTTCGACATAGGGTAGAATGGTACGATAGGTTAGTGGTATTACCTAGATATAATGCCGAATTTTTAGGGGATTGGGAGGAAAGGACGGAGATTTAGAGAAAATTGTCTAATAATATAGAATACTCCTTAGAGGACTCTTTGAAAGCCATTGATTTTGAGAAATCCAGTTCTGTTAAATATGTTATACAGTTTTTTGTATGTTCCTTATTTTTCACAACTTCAGCGCAATTTAAAGGTAGTACTACAGATCGGGAAAAAAGGTTTTTTCATATAATTCATGTAATAATAAGTAATAATACGAAAAAACCTATTTTACCCGATCTGTATAATACTACCTTTAAATTGCGCTTTTACACAACAAAATAACGAAATATTTTATATTTAAAAAGAAAATTCATTTTTACGAAAATAAAAATTCCGAGAGAAACTTCTAAAGATTAAACTAACATTTATACATAGTGGTGTTTTATAATTTTGTAACTACTTAAAAAAAAATGTTTAACAGAAATTTGTAAAACTTCTATAACAATGAAGGTAAATTTATCATTTATTAAATTTTAATCTGATTAAAACATTAAATATTTTTGTATGTACATATATACATTGTATATTTAAAATAATACCGCATGTATCAATCTAATTATATATTCATATTCTTTTAATATAAATTTCAATTAAGCGCATTATTTGAGAAAATATTTAATGTTTTTTTTTTGCAAATAATTGGATTTAACTGCGGTTTGATTATATAAGTTAAATGTTTCGAGGAATAGTAGGAAGGTTTCTGTTTTAGATTGTTTTAATTCATTTCTGTTCAGTGATACATAAATTTTGCAATATTTCTACAAAAAATTGTGTTTTAAATTTTTTTTGGTACTTTCTGTTTTTGTAGCATAACATCGAATGACATTGAGAATTTACCGTCGTTTTGTATTCAAATTTCATTCATAGAAAGAGTCAGAGCAAAAGTTTTGCATTTATTTATCAACCCTTTTATCTCAATAGTCTTGAATTCGGTTTAAAGCTTTTTTAAGAGACTACAAATGCTGGCTAATAAATAAAAATAAATTAAAAATCTTTCATTTACCTAAACCATTGAAATATTACTATACGTCGAGTCGATTATGACTTTGATGTGAATGAACAAAAGCGCTTTAAAAATGATAATTTTCTTTTTTTTTGTATGGCATCATCAACATCGCGCAAATGGAAAAACTTGAGAGGTTTTATGAGTACATTGAATTTTTTTTTGCCCACACTGAAATTTGTTTAACGTACTTATGCATTTTGGAACCCTTCTACACACTTCTGTAGTTATTGCAAAGCAAGACTCTCTTCATAAGTCTCAACATATTTTAGTCATTATTATAATAAAGCTGGATTTACACACATCGAGCAAATACAAAAAGACATCCTCAAATTTTTCGAGACCTTTTATTTTAAACCAAGACCGATGAAATCAGATCTGTATTAAGCAGGGAAATGAGATCAAAAAATGACAATAGACTCAGGCTATCTTTCATTAAATAAAAAATTATTTTTAATTTTTTTTTTATTTTAATTTTTTTTTTCTACTTTTTAGTCATTAAAAAATGAATTAATAAAAAAAAAGTATATCTATAGGAAAAACAATATAAAAAATTTATAATAACCATAAAGGAGTATAAATAGAGGAATTAGTCCAATACAAAAAATGATAATAAAAATAGTGAAACAAAAAATCCATATCACAACCCCATGAGCTTTTTTTTTTGTATTTTTTGAGAACTCTACTCTCACAAATGCTCTTAAAACTTTAAAAATAACAACAGCTCTATACAATTTTTAAAGCTTTAAAAGGTTTTGTGAGAGTGGAAGTCTAAAAAATACAAAAACAAAGCTCGTGGGGTTGTGATATGGATTTTTTGTTTCACTATTTTTATTAGAATTTTTTGCATGGGACTAATTCCTCTATTTATACTTCCTTTATGTTATAACCAGTGAAAACTAAATGTAATTTAGCTCTCAATGCTACAAATAAAAATCGATTTTAAATTATTTTCTTGGATTAGCAAATTATACTGAGTTTCTGCTTTTTAGAACATATTTAAATAAAAAAGTCGTGTACTTAACTCAAATATTTTGTTTGTTTATTTTTTTTTTTAATGTAAAATAAATTACCTATTCTTTGATATTTACTAATACTAAATCTACTTAAACTAATACTAAGAATACGAAGGCAACAAGGACCTATATTGGGAATGACAGCATTTCTCACAAAATCTAATGCCAATTTAATATATTTTAGTTTCAAGCAAATATATTTCAGATAGGCTGTGAACGACGGAAATGTTTAATAAAAGTAAATTTTACCTGAGTTCATTTTTTGAATTTTTTTAAATATTTATCGACTTATTACTTCTTTATTTAATAATTGATTTTCATTTTTATAAAAATCAAATGTTATCCTTCATATTGGCATAATATTGGCATAAAAATTCAGCAAAAAATTTAAATGTCAATTTCAAAAAACAAAAAATCATATTAATTAATTTCTTTATTAAAAATAGAATTTGATATTTCATATTTTGTACTTTTTCTAAAAACTCAAATAAAAAAAAAAAAAGGAAAATAATAAAATAAAAATAATGAAAAAACAAATATTATTTTTCGAAGTCATGAAATATCCTTCACATAATTCAAAGCTTACAACATTTGTGCCAAAATTTAATATTATAAATGTATAAATATAGTACTATATGACTATATGTAATATATGTACTGTTGTACATAATGTAGAATGTATGATAATAATATTAAAAGTATAATTTCATATATATTTTTTTTCCATATTTTTATTAAAAGAAATGAAATTAAACAGAAACGTGAGTGAATAAAAAATTTTTTGGTTTCAAGTACTTTTTTTTTTTTTAGAAAAATAAAAAGAAAAAACAAAACAAAAATTATATTAGAATTGATTCGTCTTGCAAAATGAAATTCAAACTTTATGAATAGGTATTTTTTAGAATAACGGGTTATGCTCAAATTGCAATAAATAGAATAAGACAAAATACATTTAATATAATTCCTATTTTTTACAACGTTTTTATCAAGTCACTTTCTTGTCTGTTTGTCTGTTCACGAAATTTTGTAATCAAATTTTAAACCATTTTCCGACCAGCTACAACTCCGAAACTTTTGATATAGCTATGAACCCGATGACAATGCAAACTTTAATCATGATGTGAAAAGTTTCTTGTCTGTTTGTCTGCAATCAAATTTTCACAACCAAAAGTTCGTCCGATTTCATTCAAATTTATTACATAAAATGAGGAAATAATTAAAATTACAAATTTCGTTACAAAAATTTGTTGGGCTCCTACCCAGCGACGTTCCCTTGAGGAGGACTTCAAAATTTTGTCCGATTTCATTCAAATTTGGTACATTAAAAGAGGATATAATTAAACACACAAATTTCAAAAAATTTGTTGGCCTCCTACCCAGCGATCTTGCCTAGGGAGGACTTCAAAAGTTTGTCCGATTTCATTCAAATTTGGTACACAAAAAGAGGAAATGATTAAAAACACAAATTCCGTAAAAAAAAAATCAGTCAGAGTCCGTAGCTAAGGACGGGTTGACGGATAGTTGACTAAAGAGAAGAAAATAAATACTAAATAAAAAAGTCTTAAAAACCACGTTTTTAAATTGACATCAGAGCCAGAAACAAAATAAAATTATTTGCAATCGCAGTGATGATTGGTTTGAATCATTTTATTTTCCTTCGCGATACTACTACATTAATTAGTACGACCGACGACGATGCTTTATTTTCTCTGCATTATATGAAAAATATTTAACGTCAAAATCTTGCATAATATCTCTGGCTGACACACTCGAATTTGTGGTTTTTTTTGTTCCAAATGTTTACCAATAACATTTTGTACATAACAAAAAAAAATTGAAACCGTTTTTATTATATTTATATATATATATATAGATACTTAAATATATGTATTATGTATGTAGAAGAAAAATTAGAAATAGTACTTAAACAGCTGTTGTATTTATTATAACGTTATATCAAAAAAGAAGAAAAAAAAATTATAATAAAAGCTATAAAACTGAGTATACCACAGGCAAAAACAACACCTTTCATTTATTTAGAAAATTTTTCAAGAGATGTGTACGTAAATATTAGAAAAATGGAAAAATGGAAAAAAAAAAAAAAAAGAATAATAAAAATTTATATAATTATTGTTAAAAAACAAGGAAACAAGGAAATTTAGTGAATTTTATTTATTTTTTTCATATATATTCATACACATAATAAAAGTTCAAGAATGTTATCAAATTTCGAAAATTTTTAGAAATATGAGATTTTAATTATTGTTTTTTTTTTGCTTCGTCGTCGTTGTTACTTCTTGTTCCTTGTAAGCGAGAAATTTTTAGGTGTTTTTTTTTTTATTTAAGTTTTGCATGCCTCAAGGTATAATTCACTATAAATATAAGAGTATAACTTTATTAAAGATATCACTTGAATCATACATTATATAAGCTTTAAGGATTAATTAGAATTATGATAAAATATTATATGAATATGTTTATCGCGCAGATAAAAATAAAATAAAATAAAATAAAAATTTTATGGTGTTTTATTTTTTTTTAACTTATTCCTTATATGATTAGAATAATCCTATAGATTATGATTATGATGAAAGTTAATCTAGTGTCTAGTCAAATGATGTAATTTTGATTTAGTGGGCAATATTTAGAGTTCGTACCGAGATTCTCACAGAATAAGGAAAAACTTTTTCAGCATCAATTTGAATAATTTATCGAATTAATTACTGATCTAATATAAGCCAGCCACGTAAATTTAATTGGCGCATCGTTTTAACGAAATTACTATGAAAGTTTTAGAATGAGTTGACCATTTCTTAAAATTTGTTCGAAAAACCTCTTGCTTCTATATCTTCAGACATATCGTCCCTCAGATCAGAACTATTCTAAGTCCATTTTTTTCAAAAACGGTTTTATTTACTTATTAGATAGTCAGTACGGTTTCTGATGTGTGTGCAAAAACACGTTTTTGTTTAAATTGTTTTTCGTGTTCAAAACATAGGTAAGTACAAAATAATGCCCAACATATTTTTTTTTTACCGGAAAAATCATTGTATGTCCACTTATTTGAAATTTAATTAGTTCTGAAACAGGGTATTTCACCCATTGCCCCTCTCAAAATGATTGAAAAATGATATAATTGTAGAATAAACTTTTTGGCATACATCACTTTCTTAAACAAAGAAACAGTTTTTAATCTTAAAATAGCTCTCCTGTAAAATTTTAAATTTTGGACTTAGAATAGTTCAGATCTGAGGGGACGATATATGTCACTATTTATATAGTATTAGTGTTCTGAAAGTGTTTCAACCATCCCAGGATAATTAAAATTGTTTTCTGATTTGTTCCAAACCGTGATTTGAATGTTTATGGCGGATACTCGAGATTTAACACCTCAAAATAACAACTACAATTCTTTTTAATGAAACTGGATAAACTAGTAGCCGCGGCATTCGATATATTAAATGATTTTATTATTATCAAATCTCTCATAGTATGCTACATCTGTCACAAATGTATACACAATTATATATTGTAAAAAGGAAAAAAAAAACAAAACTACAAAATTATTGTATCATGCACATAAATTTTCTTTCATCTGGTTAACTGTATCTAACAAAAAGGAAAAGGATATCCTTAATATGAACATCAGAAAGTGTGTATCCTAAGCAACGACATTTCTCTTTATACGCTCAAAAAAAAAAAAAATTACATTCTATATAGACGATGATGATAGACATGTTCACCACATAAGTCGTTTCACCGCATAGAAAATTAAAACAAAAGCAGCAGCAGCAGAAAACCACTAGGAGTACAAAAAATAAATATAAAAATTTTTTTTTTGTTATTTTAAAACCAAAAAAAAAAACATTTTTTTTTTTGAATAGAAAGTTTTATATTTGTCAAAACTTCTATTTATAATTTTTTTAACCATAGACGTATTATATAGTAACTGTCTATCTCTGATTTTGGCAAAAAAAAACTTTTTATGGTTGCAAAATGCTATCTACCAAAAAACCCACAAAATACTTTTAAGCTGCAACAAATAGTATACTAAAAAGGGCCATTCTTTTTCATTTTTATCTCCAATCCCTTACAACTACATGTACATGTAGAAGGACATTGACAAGAGCCTTTAAATTTTAAGTTTTATAAAATTTTTAACCTCTCCACAGAGACTATTGAACCCTCTCTAAATCACTTATACTTTTACTCTCTGACTAAAAGAAGGATTCAGGTGCAATTAAATATGAATTTGGAAATTTTTTCAAATAAATCAGCCCCAAAAATCAATATTTAACATATTCTACAGTTCTAGAGGATTTATTTTGCTTTTTTCAGTCTCTCTTCTCTATATATAAAATTAATATATGTATTGAAAAAAATATATAAATACAACAAAAACTATAATAATAATAATATATATAGAAAATTCATAATAAAAACAGAAAATGTCAGTAAAATAGTACACGAATTCATAATTTTTTTGGCACAAGGCAGGATGTCCTGTTGATAAAAATATAGTTTGTTATTCAGCCAGCTTAAAAATGGAAAATAACAAAAAAAAAAAAAACAAGGAAAATGCTAAATAGGAAATATGTTTTTGTTTTTATTGAACTGCATAAATAGACAATTGTAAAAATTATATTCGACGAATATAATAATAATAAAAAATAATAAAACTTTAAACATTTTTTTTTCCTAACTTTCCATTCAAATATAATCTTTTTTTTTTTATTTGCAATTTCTAAATATTTATTTTATTATTTTCCTTCCTGAAGCAAAATTATTTTAAAAATAACTAAGAGTATAATTTAAAAAAAAAAAAATGATTCTTTTTTCTTTTCTTTTCTGTTAAAAATATATAGGAAAAACTTGGGAAATTTCGATTTTCATTTGGGCAGAACAAATTAATGAGATTAATTCTCTAAACAGCTGTTGATTATATATACGATGATTACCAGCAGGCCAAAAACATTCGCATTCGTCTTACAATTTAGCTATGAGGAAAATTTCTTGAAGTTATAAAAAATATTGGAAAATTTTTGGTAAATTTATAGGAACACAATACGTAAGATCATCTTACGATTTTACGATCTTACGCTTCGATCACTATATATAAAAACTTTCATTGACCGTAGTACACAGCATTTGGGGTATGCAACTTGCAATTTTTGCGCCGATGTTAAAAATTTCCTGATCTAGATAATATACACTGAAAAAAAATATAGCTGCGGAAGATGTATTTTCTGTATATTTTTTGCTATGTATATAGTTCAAACCGAACTGGTGGATGTCGTTAGCAAAATTTGCTGTTGGTCTTAGCAAGAACAAATAGCTAATAGTTTTATTTTTCAATAAGTTCACATGATTATAGCAATATTTGTGATAAAAAATTAAGAAACTTTTATTGTTTAAAAAATATTTTAAAAAATAAAAATTATAATTTTGAAGTAGCAAATTTTGCTACAATTTTCATTTATTGTATATTTTTGGACGAATTATTGTGTATTTAATATAAATGTAAGATTATAAGAAAATATTGCAGTTTTAGTTGTAACTCAAAAATAATTCAAATTTTCAAGATATTTTAACACTCTCTTTTAAAAAATTCAATCATGAAGCAAAAAAACTACATTAATTTTAATTTTGTCAGAAAAATTTCATTTAGAAATTTAAAAAAAAAATATATTAAGTAAAATTTTACAATTTTTAATACATACTTTTACTTTATTTTGAATTCGCATTTTTAATATTGAAACGAAATTGTAGTATTTCATATTCAATTATTCTTTCTACTCAAATAACCTCATTATTAAGTCAAAAATTTAGTAATGAGGTTATGAAATTTTGTGTTCTGAAAAAAATTATATTTGAATTTTTATAAGTTTTCAAAATAACAAAGAATTTTTTTTGTATAGGGTCTGATTGAAAATTCATTGGAAATTATATTAATTCAAATTTAATTGCTCTGAACTCTGAGGATGATTTTAATCCAAAATTTTTAAAATTTGTTAAATTCCTTTTAAAAATCAATTCATGAAAGAATGATGATTATACAAAAAAAAAAATTTGTGTCGGAATCAGAATCAGCTATAAATTTACAATTCTTGAAATTCTGAAAATAATGAAATGAAACTTATTTCAAGACTTTATAACGAACAAGGAAACTTTTTATTTTTGTGGGATACCGTGTTGCTTGTTTATAAGTACTGAACTATTAATGAGAAAAAAGACGAACCTTAATTTAATTTTAAACTTAATTTTGTTGGGATAATGACAGGGTCGCTGAGAAGAAAATTTCAATATTAAAAAAACAACTTTTATTGCACTGTACGTACCTACATTAGAAATTTAGACTAACAATGAGAATTCCTTCATGGAATATTTCAATCCAATTTCGTTTTTTTTTTTTATTCTTTAAATTCATGATATCTTTATAAAAAGACATTTTGTTTATTTTTTTCCAATAAATAAGAATATGGTATTTCTTTTTTACCCAGAATAGCAATTTTTTCCTCATTTTTTTTTTTTTTTTTTTTAAATCATATTAAAATATTTAAATTTCAAAAATTTTCAAGCTTTTCATTTCATATTTTTTATTATTGAAAATAATAGGAAAAGGATAGAAAATTGGACGCCATCCTGAATATAAGAGAGAATTATTATAATTATCATTATTACGTTAATAAAACTCTATAATGTCCAAGGGACATTTTACAGAATTAGAAGAAAAAATAATATATAAATAAAGATGTATATAATAAGAAATAAGTTCTTCATATTGGGAGGGGTATAATTCTTTAAATATTTGGGCGATTATATACTTTTGGGATATGCCAGCAGCATTGTAAGACTAGTACATAAGCTGCTTATACATATGTCACTACAGCCGTCATGGTGTAGTGATATTGCGGTTACCCTGTGGCGTGTTCGGTTGTGGGTTAAACTTTCACCTTGTACTGGAATTTGTGTAATTTTGAAACTTATCCACATGAATTCAGTGTTGTTTTCATTCATTCTTCCTTTGTGGCTAATAAAAAACTGTATATCGATACGTACTAAATAAATGAAAGAATATCTTGAAAACTTTGATAAAAAGAAAGACACATTATCATTAACCTCATCGATTTGCTGAAATGTTTTAAAGGACATCAGTCCCAACTCTGATGTAATTTTGTTATTGGTTGTTCTACTCATTCATATATTTTATTTTCTTGACTCCAGCACTCAATCAGTTCTGGATCGACTGTTCTTCTTCATTTTGTCGTAGTCTATCCGGTTTGTGTCTTATAAAACATGTTTTTTCCGTACCAAATAACGAATCCATTCGAAATTTCGTATAGCATACACAGACTTACAAAATTGTGCTTAAAAAAATATAATATTATGAACAAGTAAAAATATACATTACGCAACAAGTGGGGTAACTAGGTAATTATTGACGACAGCCGCTCGACTAAGATCATCGAGTGATTGCAGGAGTTACGTTTAATGTTTTGTTTTACAATGGGATTTACATACGGTGCCTTAATATTCTACACCAGTGGTGCCCAAACTACGGCCCGCTAAGCATTTTTATCTGGCCCGTTTTGAATTTTATTATTAATGCATCAACTTCAAATTTTCATAACATTATATTTCTTTTTAGGAATTTAAAAAAAACATAAGATAAAAGTTTTCTTATAATTTTTTTTTATTTGTTTTTTAATTCGTACCTACAGTAATAATTCTTAAATAGGAAAAAAATATTTTCTTTTTTTTTAATTTGGCTCCCAAGTACCAGAATACTGGAATACTTTGAATACGAATTCATGCATAATTAATTAGTAATAAGGAGGCCTATTTTTGTACATTTAAAGCTTGGATGTCAATTAAATTGAAAACGACAAGTTATTAGTTTAGTAGACACGCGATACTTTCCCAAAAAATAATTATATTTACACATTATAATTAACATAGTTGTGAAGTTTAACTGAATTAAGTGAACTAAAATCACCTCAATGAACAAGAAGCGTAAAAATGTTTTTAATAATTTTTTTTTAAATATCAGAATATGTCATTTATTTGTAATATGAAGAGCTAGGTTGAAAAAATAATTTTTTTTAGTATTTGGCACCAAACCCTCTGATGTTTTTTTTAAATTGTCCGTGGTTATAAAAGATTGGACACCACTGTTCTACACCATGACTAATAGAAATCAGTGTTATATCATTACACCCTATATGAAAAAATCTGAAAATAATAGCTGAGATTATTTCAAAAACCTGTGAAAACTCAAATATTATTGTACTATATTATAGTAAATATGTACTTGTTTGAGCACAGAATAAAATTTCCGAAAGTATCAAGTTCTTAACGAGTACTTAATAAGAAAATTTTTGAAACAGCAATAAAAGAAATTGTAAAGAAAATTATTTTATATAAAATTCATAAATGTGGAAATTTTACAATTATACCATTCATACATATAATATATGTAGTTTATGTTGGTTTTTATTCAATATCAAAAATATCCTACCCTCCATGTCATCCATATATACTTGTTATCCTTGGAAAAAAAAAACAAAAAGAAATTTTCACATCGCAACAGGCATAATTATTTATATAAAAGTTATGTCCTACTGATTTACATTTTTTTTTTTAACTATTTATTTTATTTGTGAAAACAACAATAACAAATAAAAAAAATAAAATTATTATAATAATAATAATTTAACATTTTTATTACATAATGTATAATGACTTAACGTCTTTTCAACCCTTACAAAAAAAAAAAACAGAAGGAATTATGAAAATGAAAAATAATGAAATATGAAAAAAAGAAAAAAACATCCCTTTTTTTTTATCAATAAATTTTAATTAAAGAACATTTTTAACTCTCTACTTCAAATTGCGTGAATTTAGCACAAAACAAGCAAGCTTAAAAAATAATTCACAATGAAATATTTATCATCATGATGCTGCTGATATTATTTTGTTCTACATATACCTATAAAGAATATACTGAACGAAAGAAATCTGATAAATTTATTTATTTGTGCGTGTAGTGAATTAATTGATAGGGTGAGACGAATTATCGCATAATGTCATAACATATAAAAAAATACGAATGATCACATAAAAATTATTTGTATGAGATTATGCAGTAATTCATTTAAAAACGAATTATCACATAAAACCGAAATGAATTTGAAAATAAATGAATTATCTCATAAATTTTATGTGATAATTCGTTTTTAAATGAATTAGTGCATAAAATTTTCGTTAAAATTTTTTTATGCGATAATTCGTTTTAGAATTTATGTGTTATTTCGTTTTCAAATGAATTATCACATAAAAACCAAAAAACACATTTTATGTGATAATTCGTTTTTTTACGAATTAGTGCATAAATTTTAAAAATGCAGATTTATGCGCTAATTCGTATTCAAACGAATTAGTGCACAAATAATGACTCCGTCAATTATCGCATAATGACATATCACATAATTTTTAAAATGACCCAAGAAACAAAATAGCTTTGTAAGGGATTACGAAGTCATTACTAGAATGATTATTCATTCTAATAGATGACTTGTTAATGTTGCAAAAGCACTTACAAACCCAAAAAAGGCGAAAATTACTAGACTAAATTGGATGAATAAGAAGGAAGAAATGGTAATGTAAGGGGCTCTTAAGAGACTCAAAAGGCTTTACTAAGCCGAATTGTCGCTGGTATAACAGATTTTTTTTCTGTATACTATGTTTTTGTATGTGGTGGTACATGTTTTCATATTTTAACACCAATAATAAAATAAAATAGAATCAAATGTATGCGCATATAATGTATATAAAATGTGTATAAAGCAAAAAGAATAATAATAATAAAACGTTTATGTGTGTTAATATTTGCAAATAATTTTATCATGTTTTTTTGCATAATATAGCAAATACATTTTTTAAGAATAACAATAATTATTGTAATATAATAATAAATATTACAATATTATAAAAAATGTAAAATGAATTTTCCTTTGTAAAACTAGGATCATCGTATTTGTGCCTAAAGTGCAGTTCAAAATTAATGAGCGCTTCTAAAAAAAATTTAAATAAAAAATATTTTCCTGAAATAAAATTAAATTTCCATACAAAAATTTATCATTTAAATTTTACAATGGAGGACATAGGAATAATTTTATTGAAAATTTAGTTCCCGAAGATAATTTTTTTTTGTCCTGTATTCTTTTGATTTAAAAATAGTCATCGTACAATGCTTTAAAATGAAAAATAAAAAAAATGTAAAATCAAAGAAAAGGGGGATGGACATTTTTCCGAGGGACATTTGTCCGCGATTTTTTAATGCGCGGCTAAATTACCTTTTGCAAAATGGTATTTGTACGCGATTCTTTCGGGAAGGGGATTTTTCGTCTGCTGCTCCCTATTTTTTTAATTAACGAGAAACCCCCTAGAGCAGTTTTCATGTTATAAATCGCGGACGGGGGTTGGACATTTGTCCGCGGGACATTTGTCCGCGGGACATTTGTCCGCGGGACATTTGTCCGCGATTTGTTTTTGTATCGCGGACATCAAAATGACATTTGTCCGCAAAATTAATCGCGGACAAATGACATTTTGCAAAATGACATTTGTCCGCTAAATATCTGAAAAACCAATCGCGGACAAATGACATTTTGCAAAATGACATTTGTCCGCTAAAAATTTAAAATTTCAATCGCGGACAAATGACTTTTTGCAAAATGACATTTGTCCGCTAAAAATTTGAAAAATCAATCGCGGACAAATGACATTTTGCAAAATGACATTTGTCCGCTAAAGTTGGAAAATTCAATCGCGGACAAATGTCATTTTGCAAAATGTCATTTGTCCGCTCATTTTGAGACATTTGTCTGTGGACAAATGTCCATGTTCCAACATTAGCTCAGTTATTTAAAATATTTTAGCATCTAGTAACTAGTTTTATGAAATTTGTATTATGCAATAAATTGTTTATTCATGTTTTATATTCTTTTAAATTGCAGGATAAAGAAAAAAAAATTAAAAAAGTTTTAAATTTTTTATGTTACATTTAATATTAAAATTAAAACTATTCTACGAAGCTCGTTATTTTCTACTACTGCAGTAAGCCACAAAAGAATCCATGTAAACATGCGCACACTTTTTTTGTTTTGTGGTGTGATACATGCGTATTGTTCTAATAGTACCCTTTTTCGAACCTTTAACAAAGCAACAGATTCTTAGGTAACAAACCAATACAAACATAAAAACACATCCCGGCTCACAAACCAACATATACTAGTAATATCCTAAAATTATGCATTTAATAATCCAAATACATACATATAGTATTAATAATGTTCTTTTTCGAACCTCTAACAAAGCTAAATGTTCTAATTTATTAAACCAACACAAACAAACAAACACATCCCAGCTCACAAACCAACACATATACTAGTAATATCTTAAATTTATGATTTTAATAATTCAAGTTGATGTTTAATGCCGGTTTCGGATACAATTTAGTTTAATAATTTTTTTTTTTCATAATTTTGTTATACGTTCTTATAACATCATTAATTTCGACATTTAATAAGCAAAACTTGTTTGATAAAAATTCTAGTAAGGATCTAATAGTGGCAGAAAAAGATCCTTCTTTGGCCGAACCCACTATTATTCCATTATAAAGTTATTTAGGACGTATAACAAAAAAACTGAAACTAAAATGTTACTTGGGGAATTATCACATATTTTTTTATGAAATAATTCATGTACTTCCAGTAATTACCGCGTCCCATTCGCTTCGCGCGAAGCGCGCCAAAAAAAAAGCCCTAGGGTTTCCGGGGGAGGCGGCGGCCGTCCTCCGTTCCCCGAAACACTTTTTCCACATAAAATAGGCCAAATCGGGTAAAAGAGAAAATTGTCCGCACAAAATGTATTAAAAAGATATTGTGCATGATAGAGGACCGCTACCGCGTCCCATTCGATTCGCGCGTAGCGCTCCGAAAAAAGAAAAAAAATGTTGTCTTTTCCAAATAAAATAGAGCAATATTTCAGAACAATCGGAGGTATGCGCTTTTCGTAAGCTTATTCGTTTTAAATGAATTAGTGCATAATCTCATACAAACCAATTTTTATGTGATAATTCGTATTTTTTTATATGTTTTTATGCACTAATTCATTTTAAAATGAATTAGCTCATAAAATATGAAAATATAAATTTATGTGCTATTTCGTTTTCAAACGAATTAGTGCATAAATAGCAAAAAATATTTTTTATGTGATAATTCACTTTAAAATGAATTAGTGCATAAAATTTTTGTTCGAATTTTTTTATGAGATAATTCATTTTTTAATTTATGTACTAATTCATTTTAAAATGAATTATCACATAAAAATAATTTTTTATGAGATAATTCATTTTTCAATTTATGTGCTATTTCGTTTTTAAATGAATTATCTCATAAAAAAAATTTATGCGATAAGTCATTTTAAAAATTATGTGATATGACATTATGCGATAGTTCACGGAGCCCTTGTTCGCCGTTCGTCTATCTGTTGTGAAATGAAATCCTTATAAAAATTAAGCCTTGTCGATTTGGAATATAACAATCCCAAAATGTCTTTCACTTTCATCCAAGCGTAAGATTTTCCGGCCACCGTATAAAATTTATATCGGTGATAGTTCCTGATTTTTTCCAAGGATTCTTACTGAGGGCTGAAAATGGATTTTCATGAAAATTAGTATAGGAGTAAATGTCGATTACAGGAACCTGAAAAAAAAATTTTTAGCCCGATTGTGAGGATTTGATTTAAAATTAATGCATGCATAGAGAACGACAGTAGAAATATTAAAAATAAAATTCAAATCAAAATATTGATAACGGGCTCCATAGTCAATTTTTTTGAGATACTTTTCTGTTTTTAGGTCGAAAAAGTCGTAAAATTGGAATTCGAGAGGATTTGAATATACTATAAAATGCTATATAATCGATCTTTCAATTTCAATTCTGAAACATAAAAAAACTACACATGAAATATATGGAAAATCGTTCATTTTATTAAACCTCTAAGTAAGTACTTTTTTTCATTGTTTTTTTTTTTTTTTCTTTTGGAAAATTACTAATTTTCCTTGCAGTAACGTAGAATTTTTGACCAAAATTCAGTTATTTTAGGCATTGAAATTTTTCATAGCAGTTTTTTTTTTTTTTTAAAACCGTTTATATAAACAAATATATGCGATATATTATTTTGTATTTCTGTACAATTCCTTTTAGGAAAATTCCATTCGATATTGAATTTAAAGGAAATTTTCATACCAACACATCTTTGGATACATTAACATTACACAAATAAATATTAAAAATTATGTTTTTCGGAAATGAATTATTACTATAAAAACGTATTTACCACCCATAGATAGCCACGTCGGCGGCGGCTATAATAATTTCTATATATATATATATATAAATATAATATGTAGAAAAAAAAATTGTGTGTTTTGGCAACAGTATTATGATGGCGTCTCTTTGTACACAAAAAAAAAATTAGATTCTAATAATAATCGAACTGTTGCTTTATATTTTTGGTGTTTGCATAATATACAACATTATCCTTTTCATGTCCTTCTGAATTATTTTTGTATTAATTATACTCTATTATATATTCAAATCAGCCTAGTAAAAGTCTCTCTACTAAAACATAAATTTAACACATTTTCTGTATAGTTTATAAATATTTTCCATATTATTATATTTGATGTTCGACGGACATCGACAAATTATTAATATTTTGTTTCAATCATTTATAATATTTTCATCATTATGCAATTAAAATTTAAATAAGTAAATCCTATTTTATATTTTATATTATTTTTATAATAAGTTTAACGGAAAAAAATTTGAGGTCTAAAAATGTAATAAAAAAATTAGAAAATTAAACCCAATGAAGTTGCCAAAATACAGAAGGATAAATCTAAAAAGTTCGGTCTGTTAAATGTCATTTTGATTTTTAAATAATCAAAACCCGTTTGTGGATTATCATAATATTTACTATTCTTTTACACTAGATTTTTCACTTTGCACAACCCCATTCATTTTCTCTCTGTAGGTCAAAAAGAAAGGACTAGTCGACAAAACAACTTCTACAACTAATCTCGATGTGATGAAATACACAGCGCATCCAATATACGAAACAAACTAGTCAAACGATCGAAAAGTTTTAAATTGCATAAAAACATATTTAAATATATTTTTTGTTGCATAGAAACGAGTCAGAAATGGAACTTATACTTTGAGCCCAATTAGTTCACGAACTGGTTTAATTATCGGTTCTTTTCTGTGTTACTTATCTGTGTTTATGTATTTACATACATATAATTAAAAAATATGAATAAATGAATGAAATACAGAATTTCCTTTTTTTTTATTTTACATTCATTTAAGATATATTTATTGCCAAAATTTCAGAAATCTAAAAATTATGACATATATTTTTTTTTGGCAAATCATTGTGATTTCACTATATTTAAAATGAAATTGGACATAAAGAAGGAATTATATATTTGGCTACATTTATGAAAATAATAGCACATCAGTAAAGAGTATATCTGGACAAAAAAAAAATTTCATATCATATTAATTTTCTTTAATCTACATATATAATATCTATATTTGCGTGCGTAAACTATTGACTTTAATCAGGATTTTTATCCGTTTTTTACAACGACACAGTTACAAAGCAATCAATTATCATTTAGTTACCAACTGTAAATTGTAAAAAAAAAAAAAACTTACATAATGGTTTTTCTCCTTGTACAAAAATTTATTTATTTTTTAAGTGTCCCACAGCGATTTTATTACGCTTTTTCATTTATAAGGATATCATTATATATATATTTATCTATATGTGTGTAAGTTCTGTTTTGATTCTATGGGGTGAGAAATATTACATAGATAACACAAAAATAATGTGCGGATTAAAATATCTAATTTTTTTTTTGATTTTAGACTCTATTTCCGAAATCATTAATATAAAAAAAAAAAATCTTTTAGCGGAATAGATCAATAATACAAAATTTATTACATCCACACTGGGGCGGACACGTCGAAAAGAGTTTCCCTTATCATCATAATATATTTGAAATATGAAAAAACTTAAAAAATGTATTATAAATTGTTACAAAAATTATATATTTAGAAATTCGGCGCTTAAGGTTTAATTTGAAAAGAAAAAATTATAGAATACCTACTATTAGGCAATTATCCTTACTGAATTCAATCAATTTGCCATTTCTATTTAAAAGAATTGAAAAATTAAAAAAAAAAAATCAAAAGAAGGTTCAAGGACTAATAAGTCAATTAAACTTTTACTAATATTTATTAATAACATTTTATAAGTTTTAAAACAGGTCTAATAATAATAAGTTTATCTTTATTTATTGATTTCATTGAAATTCAATATTTAAAATTTTCTAAAAATTTAAAAATATATCTAACTTCTGAATAGATGTGTAAGGTATAACGTTAGGTTTGACTTTCACATCGCTGAATAACAAACGATACGTTCTTTCGTTTTTATTTTCAATTTGCTGAAAATCTTCTCTAAATTAAAAAATTATAAAAAAAATTAAATCAATATTCTTAATTATATGTTATGTCCAACCTATGCCCAGTTCGTGCAACAACTATAATCATATAAATACATAAAATTGCATACATTTTTATATACATTATGTATTTATGTTTATATAATTTTTTTTTCTAATTATTGAATAGGAGTAATGACTAAAAAAAAATTCTACAAACAATATATACCTAATATAATACATAATTAAATTCCGGTATATCATTTATAAAGAAATCATGCTTTTGCATAAATATCAAACTCTCTCAAGAAACCATTATATATTGTTCATTTTAATTAAGTTAATGAGATTTTATTTAACTCAATGAACATAGGTGTTTTTAACTAATTATTCTCTATAGTATGTGTATTATTATAGTAATATCCTTAAAAAAAAAAAAAACTAAAAATAAAGTTATAGTGTTAACCCATTATTTAATGCTTCTTTTTTTTGTTGTTGTTGT
>OZ023274.1:24864081-24906377 GCA_964007475.1 Hybos culiciformis
ATATATATATATATATATATAAATAAATATGTATCATGTTGCATAAATTGTATTATGTATAAAAAAAAAAAAAATGTGGCCATGCACAAAATCTTTTTATTCCACAATATTTCATTATTATACTGAACATAAATTTTAATTACATACATATATTTATGTTCAAATTCAGGTTAAATAATTTCAAGGACTTTTTTTTTTTGTTAATAAAATATGAGTGAAAAATTTTGGTATTCTAAAATTGAAAATAATGAAAACAAAATAATATTATTTTTTATTTGATTAAATCAAAGTTTAATTAAATATTTGTTAGTTGTATTAGGCTGCTGTTCAAGTCCTTATGCTTATACCAAATATTGAGAACGATTTCTGTTTTTCACGATAAAAGGACAGTAAACGTTTAATGTGTATTTTCTCAAACAGTTTTTCTTATTGATTGATCGTCGAAATTAAAAATTTTAACTTACTTATAACAATTGTATTACTTTAAAAAAAATCAGAAAATATTAATATAAATTTGGTGATGATGGATATAAGGAATAAAACTACACGGTTTAGTTAATTTAATATTTATTTTAACAAAAAATGATAAATTATGATTTCGAATACATACAATTTACTTTTTTAAATATTCCAGATACCTAAAATATCCTGATGATACATGCTGACCAATTGTAAAGTAGTAAAATGCGAAAAAGTTTACATGGTACATACTTAATAAAGTGTAGACAATTTGTCCTTATACAACAGGAAATCTATATTTATTCAAGGATATTAGTAAGTAATAATTTTGGCGTAACAAATTCATTAAAGTGACTGCCAAAATCTTTATTTTACGCATTTTTTTGGCAAATTGTTAAAAAAATATATTTTTCTGATACGCCTTCATAATTTGTTGATTAGAAAGAATAATACCAAGTTATGAACTAAATTACTTCAAAGCGATTAGAATTTATTATAGACTGAGTCCAACTGATATCAATAAAAATACTTTGTGTTTCAAGATGACTTTAATTATTTTTATGCTTTGTTGCTTCAGGGTTGATTAAATTCCATTCTAATGGGTCTTAAACACCCTCGAAAGGAAAAAAGAATCTCATTAAAAATCCTATGAAATGCACAAAGTTTGTGAAAATTTGCTGCACATAAAATTTAAAACAGAATTAATTTCTTTTTTTATCTTTCTGTTTTTTATTTTCATTTCATTTCAAGCTTCTGGCTATAATTAACACTTGTAATTTTTTCGAGCGTAAATAAGAGAATTATATGATTTTCCAACTGGTGCTGGTGTCCACAACATGTATAATTGTTGCTTAAGGTTAGTTAAAATTTTCATTATTTTATATTTCACATAATTTTTATTTTGTTTTTTTGTTTTATTTTTATTTTTATTTTTACAGAATTTTCCCCCATTCCATATTAAAATCCAAAATTACAATGTATAAAATATAACAGATAACTTGAAAATTTAATTTGAAATTGGTAAAATCGCCTAAAATGATATAGAACTTTTGAAATAAAAAATAAATTTTTTTTCAAATAAACTTTTCATTCTCAATTTCTAATTATCCTGTTAAAAAAAAAATTTTTTTTTTGCTCACGACAGGAAGTAAATATATGTTGTAATTCAATTAACTGATGACTATGAAGAAACCTTTTTTTACACATAATATACGTAGAGAATTTTGCAGAATGATAATAATTACAAAGTATGGTAAAATTTTAAAGCTAATAATTGCAAAATCAATTTATATAAGTGCTTTATTATAAAGGTAATTTCGTTACTTCATTTAAATAATAGTAGTTATAAGATTAATTAAACTCTGATGCAAAATTAAGAGCAATTTTATAAAATTTACTACTGTGTAATCAATTTTAATGTCATGAATTTAATGTGAAAAAAAATATTTTATACATTTCAATCGATTTTAAGTGCTTTACAAATTAAATTCAAACTAATATATTTAGGCAGAACTTAGCTTTAATCTCACGAACAAAATAAAAAGTTAATAATTCAATCAATATTCAATCAATATTTTGAGCTTTCATTATTAAATATTGTTGTTGAAACTGATCGACTTTGACTATACGTTCATAAAAAATCTTTTCTATAAATGAAATTATTAAAATTACGTTATAGCCCAAAAATAATCTGAATGTGGTAAGATAAAAATGGATACGAAATATAATGAGGTTCAAAATTGTCTACAATTTTTTGATTATCAATAATTTGTTTACAATTTTTTTTTTTTTATTCACACTCA
Organism: Hybos culiciformis; assembly: GCA_964007475.1. NCBI lineage: Eukaryota > Metazoa > Arthropoda > Insecta > Diptera > Hybotidae > Hybos > Hybos culiciformis. The sequence goes on from OZ023274.1 coordinate 24,866,343, forward strand.
GATTAAAATCATCTACGCTTAGCTTATTTATATATATATATTTTTGCCTTAAAAGAAGTTTGATACTTACTTACATTTGAATAAAATATTGATTAAAAACTAAAAATAAAAATTTATATTTTCTTTGTTTTTCGTATAAGTTACCGTGTCGCGTCAATTCGCCGAAATCACAATTCACCGAAAACACAATTCACCGAAAACACAATTCACCGAAAATAGTATAGTAGTAGAGGCGGTGCCCAAACCCCCAAAATCGAAAGCTGTTTTTGAGGTAAAGACCCCGTTTCGGAGATATGGCTGGAAGGAAACTAAATTTTTTTTTTATTAATTTTTTTTTTCTTTTTGTTAATTTTTTTTAATTATTTTTTTTTTTTTTTTTTATGTTTATATGGCTGGAGGGAGTAGAGAAGGTGTCTCAGAACGAGAGGGGGTGGGGGGCGACGGGCGGGCGGCCTGGTGGTTGGTCAGTAGGATTTGCGGCGCCACTAACTAACCACCAGTCCGCCCGCCCGCCGCCCCACAACTCTTCTCATTTTTCGGTGAATTGTGTTTTCGGTGAATTGTGTTTTCGATGAATTGTGTTTTCGGTGAATTGTGTTTTCGGTGAATTGACGTTAAGTCATAAGTTACACCTTACATGAACACATATTCAAGTCTTTTTGTTTTTTTTTATAAAACGTCCCGGGAAACAACAAAAAATTAAATTAAGATGAAAAGAAAATCTATCTGTGCGGATAACCAAAAAAAAAAAAAAACAAAAACAAAAAAAACTTGACAATTTTGTTTTCCTACTTTCGTAATGACATTTTTATCAAAAAATATAATAACATAAAAATACTTTAATATTCGTATCGACAATGTTCTTCAAAGTCCACCAAAAATCAAATTTTTATACGAATTTATTATTTTTTTTTGTTTTTATTTTTCTGGATTTTTTTTTTTTAACATATCCTTTGGTACGTGATGTGGTTATTACTTGAGGTCTAATATACGAAAATTGAAATGAAATCTGTAGAATTTTTTTTTAATTAAATTCAAAATTCTGATAAATTAATTTTTATTTTAAAGTGCTGTCGCCACTTTAGGCTGAAACGAGTTTCGCTTTGTTTTTAAAATATAGTGTCGTCCAAAAAAAAAAATTTAAGTTTTTTGTTATAAGTTTTGGCCAAACCTAATAAAATTTTCACTAAATATGAAACAATTTTTGTTAATGAATAGAAAATTTTGGAAAAAAATATAAATCAACCGGTTGTCAAAAATATGTAAATGAAAATAAAATTAAATAAATATGAAAATTTTATAAACGCCAAAATAAACATAGAATTTGTAGCGTATGAGTTTGAAGTTTTAAACATGTTTGAAATTAGTTTTAACCTGAAGTGGAGACAAGACGATCATATTTCAAATTATGAGACGATCATATTTGAAATTAACTCTTTGTAAAATATAACCTACTTTTAGGGAGAATTTTTCTTCCATTCTTGCTACTACTTACTACTAATTGTGGTTGCAATTATACAAATATTTTGACTGAAAATATTTATACAATCCAAAATAAATCGAAATTTTTAATTATAATAGATACAAAATTCTGGAAAAAAAAATATAACTTAATATTTAACTTACTACTTCTTGCTGCTAACTATCGAAAACTATGAGAAGAGACTTATTATTTCGTAAGATTGAGTTGAACTGCTAGATTCATAATAATTTAATTACTTTTCCTGTTATTAATTTTAACATCGAAAATTTAATTGAAATGCCAATTTTTTTGTTTATTTATTTTTTTTTGGATTTTATAAACGATCTTTTTCATAGATTTCCACAAATTTATGTAATAAAACGTGCACATAATATTAAACTTTTTTTTCTTCTTTATTCTCTGGAATAAAAATCTATTAAAAAGGATATTTATATGAAAGGAGATGAAAATCAGGCACAAAAAAAAAAAAAAAAGTAATAATAAATATAATAATATGACCTTCAAAATTAATAAACATGCATCTCACAAAATATATATAACTTACATACATTTAATATCCTTTTTGACTCTAGATTTTAATCTACTGCCAAAATATATACATACATAAAATGTATATGGAAAAAAAGGGAATAATGCAATCAGTGTTATGGGTTCTTAATATGTACATAATTTTATAAAGTATAGCTAGTAAATATATGTACAAAAAATAATCTACAATACATACATTTAATTATATAGATATATATGTATATAAATAATGCATAACACATAATGCGAAATTATGAATTGAACATGTATATTTCATTAATCTGTGATTAAAATAGATTTTCGTAGAATTTTTAATCATATTTGGTATAACATAATATCTGTATATATGTATAAATGAATCTACAATGTAGAATAAAAATTTAATACGCAATTTTTATTTAACAAAATATTACGTAATGAGGGTTCATTTTATCCCTTATAATTTTGAATTATATATGTATAAATCTTATACATAATATCTTATACTCATTTATAATAGGGTTATTTTTAAAATGTTAACCATATAGATTGAATCAAAAAAAAAGAAGATAAATAAATAATATCTAAATTCGTTAACCTACCATGTTGCTGGCCTTATTATGTTTCTCAAATGTCATTAACATAATTAATGTTTTACAAATCAAAAAACAATCTCTAATGAAGACATGTTAGACCAGAGATTCCCAACCTGGGGTCCATGGACCCCTTGGGGGTACGTTAACCAATTCTGAGAGGTACGTGGAACTGTTCGTATTGAAAAAAATATATGTATATCCTTTTTACGGCTTACACATAATTTCAAAATCTAATTTTCTTTCCAAAATTTTGTGAATTGTGTATAATTGTGTATATTTTAAAAAAGTATATTAAAACTCATAACGAAATCTTAAAAAAAAATGTTGATGGTATCATACCTCCAACTTTTAATGTCGATAATTGGATTAGAAACGCCTTCACAATTTCATTAGACAAGATTGTTGACACTGATAATGATAACGCAAAAGATGAACCCATTGACTTGAGAAACAACATGAAAACTCGCAGTGATTTTGAAACAATGATGCTAGATCAATTTCGGTGCTAACAAAGCGAGGCGTATCTAATCACAACGTGCGTTAAAATTTTTTATTCCGTTTGTTATAACCTGTATGCACTCTTTTTTAGGGGTACGTAAAGATTCAAATCATTATCAAGGGGTACAAATATTTCAAAAGGTTGGGAACCATTGTGTTAGACTATAAAGACCGGGATACAGGGTGAATGTCAAATAGAAGTTTTCCGTACAATCTTTGTCGAATGTTCCACAACCGTTTATTTCCTGAAAAAAACAAAATTATTTTTTCCATGGCCCTTTAGTGTAAACTTAAAAATGTTAAAATTAAAACCATTCCAATAAATTCTGATTTAAATACTACTGCATATAAAAGACACTGTTAGTAAATACACATACAATATTGAAAGCTATGAATGTATAATATATAATACAAAAATATGTATATACATGCATCCGGTATGTTGAGGGATTTTTTTTTTTTATTATATTTTGTATGTAGAAATATAAAATTTTTTGAGGGATGCATCCTTTCAAATATCCTGTTGAGTGGTGACGTGTGCGCAATTCACCACCCTTTTAATGAAAACAAATTTTAATTTCAATTTTGATTTTATTATTATTTTTATTTTTTTTTTTTGCGACCAATTTTTTGATTTTTTGGTAAAAATTAATAAGCCATCACTACGTGATGTGACTGTTTAAAATTATTGGCAATAACATTATAGTGAAGTAAATATTATAGCAAATTTATGCTTTATATTGAATTTTTTGAATCAAATAACTAATTGAATAAAAAAAATCAACATTTTCTTATATGTCTATTTTAATTTGACGCAAGTTCAAAAAAAATTTTTTTTTTAAATATAACAACTATAATAAAAAGTTATTTATGAAACCGAAGAAGTCCCTTTTAAGTTTTAGTTAATTTACAAAATGTCTAAATTATGAAACACCCTAAAGTGAATCATTGGACTTTAAAATTAATATGAGAAGCTTGTCAAGACACTTTTTTTGTAATATCTTCCTAATAACACGAATTTTTTTCTCTATCAATACCATACTTTTATGCATTAAAACGTCCAATTTGGTCTACAGGTTTTTTTTTATAGAAAGAATTTCGATAAATATCAAAAAAAGAAAAACTTTATCTAATATTAATTTTCTCTTGGATGCTTGGTTAATTTTCTCTTGGTTGCTTGGTTAAGGTCAAACTAAAGTTGTTCCTCATTAGTGCTTGCACACCGTTTTTACACCACTAACTCTCATAACCTAACCCACCACGTGACGTTAAGGAATTTCATCACTTCCCTGAGTTTGGTTGTAGCCAGCACATTTACATCTTCGACGAAATAGTCACCTAATGTGCTTTTTCTAGTTCTTGCTAGGGCCGGACATTTGCAGACCAAATGGATGATAGTTTCTTTTTCATCCTCATTTCCGCAACTGCAATTTTCTCGTCAATTGATAAATTAATTTTTAAATATCGTTCGGATTTCAATAAATACCAAGTTTTCCTCAAATTGATTTTCTCTTCAATTGATACATTAATTTAAAGACGTGCAGTTTATGAAACATGAAACCATGGTTAGAATTAATATTTTTATAAAAAAAAACTTTTTTTTTTAATTTTTCATACACATCTTGTAATGCGTCTTCATTAAAAATAATATTATGAAAAACATATAAATGGAAGTTAGGTTATAATATATTAAATTTCATGAAAAATTCATCTTATTATTATATACATATTTTTATTAGTTAAAGAAAAATTTTGAACAAGAGTCATTTTAACCGCATTTATCAAAGTTCATGAATGTAACTTAAAAATATAAATAAGCATCAAATCCCCTTAATATTTTCAATAAAAAGATATTTATATACATACATAGTATAATTGAAATGGATTTTTGGTCCTTTAAAAAAATATCATCGAAGAAAACATGTAGTAGTGACTTATTCAATTTTCTTATGAAAAAACAAAAAGAATCTTGAGTTAAATTGAATTAGGTAAAAATATTTAAATGCGCACAAAATTTAAGTACAGCGCACAACCTAATTACAAAAATTATGTTAAATCGTTGTTTTGTAATAAAATAAAAATTGAATCAAGAATATAAGTAAAGCCTAGTTCAAAATAAATAAAAATTTGTTTTCGTAATTTATCAACACGTCGATAAATTTCCAAACATAAAATTATTTGCCGTAACAACTCAATATTTATATTACTGTTGTATATAAAAGAAAATTTATTACATTCTTTCAATACAAGTATACAATCTATATAAAGTTTCTAAAATTTGATTGCATTTTGTGAATGAATTAATAATATTATCGGAGTCGAATCACTCTTGTATATCTTGATAGCTTTTGATTTATAATCAAATAAATTAGGCCCTAGTAGTCAAGCATCTGAAAAGGGTTTCCCTATAAAATATTTTCATTTAAATAACAATTTTATTTAAAGACAACCGAAAGATGGAAAATATCATAGAAATTTCGTCGATATTCTTGTTTTCATTATAAAAAGTTTATCATTTAAATTAATTTACAAATAGTTATAATTAAAAGAATTATTCTAAAATTTTAAGTGTCAAAGGGATGATGTCGAAAATTCGGAAATGTGTATGAAGAATAGAATTGTTTCCACATTTTTATTGTATTATCGTGTAAATATACAAAAATTGGTATTTGAATTTTATACAAAGAATCAAATATCTTAAAAATATATATATGCCAGCACACATTCACGTAAACATTTTCTAAAACATTGGGGTTGCATTTCATTTTATTTTCTACACATATATTCAATGAAACAAAAACATTTTAGTTTATTGCGTCAAATTTACAAAATCTTCCCATCATCCATAAAAATATATAAACCAAAAAAATATACATATATTTTGTTTTTTTTATTTTATTCTATCAAAAATATTTTTTGGCATAGCGCCACAAATAACATACAATTTGAAGTTACTTCCTTTCCTTAAACACTATACCTATTTTAATAAAAATATATTGGTAGAGCTTATTGCATTTGACCTTGTATTTTAAGAAATTATTTTGCTGCGTAAATTATTATGTAATTTTGTAGTTTAACAGAGATTTTATGTTATAACTAACATTATCCTCAAAATTAGGGGAACTTTTCGGATTTATTTTTAAGCAGCTATTATTTTCAAAAGAAGTTTACTAATTATATTCAAAAAAATAAAAAATTTTGGAAAAACTATTTTTCTGTTTCCAAGGAAAAAATGAGGAATTACGAAAAATGCCATGGGGCTTAAGACCTCATGAATATGCATTACCATTTTATCCACTTGTAGTGCCTATATTATTTCTAGAACTTACTTCGTTTAATCATTATTATCCACGTTAACAAACGACTAGATTTCCTCCTTCGTTCAGTTTCCCACTGAAAAAACAGATAGCTCTGGCAGCTATATTTTCTGTGGATGACGTTAGCAAAATTTACTATTTGTCATAGCAAGAAGAAATAGCTAATAGTTTCACTTTTTAATATATATGTTCACATATAGACTATATAGCAATATTTATCATACAAACTTCAGAAATTCATATTGTATAAAAAAATATTATTCGTTATTTATTTTCGCTAGAAAAAACAGTAAAAATTATAACTTTCGAGTAACAAGTTTTGCTACAATTAATTAGCTATATATTTTTGAATGAGTTATTATGTATTTAATAACAAGTTCAAGATTTTGACCAAATGCTACCAGACAGTATTGCAATTTTAGTTATGACTTTATAGCTGGATTTTATTTCTGATTTTCCAATTTTTTTCAGTGCACAAGTCAAATAAAAACTATTTTTTTAGAAATGAGATCCTATATAAATTTATAATGAAATTCATTTTTTTATCCCTATCATACCATACGAATTATTATTATTTAAATATATATAATCTAGATTTACAAATTCTTAAAAATAGTCTCTTTAGAAAATATATTTTCTATATATTCACTCTATTTATCTTTTAAATGAAAAATTATTAAAAGAATTATTGCAATAAAATAAAATTGAAATACAAATTGGCACCCTTTTGTGCAAGATATTGAATCAGATAAGTGTATATTCAAAATAAATTCACTGTTGAAATTTTTTTACCCCCAAAAAAAAGAAGAAGAAACCATGAACAAACAAAATATATGTACGAGTACGACACAGAAAAAAGTAGAATTTTTTTGTTTAAAAATTTTTTTTTGAAGTTTATACTTCTTTAGGCGCGTTGTATGATATAATTGAGTAATTCTGTAGGGGGTAAAAATTCATTTTCATTCTACTCATTCGACATTCGAAATCGAATTCGAACTGACATGATTTTTGACGTTTTAATACTCAAAAAAATTAGTGGTCCACTCGATAATCATTTGTCATTTATAAAAACAAAATAATTTGGAGCGACAAATTTAAATTCAAATTCTTTTTTAAAAATTTTTCGTTTACAAATTATTTAAAACTAAAATTTTTTTTGTTTTTCAAAATAGGTAGTTCAATAATCATTTGTTATTTATAAAAACAAAATAATTTGGCGCGAAAAATTTAAATTCAAATTAATTTTAAAAAACTTTCGTTTACAAATTATTTAAAACTAAATTTTTTTTCCCGAAATAGGTAGCTTCGGTGAAATTAATATTACCTGAAAAAAATTTTTTGGGCAGGGAGCTACGGTTAGGTCGTGCCGACTCAAAATACACAAAAAAAAAATTTTTTTCCGAAATAGGTAGCTTCGGTGAAATAAAGATTACCTGTCGAAAAATTGTTGGGCAGGGAGGTACGGTTATGTCGTGCCGATACAAATGTACAAATAATTTTTTTTTCAAAATAGGTAGCTGCGATGAAATTAAGATTACCTGCCGAAAAATTTCTGGGCAGGGAGGTACGGTTAGGTCGTGCAGGCGCAAAATGTACAAAAAAAACACAAAGCAGTCATAGAACTGCCGACAGAAGTTTATACTTCAAAGATTTAAACTATGAAATAACAGTGGCTACAAATGATGGGCTGCTCTGTACAAAATGTAAATTAAAATATTTTTATTTTAATTTACATTTTGTACTGAGCAGCCTATCATTTGTAGCCACTGTTATTTCATAGTTTAAATCTTTTAAGTATAAACTTCTGTCGGCAGTTCTATGACTGCTTCGTGTTTTTTTTATTCTTTCCTCATCACACAAAGGGCGAAATACTTTATATATATATAAGCATTAAGGATATATGGAAAAGATATTCCTGCGAACATCATTCAATCAAAAGCGAAAAAAAATAGAAAATTTCTACATAATAAATTGTTGTTTGCACAGTCACGTCATTTTCATTCTCGGTAAATATTAAAAACAGTAGAAAATAATGATAAATATCATGAACTTATAGATATAGCTACATATATATTTTTTCATTTTTCCAATCATTTCCCAAACATAGATAAATTAAGAATTTTTCCTATTTTTTTTTTCGTTGTCTTCTAAAAAAAAAAATAATAAAAATGAAAGGAAAATTTTAAATTAGGTGTGTATTTTGATTAACTTTTTGTTTTTTATTTTATTTTTTAGGAAAATTATTCGATTTCAATTATACACTGAAAAAACAGATAACTGCTACAGCTATGTACATTTTTTGCTATGTTTATAGTTCAAATCAAACTAGTATATGACGCTAGCAAAATTTGCTATTTGTTGTAGCCAGGATAAATAGCTTATAGTTTTATTTTTTAATATATTTGTTCATATGAATATATTACATAGGAAAATATGTACTGCAAATATAGCCGCAGCAGCTATCTGTTTTTTTCAGTGACAGTGATGGTATTTAATTTAATTATTAAGTTCTTCTAACAAAAGAAGTGGTAATATCCAAGGAATTTAATTGTCAATATAACCCTAATTAGAGTACACTTAATTCAGAAGTTGTGAAAAAAATTTAGAATTAATTTGTAAATCCATATTTTCGTTATATGGAATTACAGATTATAGTGAGAAAACTAATTACACAGTATTATTTATTTAAGCCAGGAAACTTGCGAAACTTTTGATGACAAATTTGATTTATAAATTTATTAAACAAAAATCAAAAATGATCGTACTTAAGAAATGTATTGATTTAATATTTCGAATACTAATTGAAATTAGTAAACTCTTATTGAGCTAATTAAAATTTCTGTGAAAAAAAAAATAGAAATATTGAAACGTGATGAATTTTATTTTTTTTTTCAATAAATAGAAATTTAAATTGAAATTGATAACAAAAAAAAAAAAAGTTGTCATTCCTAATAAAAATAAATTTCAATATCGTTGAAAATAATAACAAAAATAAATACGTTATCGTGTTATTATTCATCATCGTTTTATTTTTTAACATTTTATATCGACATGGAGGTATAAATTGTATAAATTGCATTTTGGAAAATAAATATTTCTTGAATTTTTAAATAAGAGTTTTAAAGAAGAAAACTTTTATTTATCAAATAATGGTTTTAACGAGGTTTTTGACAAACTGAATTTTAAATTTTTGAAGTGAAACTTCTTTGCAGAGATGTGAACGAAAAATTGTCTGTAAAGAAAAATGTACAGCCGCTTAGTCAAGTTAGAAAAAAAAGGATATTTTAAAAAAATTAAAACAACAAATTCAAATTTGGTACATAAAAAGAGGAAATGATTAAACACACAAAGGAAGGGTGGGTGGGTATAAGGGAGGGCGGAAAATTTGAATTCAAAAACATATGCTTCCTATTTTTCATATCATAAGCTAATTGTATTGTATTTGAAATTTCTGATTCAAATAACAAGTTATTAAAGTTATGTAAATCAAATAGGAAAAAAAACAAAAAGAAGTTTCACTTCTGTCGTGTGATCCAAGCGCATATGCCAAAGCTACTCGAATCACAGAATATTGATTATATGTAACATGTAATCAAGCTGTATTTTGTAATGAGTTCATGAAAACGGCACATGGCAATGATTTAACATTTCTAGAAGATCTAAGAGAAATATTAAGTCCCAATTAAAAAAGTAAATTGGAACAAGAAACTTAAGCATTCACAAATATTATTTGCGAAAGAGAAAAAGATCTTCTTGTTCTAAGATGGCAAAGTGAGAATCAAGCCATTATAAATCTGCGTAAAGGAGTATAGCATGAGTTTTTTTTCTGGATACCCAACTAAATAATTTTAAACCTCTTTTGAAATTATATACTACAGACTCTTTGCTATATCGTCTTCGGTCATTGTCAATCACAGTTTTTTGACCAAAAAACCAAAATTAATATATTTTGACAAAAAGATGCTAAAATTAAATTAAAACTAAAATCAACTGAACATTTTTTTTCATATTTTTCAATTTAGATGAAATCCAAATCGTTTCAAAAATATTTATATAAATAAATTCATTATAATTATATATATAAATATTTTTTTTTTTTAAATAAGATCAACAAAAATTAAATCTTAACACGAGAATAATTTTTTTTCTTTGACGGCCAAAGACTCACGTAGACGTTTTGGCGCGCGCGTGTTAAAAAATAATTGTTTGTAATTTTTCTTTTTATATTAAACCTATATAATTTATCATAATTTCAAGAAAAAAAATGATAAATTATTAATTTTAAATTTTTAATTATAATTTTTACCTCAAATTATTTATTTTTATTTTATTTTTTTTCACTTTCAGTTTATAAAAACTTTCAATTTTAAGCTTCTCAGGCATTGACATTTCAGTGAAATCATTGATATTGTCATTAAGTATATATTTTTTGTTTGTTGTTTAATATTAATTTATTTATTTTTTTTAGCATTATTGTCAAAAAAAAAAAATCAACAAAAAATTTGATTATTTAATATTTTAAGATATATTATATTTATATTTTTGTTGGTTTTTTTTTTCCAAAGAATTATATTTATAGCGAAAAAAAAAAAATTTTTTTTTTTGTATACATATAATGTCATGTTAATAAATTTATTTTCATTTTCATTGAGATTAATTTATTTTTATATTTTGGTCCATTAGACACGTGGATAAAATTCGACGAGAGCACAAAAAAAAACAACTTCTTTGCATGTGCGCCTTTTATTTTTTGTTATTATTAATTTCTTCAATTAAACAAAAATAAATAAACTTTTTTTTTTGTTGTTATTGTTTTTCAATATCAGCTGGCTGAATGATATCATAATTATATTTTTTTTTTGATTTGATTTGAAGATTTATAAAATTAATTACATCTTTATGTGTATATTATGTTTCTTATTGTTAATTGTTAATTTCACATAAGATTAACGAAGGTCGAAGAAATTTTGTGCTGTTTTTTTTTTCAATAATACAAGGCAGCAATATTCAACCTAATAATTTTAGATTCTCATTTTGTATAAAAAATGTTTTTTGTAATTTATTTTTTGCAAGAAAAACACTAAAAATTCTAATTTTGGAGGAGTAGCAACTTTTGCTGCAATTCATCACCATATATTTATATATGTAATAGATAAAAAGTATTTTTTATAAAAAAAAAAAATTTTATACTAAAATCAGTAATTTAAATAATTGAAATAAAATTAGAAAGTATCAAGTTTAGAATTAGGATTAAATATCAAAAAAATAAATAAATAAATAGTATAGGTTAGTAGAGTCTCCCAATAGTGGAGCATTAATTCTAAAAGTAAATTATAAGGATGAATTAAATGTAAACAAATAAGAAAATAAAGCAAAATACTGCATTGAATTGAATTCATCTTAATATACGAATAAAAATATAAATGTTGTTTCTTCTTATACTTAATGATCTGCTAAAGGTGTAAATAACACACTTGTGATAGGATAAATGATTTTTTGATAATTTTATTGCCGAGCCGCGGGTACCGCTTGTTTTCAATAAATTTTAGGACCAGTTATACATATTAAACAATAAATGCAACATTTTGAATACATACTGCCAGAAAATAACGTAATTCTGGTTATAATCTTTCTGTTGAATTTTATAGCTTATTGATGAAAATTAAAGTTAAATTATTTTTAGATACGAACATAGATTAAGGAATACGTTAATCAAGTCACACTGTACGGTTGCATTATCATATTAAGGTTTCAAGTATTTACGAGTTTCAGTTGTACGGTCGATTGGAAAGTTATGAACAAAAAATCAAAGCTTTCGTACTTTGAGCTTATTTTAAAAAAAGAATAAATTTTTGAAAACTCTAGTTTCAAGTTCATTTTTTTTTTGCAACAAAATTATATCTTCAATTTTACGAAATTTGCTAATATGTTGCTTAATAAATTTAATTTTTAACTTAAATGTTAATACAAAAATTGAATATTTATTTTCGTCTTTTATGTTTTCTACTTTTATTGCTGTTTATTTCTAGATACATCTAATTATATAGAACATATATATAGTATATGTTACTATACTTCAAATATGTTGAACAACTGCGAACTGAAATATTTTAACATTAATACCAAATTAATGTAATGTTCAATTTAAATTAAATTGAAATTGTACCAAATAAATCTTAATATTTCATATTAAATTTATTGTCTTTTATATTTCAATTTCCCCCAAAAATACAGCGAGAAATAAATAATATATAAAATGCGAACAAAATGATATATATGTTATGTATTTATATTATGCACACATTTAAATATATATAAATTTCGTGCAACCCAATACTAAAATTTTATAAACTTTCACAGAAAACAATAAAAAATATTCACAAACAAAAAAAAAATTCTATACACTTTCTGAAAGTTAATATAAAAAAAAAAAATACATTTTTTTTTAATTTAATTTCTTATTAAACGAAGCTATATAATAAAATGACAACTGAGCATGCAGCGTAAAAAATTTAATATGATAATAATTTGTTCACTTCAACATTTATAATTATGGATTATTGTAAATTCACTATCAGGTATAGAAAATTCATTTGTTCTATTTTATATTAAACTAAAAGTTTAAATACAAAAACAAAATAATAAAAATAAAAAATAATAATAAAAAAAAATAATATTTTATTCTTTTGAATAAATTTTGATTTTCCGGTAGTATGTGGCTAATAATTAATAATGGCTAATAATTAATCGCTATTTGAAAAATTTACTACTACCTAGCTAATATCCCATTTTCGTTTATGTTTATTATTTTAATAATACAAACGTCAACCATTTATTTTATCAAGAAAAAATACGGGCTAGTTATTAAATAATTTTAGTTTTGAAAAACTTTCCATTTTTTATAAATACGTTGTTGGAATGGATACATGTTCCCTGGAAGTAAAAGCCCTACTTCCTCAACTTCAAGTATTTTCACGTCAAACCGTACTGCTTCAACGTCACACCCATATTTCGTAAAAATTCCCAGATGTGAAAGGACGAGCTTCGGAGATTCGTTTTCAATTCGCAACTCGAGAATGTGGAATGTTGCCGATAGCTGGTGGACGCTAAATTTATGATTTGCGCCGCTTTAAGAAAAGTGTAAATGATTTTCTACTAACTGTCGAAGTTTTTAATCCCGTCTAACTTCCTGTCCTCATTACCAAATCCATACTTCTTTAGTATAAAAGTATCCCACCTAGTGATTTGGTAACTTTAATAAAAAAAAGTTTAAAAAATAAATGTTGCTTTAAAAAATTCATAGGGAAAGGTACTGGGAATTATTTTTAATTTTTTTCTTATTTTGTTGTCAAATAAAACAACGTATGTACAACCTTAAAATAGACCCTTCAATGTAACAATTCCTAAACTTTAAATTAAACTATATTATATTTACAATTAAAACTCATATAAAAACATAAACAGATATAAAAAAAAATTAAAAATGAGACTAAATCAGGGAAGGCTAATTTTGAATTTCGAAAATTGTAAGAGGGCCTTATAATCATTTAATATTTAATACCCAAACCGTACTACGAAATTTATTTCAATTTATTTTAAATGCAATTTTATTATTATTAATTCATTATTAAATAAAAAAACATTTATACTTCAAAACATAAAATAAAATAATGATATTAAAAAAATTAATATGAAAGGTATAAGATAACCAATTTAATTTGTTTAGGCCACAACATATATTTTAACAGGCCGCAGGTTCGCACCTATGGGCTAAACCTTGTGGCTAGATCTGGATTATAATATTTTAAAAATCTCTTATAAATATTTTTCTGACATAAATTGTACTTCCATTGCTGGCCAGAGTTACCTCATTCAATCTGAAACTGAGCATAACCATACATGCATAACACTCACAGTATAGTTTTCTTTCATTTACACTATTTTAGAGGTAATTCAATTTCAGTGAAATACTTTTATGAAACAAAATTAATATAAACGATGTTAACGAAATATCACTTGGGTTAGTACTTATATTTTACGGTTCTTCTGCCACCACCAAATTGATCCTACATTTGTAATATTTCACCTAATCTTACAATAATAATTGTAATATAGTAATTATTTAGAGTGTAACCCGCAATTTTATTGTTTTTAGTAAATATGATATCTCACACATTATGAAATTGAAATTTGTTTTAATATTTTATTTTTTTACTTATTTTTATTATTATTTTTTTTTTTTTTGACAAGAACTCCTACTAAATTAACTTACTATAAAGAAAAATTTGAAATAAAAATAATATAAAATAAGATAAAGTTCATTCTCTATACATACTAAAAAGAATTACATTTTATTCTTAAAAAAAAATTTCTTCAGAAAAATAAAATTAAATTTATAAAAAAATTCTAAGAAACATATTGAAAAAAAAAAACTCATTTTAATATTAAAATGAGAAAATATTTTATTAACAAAAAAAAATATATACATATATATATATATATATAAAATAACTGAAAATCAAATTTCCCTGTATGACTTGGAAAATTTCATTGTTAACATGTTATATGCATATGTGTTTTGTTGTTTCAGTTCTTTGATTTATGTAAAATTGTCTACTTTACATAAAATTAACCGAGTTATGCAGAAAATTAACTTCAAAAAAATATTTGCAGTTTGAGAATTGCATTTAAGTTCACGCACCTAATATTGTATTTCTTACAGGAATTGGCGAATATCGGAATATTTGGGAAATTCATTATTTTGAATGAGATAATATGTAAATAATATTACATATTCTGTTAAAAAAAAAAAAATTTAAATAATTTTTCCAATATTGTTTATAATCGTTAGAAAAAAGATTATGCTTTGTATTACTCTTTGACTCAGTTGTTTTTCCCTTTTGACTTTTCAAGTCCGAACGACGACAGCACTAAAACTGAAATAAAAAATATAATTAAAGTGAATGTTTTTAGGCCCACACATGCTATTACAATGAACAGACAAACTGTTATCTTTTTTTTAATCAATATTTCGAAAACTTCGAAGAAAAGAGAATAATAATATCTATGTAAGGTCAATGAAGAGTATCTTGCTTATCAGACGATATATATATCTAAACTGCAAGCTTGTCTCTAATATTTTCAAAAAAAAATGACAAGAAAGAATTATGTACACGAATTATTTCTTCAAAACTCGATTTAAATACAAAAAAGATATATAATTTTTTTTTTCTCCAAAAAGATAGAGAATATTGGAATAAATATATATGTACAAATTATATGTATATGCGTTCATAATTTATATAGATTTTTTTTTTATTTTTAAAAAATATATGTGCCTATAAGCATAAGTATGTATTTTTCATGAAAAAAAAAAGAAAAATATCAAAATAAAATAAATGAAAAAGGTATAAACGAAAATAACAAGTGTTATTAAAATTGATGTTCACAGGATATAAAATTTTTTTTTTTTTATAAAATTATCTTTATACAGTCTTGTAGGGTAAAAGCAGAGGCAATTTGTCGTAGCTAAAAAATTTTCGCAAAACCAACCAGAATTATAACTCAATGAACTGAAATCAAAGGCTTCGTATATTTATTATGGGGACTCGTTTGAATTTATCAAGTGGATCATATTGAGTAAAAAATCAGCCGACGATGGTAGATGATGTATTATAGTAAAAAATAATTTTTATAAAATCTCTCAAAGAGAGTTACTCTCAAAAGTGAGTTACTATTATGTTGGGAGTTAATAATTGTATTCGGAGTATATTATAAGTGATTAACAGGATGTGCGATAATATCTGGGCACTCAATTCCAATTATTATTTGAGATTTTTAAGAGCCATCTGGCTATAGTTTCTGGTTAATTCTCGAGTTCACCCTACATATAATTTTATTGTATATATACGTATGTATAACAATAAAAAAAATTTATATTTTTTTGAAAATATGTAGGTTTATATGTACCTATATATATATACGTATAAAAGATACAAAATATGAATAGATATGGATATAACAAAAAAAATATACAATTTTTTTTTTATTTGATTATGAGCACAGGATGTGCTAAAAATAAATCCTTTTCTAAATAATTTTTGCTTATTTATTTATTTTTATTTTTTTTTATTTTGGGTTCTTCAAAAATATTGAAAATTATGTGATAGACGAACACCTAATAAAGAATTTTTCAATTTATTTAATTTTTTATTTTTTACTAATTTTATTTTCCTTTTTATATTTTGTAGATCTTATGACGATTAATCAACCGTGACAGAGGAAAAGGAATATAATAAAAATAAATTCAGCGCTATGGACAAAAATTATTGAACAATAAAAAAAAATAAAAAAAAACAGAAAGTTTTAAAGTTTTTTATTATTAAAGCAAAAAATAGTATCATTTTCATAAATGAAGTATGGGGCCCCCGTTTGCAGCATTTCGATTTAGGATAATTTAATTTTAAGATATCTTAGTCACAATCTAGAGCTAAACATATTTATTAGAGTCCCTTTAATATTATATTATACTAATACAATTTAGTCATATGCACAAATATAACAATTTTCATCCAAATCGAAACCCTAGAAGTTCCTTTAATCGACATTCTATCTACCCACATACTTATTTTACTCAGAATTCATTTAAACTTTCATAAAATTAAGAATTTTATATGAAATTTTTTTAGATATTTTTTGTCTGAAGAGCCTCTAACTCCGAAACCTGAAATGACAGAATCTCAGTTTTCAGTCGATGTTAAAATGAAGCAGATAAACCATGTTTTGGGCTTTCAAAGCATGAAAATCGATTGGATAGTTCAAAGGTTATGAGTATTTTAGTCGCGAACGGACGGGATGACGGAAAACATATACTCACTCCGTTTTTTCATTTTTGATGGAAAACTAACTAAAAATGTTTAATTTTGTTTAATTTTAAATTTGTTTTAAGTTTATTTTATGAAAATTTTTACATATTAAGTCTCCGTAAGGGAAAACTTAAAATAAATTTACTAAGAATTTTATCTAAGAAATGTTATTGCATATACCAATTCTCTTGTCATAGTATCTGGATAAGTAGACAACCCATCCCTTACTGAATAATTATTATTTTTTAAATACATTTTCGATCAAATATGAGATCAGCGTACATAAAAGAGTTCAAGTTTTGAGAGCGTTATGATCATAATTAGGTTATCAAACGAAATAAAAAAATGAAATCATATAATTTTTTATTCCCTTTGATTTTTCCCTTGTACAATTTACTCTGCAGAAAAAAATAGATTTGCAATCATTAATCAATCAAACTAAAGCTCGAATAAATTATCGAGATCTACAGGCTTATTTAAAATCCTTCAACAAAATATTCAGATAAATTATGTTGATAAATCTATCATCATTGCATATAATCACAAAATATAAAATAATTAAAAAAAAAAATCCTGAATACAAGGATTGAATAAATAAAAATGTTTATGTCCTTTATTTTAACTTTTAATATTATAATATTAAGTATAGTCACCAATACTAGCTACCATGCCAGGTAGAAGATTTAACCTTTATAAATTTAAAATTATATATTATGAAAATAAGATACCGAATTCATATCAACAGAAATTATAAAACAGAACATGAAAATAGTCATGTACAGAATTAATTGAATTATCAATAATTACTGATTGTTTTCCTTCAGGCTATTTCATCAACTTTCAAGTTCCAACATATATATATATATATATATATATATATATATATATATATATATATGTATTTATTTTCAACTATACAGTATTATATCCACATAATACATAAAATATCAATATGTTTAAAACAGCTTCAAAAATATAATTAAATTTGCCATCATTTAAAAATAATAGAATCTCATAAACATGAAACATACAAAAAAACGATAGAGAAGCGGACAAAAGCCAAATAATATAAATCATATATAAGATATTAATATGTGCTTGTGGTGGGGCTTTCGATGTAATGACTTTTTTAAGAGAATAACCGATATCGATTTCATTACCTCGAAATATATTTTGATAAGACAAAGCTGCGGTCAGTCTTTTCAAAATGCTACAATAAAAATTTGAGGTTTTAAAATTTAGAACTATCAATATTTGAGATTTTTAAAGCAAAAAAACTATTCTGAGTTGTTCTTTTATTGCTCTTTGTTGGCTCATGCCACGGTGTAGTGATATTATCGTTATCCGTCGGCATGACCGTTCGGAGTTTATTTTCCAATTATCAATTTGATCTATGTATGGATTTATTTTCAATATAAAGACAATTTCTAAAATTAAGAAATTATAATAATAATTTTATTTTGTAAAACTATAATTTTGTTTATCTTTATCGATATTATCTTATATAAAACACATATTTTTATGTTAAGATAATGTTAAACATATAATGTTAATGTATCTACATTTTTACATATAAAAATATCTATATTTTTATACCTATAGTAAAAAAATAATAAAGATATTTTATAGTTTTTTCTAATATACATTTATACATATATTTTTTTTTTTGTTTTTTTTTTTTGCAAAAAATCTAATCAAATTTTCTAAATCTCTATAAATATTGTTTTGGCACGTTATCTAGTTTGTTTACCAAAATAAAAACTATACCGTTAAGTTTACACATCAAAAAACTGATTTCATTTATGCATACAAATTGGATTTCACCCAATGTGAAAAATTTTACATATCAACATCAAAATATTGTGAAAAAAGGGTATTATAAAAAAAAAAAAAAATTTATTGCCTACAGTGTGATGATAATTTTCGTCATTTCGAGTTAAAAAACAAAAAAAAAAATAAAAGAATTATTTTTTTAATACTGCCAATAACATAGCCAAGAGATCTATTTCAGGTTCAGTGAAGCAGTTAAAAAATAAAATAAATAAATATACTCATTTAGGAAAATAATCGATGACAACGTCATTTATATATTCGTATATAGATAAATAAATATATATTTTCTTTTTCAAACTCTACATGTACTGCCAACGCATTAACGAAACAATATTATCATGTCGTATAATGAAAATTATATTAAACTTCGAAATTAGTAGTTTTAAACAAAAAATTTAATTTAAGTTTCTAATAAGCATTATAATATTCTCATTTAAAATAACTAATTCTGTACATAAAATTTTTTAATAAATTTAAGGAATCTATGTATGAAAATCATTTAGCATTAAAAAACTTTCTTAAAAGAAACCATCTTTAAATATCCTAATCATGGGAAAAAAAAGTTACCATTTTGCACCAAACTATGAGATCATCTTATTTATTCTAACTTGGTTTGTACTCTCTGATGAATGTCAGTATATTTAGTTAGACTTTTCGAATTAAATAAAATTAAATAAAAATTTAATACTTTGTAATTTTATCGTGAATTTAGTTCAAAGGACCAAAATTAAATTATATAATATAGAATTATTCAATATAGAAAATTATTATGTGGTAATAAAGTCCAATAATTCTTATTTTATCTAAGTACCTAATATATATTTTTTTTTAATATTATAAACCGAAATAAAATGACAAATTGAATTAACTATAAATACGTTTAATTATAAGATTATGAGCTGAATCAATAAGACCTTAACACAAACATTTATTTCAATTGAACAATGGAAAAATTATATATATAAATTTAGTCATATTGTTGTGGTTACCTAGCAAACCATAACCGGACATTATGAATAATGAATGAACAGTGATAACGACAGCGTATGCGATACTGCACAATCACAATTAATATTAAACAAAATAAAATCACTTGACTAAATGATAATATAATTTTTAATATCAATGCAAACTTAAAAAAAATTCAAACTTTTTTAACTTTTCCTTGTCCATAAAATTTCGCATATACAAATCTTTAGAAATTTAAACATGACAAATTTTGTTCATAATAAAAAATTTTGACGTATTGGTATTTGCAGATGATCGAAATTTGATTATTTACACAATATTTTTTATTGATATAAATTAATGCGAAAACCCTGTTTAAAGTAAATTGTTATTTTGTAAATTCATACAATAATTTTGTATGCTAAAGTTAATAAAACAAAATAAGAAAAATATATGTATAAAAAAAAAAAAAACTTTAACCAAATATGCTTGGCAATTAATATTCAAATTGAGACAATTTATATTCGAAAGCCAACCAAACTATATGCATATGATATATGTATGTTGTAAACAGTAGATTGAAGCAGAAAGGGTCATCAGTAATCACAAGTTTTTCTTTTATATATATTTTTTAATAAACGTGATGGACATAAAAGAAATTGCTTTATATCATTTTAAATGTATGGATATATTTTAGAATATTAAGTTGAAATATTAATAAATATATATATAATCCACAAAAATATATATATTGCCTTCAAAACCCCTTTTAAATACATACAGTATTTTCAATTAGAAACTTTTATAATTGAGTTTAATGAATTTTATTTTCAAATAAAATTGAGAAGAGTTTCGAAAATTATAATTTTGAAGAAAAATAAAATTATTAAAAGAGGCTAGTTAGACTTAGATGTCATTTTATCGTTTCGCATTGCAATATTGGAAAAATTAAAATCTTAAATATAAAATTGAAATAAAATTATCTTGTGAGAGAAAAACTTTAAAAAATAACTAAAAATAATTCAACAGAATCACGTTACATCCCAATTATAATCAATTAAAAATGTACTTACAAAGGTCTAATCGAACTAGTGTGAATGGCTTGAGCAAAATTAGTTTTTTTTTTCACAGCAAGAAAAAATAGCTCGAATTTTTAGTTTTTAATATATCTATTCATATGATTATAGAATCATTTGAGTCAAAAATATCAGAAACTTATTTTGGAAAAAAATAAATTGTAATTTATTTACCGCTAAAAAAAAGCAATTAAAACTATAATTTTTATATATGTCAACTTTTGCTACAAATCATATTTAATAATAAATGCAAGATTTTCAGCACATACTGTCAAAAAATAAAGCAGTTTTAGTTATAAAAATTTTTATACGTATCTTTTAAAAAAGTTTTTCCACCAATTTTTGTTTTCAGTGTGTAAAACTATTCAAATAACATTGTAATATAAGCATTCTAAAAAAAAAACTTATAATAATAACAACAGATTTACACACAAAATAATATATAAATGTATGAAGCGTAGGCTGCTTGTTTAAATATTCTGCCCATTAGTTAAAACTTATGATGAAAAGTTTTATTTTTTTTTAGCATATTGTTTTGCTTATATCTTCTTTTTTTTCATTTTTATTATTATTATTATTACAAAAAAATAATAATAATAAATGTATAAAATATATACTGTACATATGTATGTAAGATAAATATAATATACAACAATAGAATTATTAATAAAATTAAAAAGTATAAATTTGCATATTTTTCTAATAAATGTGTACACATTAAAAAATTAGACACATTAAAATTATTATAGTGAAATAATATAATATTAAAATATATATAATACATATATTATATGCACAATATTTTATATTTACATATATCCACTATTCACACATACAGATATTTTTTTTTTATTATTAATATTATTAAGTATTATATATATGGAAAATTTATTATTTTTTAAAAATGTTGTAAATTTGTTAAAATGAATTTTAATTAGTTATAAAAAATAGATATATTTTTTAAATATTTATTATATAGATATAGTTTAGTTAATCCTCGAATAATACGGTTTTTAAGTATAAGATATATATTTCTTAAATGATTAATAAGCCGTTTATAAGATGCCGCCATGCAGCAAACCGTGGTTAAACAAGTTTATAGAACTTCGAGAAAGCTGTAGTAGTTTTTAACAATTAATTTTATTTTAGTTAATGCCTTGTTCACACTTCGCTAATTTAACATGTTCGAAAGGAGATAAACATCTTTGGAAAATCGACCGTTCAGATGATGTTTTTCGTATGTTAACATGTTTAGCTCTGTCAGATAAAAAATTTCAAATAATACCGGAGATAAGCTCAAAGGAACTGACGCGCCCAATAAAGTTAAAATATATGAAGTTGTGTCAAGGTTAAGAACTCGCGCGTCATTTATCATGAGTGTATCTCCACCTTTATAAAATTTCAAAGTCAAAAATGACATACCAAGTAAAAATTAATGCATACTGAATATTGCCTAACAAAATATTATTCAAAAATTACTCATTCATCCCTGAAAATTAATTAATTTTTTTACTATGAAAAAACAACATCAAAAACACCAACGGAACATGTTAAATTAGCTAAGTGTAAACAAACTATAATACTATACTGTAATCAACATTTAAAGTTCGGAGTACCAAAGCAATTAAGTCTGTTCAATTAATTATCAATTAAAGTTACTTTTTGATTTTGTGTGTGTACGACAATATAACTTTGGAGCAACATAATGATTTTATTTTGGACAACATAATGACGGTTCTCGAAGTTATTTTTGCGTTCAACTTCTAAATTGTGTTGATGGAAAATAAAAATTCAAACGAGGTTAACTGAATATAATTTTTGAGGTTCGCTTATATATTTCTTCATTTGTTCATATTTTTTTTGACAGAAATAAGGATAACTACAAATTACTTAAAAATGTTTTAACAGAGAGTTACATTGGAACTACGTTTCTGTTTTTAATATAAAAAAGACGAATATAAGTTACAATTCAAAAAAAAAAAATACACCGTGTTAAATGAAAGTTACCTGTATCTCTAAAAGTATACAGTTTTTGATTTTTCATAATTTTTTTTTTTTTTAATTTTTATTTCGTTAATTTTATTAGAAATGAAACCAACAGACATGTTGTGATTTCTAAACTTTATGGTTGTATAATTTTAATTATTATTATTTTTTTAGCAAGATTAAAAGAACAACAACATGTAATGTACCTATAAATTTCCTTCACAGGGTGATGATTTTTATATTAAAAAAAAAATTTTTTTTTTGAATTAATTTTTATTATAATAATAATGCTAGAATAATTAATCAGTCAGTCAAAATGAATATATATGGAATTAAAGCCTCTGTAAATAGTATAAACGAAACAAAATAAAAAAAAAACTAATATTTTTTCCATTGGCCTGAATCTATTCTATTGTTGAATTTTTTTTTTGCACACAAAATATGTAAAAACTGGTTTTTGTGAAACTTTCCATATATTAAGATCAAAATTCATATGTTCTGGTTTTTTTTTAGTAGTTTTGTACTTGGCACAAGTACAGAAATTATTTGATAATATGAAAGTTAAGAAATTAAAATGCTGAAGAATATAAATTAATTTTTTTGAGATTTGAGTCAAGAATTATAGCTTATTGTTGGTAAATTAAAGTCAAATATTCTAATTGAATTCATATTTTTTCGCATGGAAGAAATATTTAAGTAAACTTGTGCTACCTAACTAACTAGTCTTGGAATTTGACTGTCGTTTTCAATTTAAAAAGATATTCAATAATTGAAGTATAAGAAATGTTGCTTACTCTGACACTGAGCTATTTTTTTTAAGTGTTTAAATCAATTCGTTTTTTTCAAGTCCAGTGACAGACAACCGATAAGGAACACAATAAATTTCGAATTTTGGATTTGTTTTTAAATGTAAAACAAACTATATTAAACTCGACCTTCGTAATGAAAATTAGTTAATCGTAAAAAGGCTGAATACTGCTTAAAAATGTAAAAAGAAATTTTCACATATTTATGACTTATGACTGCATTTATCCAATTAAGAAAAATACCAAAAAACTAAGTTGATAAAATTATATAAACATTTTTAAATTTATGATTTTATTCATATAATATGTAATATGTATTGTACATAGATAACATAAATATGAAAATATTTTATACTTTTGGCAAAACAAAATTTTTCATACCGTTTTATTATAATTTTTACAAATTTTCCTTCTTTTTTTTTTTTTTGTACAAAATTGTAAAAGAAATTAAATTGCGATAATTGAATGGATTTACTACCGCTTGGGGATTTTCTAAAAATATATAGATACATGTATATACTTATCTCTACCTTTGGTTTTATTAACTTTTGGAAAAAAAAAAAGGAAAAGAGTCAAACTGTGTTTTTCTCTACATACTATACAATTATGTACATATCGTATACATAAATACATATCTATGCTTATTCCCATAATATGAAATTAGATTTTCATATCTACCGTATATTTGTTTTTTTTTTTTTTTTTTTGCATTTTTATAAATTAAAAGAAAATTTAGGTGAATATTGGGATTTCCAAATAAAATTTATCAAAATGTAAAATGTGTATAAGGACTTAAAAATTAAATTCATGGAATTATTAGGACGACAAAAAAGACGACAAAAATTGATCCCCTATGTATAAAAATAAAAAAAAAACGTTATTTCATTTTTAAACTCAATTTGATATTACTTTTTGAACAAAAATATCAAATTACATATTAATTTTATTTTAAATACACGTATAGAGTACAGATAGTATATAATAAAATATATAAGTTCTACATGTAAGTATTTGTATGTAGGGGTCTAATATAACGATATTATAGTTATGAACCTTATATTATAGTTATGAACCTTAAATATGCAAAAAAAAAAAATTTGGTTTAATTTTTTAGCAAGTATAACATCTAATCGTCTTCATATAGGATACAATAAACCAATATAAAAATTCTCAAATTTTAATGTGCCGAAAAAACTTCGATTGATTTTTATGGATTGTCTTCATAGTCAGTCATGGTTGAAAAGACAATGTATGTTTTTATCGAAAAGGAGTTAATTTGCTTAAAAGCCCTGACTGCTCTTCGTTAATGCAATCTAAACTGAAGAGATTTTTTGATATATATGTTACGGCGAATGTGCGAATTCCGGTGAATGTGAGTATAAAAACCCGTAATTTTAAAATTACATGACATTTACCGGCCCGAATGGCCCCTCTACGCCCTACACAAAAATGGGGCCAATTGGGCCGGTAAATCTACTGTAATATTGACATTTACCAAAAGTAAACTCACATTCACCGGAATTCGCACATTCCCCGTAACATATCACCGGGGACGGCAGTCCTCCGAGTGACGCAAGCACCTCTACGTGTGAAGCTTCACGACAATATATACAGCCAACTTTCGATTTTTTGAACTGTTGACCATAGCCCCTCATGTTAGATAGATGCGAAAAATGTCATATGTCAAAAGGTCATCAAGTTATGGCCATTTGAATTTTTGTTCCCCTTTTCAGTTTTTGGCCTATAACTTGGTGACCTTTTGAACTTTCTGGGACATATGACATTTTTCGCATCTACGTCCCAAGACCTTTCCAACGGTACTTAGCATGAGGGGATGGGGTCAATAGTTCAAAAGTTATGATCGGATATTTGAATCATGACCTCTACCTTGAGATAACCGAATAGTATGTTTGTTTGTTTGTTTGTTTGATTGTTTGTTTGTGGACACAATATATTTCGCAGTCAAAGGTCGACGCTCAATAATTTCATTTCCACTCAGGCTCAAGTCCCAAAAATCTCCCAAATTAAAATGTCCCAAAATCCAATAGAGAGAGGGAGAGATGGAGAGAGAGGGGGAGATAGGGAGAGAGAGAGAGAGAGAGGGAGAGAGAGGGAGAGAGAGGGAGAGAGAGGGAGAGAGAGGGAGAGAGAGGGAGAGAGAGGGAGAGAGAGGGAGGGAGAGAGAGAGAGAGGGTGAGAGAGGGAGAGAGGGAGAGAGAGAGGGAGAAAGGGAGAGAGAGAGAGAGGGGGAGAGAGAGAGAGGGAGAGAGGGAGAGAGAGGGAAATAGAGAGAGAGAGGGGGAGAGAGAGAGAGAGAAAGAGAGAGAGAGAGGGAGACAGAGAGACAGAGAGAGAGAGGAAGAGAGAGAGAGAGAGAGAGAGAGAGAGTAAAAGGTCCCAAAATCAAAAATGTTCCAAAATGAAAAATGTCCCAAAATGAAAAATGTCCCAAAATGAAAAATGTCCCAAAATGAAAAATGTCCAAAATCTAAATATGTCCCAAAATCAAAAATGTGCCAAAATCCAAATATATCCCAAAATCAAAAAAATTACCCAAAATTTCCAAAAGCCTCCCTAAATGTCAAGTTTTTTCGAAATATATATTATAAATATATTAAATATATATTTATATATTAATTTACCTTCGAAAAATAGTTATATCAACTAAAACACTTCTTGGCGCAGTTAAAACTCGTGACGCAAGCTACGTACACAATTCAATTCATCACACAAAAGAAATGATATCAATTTGTGTGCCGCAAGACGCTAAGCGTGAGTGCGTGCAATCAGTGGTTGTTGGAGCAGAAGTCAAGGCAAAGAAAAATTGTCAACAAAAGATCACACCGAAATTCTTTTGCACAAATTATTCGGTGCGACATTTTCAGCAATTTTCCTCTGCTTTGATTTTTGCTCCAATAACCACTGATTGCACGCACGCACGCTTAGCGTCTTGCGGTACACAAATTGATATCATTTCTTTTGTGTGATGAATTGAATTGTGTACATAGCTTGCGTCACGAGTTTTAACTGCGCCAAGAAGTGTTTTAGTTGATATATATTACATATATTTATATTTATATTAGAGAATACAGACGTCTCCAGGCCTTTAAAAAACTTGAACATATTTGCTAAGATATAAGAAACAGATAATAAAAAAGAATATAACGCAAAAATAAAGCTTAAATATCACTCTCCAGGGCTGTTGAAGTGGAGTTTTGAATTTCCTTAATTTTCTCAACAATTTTTCAATAATTTCATTTAATTATAAAAATTTGTTAATTTTTCTGGTAAATTGTTAAACTGCAATAAAAAATTCAAATGTAGTTTTGTGAACTTCCACTAGTGGTTTTTTCACAAGATCTTTGTCGAATTTTTCGCGGCCGTTTATTTTCTGTAATATTTTTAAATTTCGCAGTGAGGGCTCTTTTAAAAGTAAAGTTTTAATGTAAATGTTCTAGAGCAAAATCACGTTTCGTTATTATCAGCCTATTCCTTTTTCACTATGATTACAAAATTACAGCTCTGATTTAATTCAATTTGTATCTGTTTTTCAAGAAATCATTATTATTTAGAAGGTTTTGCATTTACGAACAATACACAAAAAAAAAAAGTTGAAATAAAAAAACATTTCGATTTATTTCAAATAAGTTCTTTCTTTTTTCTTTCGTAGAAAATCTAAAAGCATAAGATTTAAATTGATCCTTGTTGAAAAGATCTCATCAAAACAAAAATACATAAAAATTAAGGATTTTCTAGCAACTCCTATACATCTATTCTATAGGATATAGTTTTATAAGCAGAGAAAAGCTGCGGTTTTATATATACAGGATGTTGTTAAATTTTGTCGAATAATGTTGTGCTTGCTAATATTAACACCATCATTTATGCAATTTATGACATTTTTATTTAATATTATATTTTGTTGATTAAGTTATAATTAGGGTTTCTGAAAAACAGTAGTTTTTAAAAAACAGCTGTTTGCTGTTTTAGAATTTTGAAAAAACAGCAGTTAACAGCTGTTTGACTGTTTTTTCATGTTTAATAAAAGTTCAAGTTAAATTTTTCCATATCTAAGCATGGTTTTGTTAAATGCTTTCAATTTTAATATAAATTAAACTTTGTATAATATTACTTCAAAAATACGAGTGATGATATGACTTGTCAGAAAGACGTGTTCTTATTTTTGTACCACTTGAAATTGTGGTTTCCAAGGAGCTACTGAAGGTGATTATTTTCTCAAGCAATACATTAAGTTCGTTTTGTAGGGTTAAAATTTCACTTGTGGAACTATCGGCAGTTGTTTCAATTATTTAAACATCATTTACACAAAAAAGTCGAGATGCCAACATGCCTTCAAAATCTATTGTACTTCTCGATGTCGTGATCGTAGAGTTCGTAAGGCCGCATAATAAGTACATAACATCCAACGTTCATCTATTCGAATGTTCAAATCATCCATCACCTTCTTGCTAATTTCACTTTTAATTAAAGAGAGTTTCTCAAACATAAATTTTAATGTTGTGCCAGCGCTCATCAGTGTTAAATTTTTTTCTGCCAAAATTCTCAACAGCTAGTTTTACATGCTTCATAGCCTCTAGCAAAAACAGTAAAAACAGCATTCCAAAAACAGCTGTTTGCTGTTTTTCATTTTTTTCAAAAAAAACAGCTGTTTTACTGTTACTGTTAAAAACAGTCCAGAAACCCTAGTTATAATTATAGCTTATTTTAAGGTGTTAAATTAAAAATTCAATTCGATTCGAACATTTAGATACTGGTGATACTATATGTTTTGCATATTGCAGTTCTGAAATTTACAAAAAATAATATTAATGTGAAAATTTTTTTGTCTTTTCAAAAATCGTGTTAATATTTTATGTTCAATTCACTTTAAGAGAAATACATGGTTAGACTTTTAGCAACTTTAACTCAACCGTACTTATATTATGTACTTATATATGTATTATGTACTAAACAGAAACATAATAGTTTAATAAGCAGAAATTGAAAAATTGTTATATACTTAGAAAATGTATATTTCTTCCAAATTGAAAAAAAAATATTTCAATTTTTTTTGTTCTTTTTTTTAATCTTTTGACTTTCATAAAACGTCAAAAGGAGGTGTAACCCTTATTTATTAATTACAAACAGTACAAAAAATAAAAAATGAAGAAAAATTATTGAAGAAAAAAAAAAAAAAAAAAGGGAATAAAAGAATATTAAAAATAATACTTTCAAAAAAAAAACACCAAACCACATAATCGTGATTTGCAGTTAAATACCCAATTAATTTAATTGCATGCAACACTCAAAGATACAAAATGATGCATTAAATAAATTAAAACCCATATTACACTTAAAAAAAAAAAATACATAAATAAAATATTTTATGTTTTTTTGTATTTTTTTTTTTTTGTAAACAAAAAATAAACATTTCTGTGTGTAACTTTTTGTTTATCATTTCCATTCCTAAAAATAAAACAAAAACTTGAAAGCTTTCATAAAAGCAAAATTATTTATATTTTCTCTGTTTTTTTTTTTTTTTTGCATTTAACTTTCTTTTTACAAAAACATAAAATTTTTTTTTTTCATTTTTAGAACACGTTGAAATTTATTTTCATTCATTAATTTCTTTTGGGATTTCTTTTTCTGTAACTGACAACTTTGTCAAATGATAAATGATACTTTAATTCTTTTATTTTTTTATTTTTTTAAATTTAAAAAAAAAAAAATTATAAAATAAAAACGAAGAAAATAATATAAAAAGTTAAAAAAAATCCTTTTGATAATGGTTTGTTCCTTTTTGATATAAATGTATACACTTTTTTTTTTTAATGAAAAACAAAAATTTTACATACATTGAAAGAAAATTAAGAAAGATTTTCCTTGAATTCATAATTCGTATTTATTTATTTTATTTGTATTTTATTTTTATTTTTAATTCAAATTCATTAAATGTTGTGTGATGAAAACCTCTAACGAGGACGGTGAGGCTCTATTATTTTTCGATTTTTAAATCATTCAAAATCGAATTATCTCTTTTCTATTGGAGTGGAAATAGAACTACGAATAACATTTGAGAATGAGATTTTCGTATAAGTTATGTCCACAGAAATCTATATACAGTTTTCGTGGAAAGAACGATTTTTGGCGCCAATTTCGATTCTAACTTCGAATAATTATAATTTTTTTTTCAATTAATTTGTTGATTTTAAATCATTCAAATTAAATTTTAAATTCCATTAACTTTGTGGACAAATTTTTCATTATAAAATGAAATTTAATATTCCATTTTTCTTTCACTAATGGATTTTAAATAAGTTTTTGTCAGATTTTAAAATAAAAATTACTATAATTTTCAACTGTCACATTGACAGTGCAAATGAAATATAATTTCTATATAGTCGAAGTTTATATATAAAAATTGTACAAAAGAACGAGGTAAAAAGGTAAATTTTAAAAATATTTTATTAATTTTTTTCCCAAAGAAATGAGGATTGAAAAGATTTTCACAAAAAAAAGCAAAAAAAAAGAATCCTTTAAAATAAAAGAATAATAAAGAGCTTCTGAATAAATTTTTTTCTTTATTTTATACATGAATTTTCAAAAATGTATCACTTTGTTGATAACAGGGAAAAAAAAGAAGAAGAAAATTATTTATATATAAAAAAAAATTCTTATTTTAAGTGTTGCAAAATATTATGCAAAAAAATAAAGGCAAGTTCATGCATATTCCATGACGACCCATCTAACTTAAATTGTGATTACTTAATTTTTCATTTAGTACAAATTTTCAATTTTGATTTGTTTTTTGAAAATAATCTATATTTTCATATATTTCTTTAAAACAATTTGATAATTGAGTTAAAAGTCCTCAACTAATTATTTAGGCATAAATTTTTTTTTATAAATTAGTTTTTATGACAGGGAGTTTTCAAACCCGGATGCTGAATATCTGTTAATTGTTTACTTCCGGAGTAAAAAGTCCTTAACTTGCAATTGCTACTATTTATTTGCAGAAACAAGTTTTTTTTTTAAGTTAGGTTATAATGACAGAGTTTTTTCGCACTCCAATTCTAAAGATCTGTTAAAGTGGTAAATTTTTTTAAAACGATATGTGGTTAATGCGATCTATAATAACAGAGTTCCATACATTTTGGCCTTATGTTCTACAATTTTATTTTACCTAAATATTTTAGCGTACGATTTCAGAAATTTGAATCTTAAGTTAAATAAAGCGCATATCAAGATTTTCTTTTAAATATAAACACTTTCAATATAGGAAAACTTATACAGATAAGTATTTTTTTGTTGTGAAAATGATATAATAAAAAATGACATATTTCAGTATCACGAAAGTTATTAATATTCGTCTCTTAAATAAAAATTTATGAATATGAAAGAAAAAAAACACAAAAAAAAAATATGTAGGTAGGTACACTGTTATGTACAAAAGTTGCACACATGAAACCCTTGAGTTGAACATAATATCTGTATATATATATAAAAATAATGTATTTATAATAGAGTTTAGAATTAAATGATAATAAAGAATTCATTAAAAAATATCTACTCGTTGAATAACAGAAAAACAAAATATTAATAAATAGAAAATTTTTTTTAATATTTATTTTCTTTTTATTATTCATTTTCTTAGATGTTATGATAAATGTCGATAAACTAGATTATTTTGGCCATACAAACTGAAACTTCTTTAAGTTTTAGGATGCCTTCTAGAGAGGTTTTTCCTGCAGTGAGCTCTACGTTATATGTAATTTAGTGAAAAGTTAAATTAATGCATGATTATTAGTTTAATGACATTCCCAAAAGGGCAAAATTAAAAAAAAAAATCTAATTTGTCATAATAACAAGAAATGGCTTGAATTTATACAACATTTTTGAACAATTTTAGTATAAAAAACCACTATTTTTTAAAACATAAAACTATAGGGATTCTAAATTATTTTTGTAATGTCAAATAATTTCTTATATATAGCATAGAGAAGATAACAAATTACATATTAAGTACATATATTATATGTATTTAGTTGTATTTTTTCGTCATATGCGGGTTTTATATATTATTGTTAGTTTTCAGCTTGCTGATTAATTTAATAAAGAAAGAATACAAAGGTTTTGTTAATTGACAAATTGTTAATTTATTAACAACATAAATAAATTAAAAAGAATTATTTATGACATTCAAATTCAAGTAGTTTAAAGCAAAAGTTTTATAAAAATATTGTTATTTAATTGTTTATATGAATTAGTTAATTTTATAAATATATTTTATAATTCCCTTTCCTACAATGTACTTAAATGAAGAAGAAGAAAAGTTTTTTCTTTCAAATACAACAAAATTGCACACAAATATTGTTTTTTAGATATAAATATATGCTTGCCAGTGTGTTATCTGAAAAAACATTTAAACTTAGCCAAAATTTAAAGTGATCTAAAATATATCCAAAAACTTAAAATTAATACCAAAACCTAAACCTACAGTTTTTACCAGTTTAATAAATTGTTTCCCATATTGTACTTACACCATGGATATTTTATCTCTGATATAAAATTGAAACACAAAAAACAATTTTACCAATAAAATGTTCAAAAAATCTTAAATTTCAGATTAAAAAAATTTTCTTGCATGTTGTTTAAGTAAAATTTTTTTTTTGAAATGAGAAGTTAACAAAATATGATTAAAATCTTAGCTTTTCTATAACCAAGCAAAGCACTACTATGTTAAATATATGTATGTATATAATAACCGTAATTAGTTTTATTTTTATCATTTTTATAATTTTCATCATAGTTTATGAAATTAGATTATGTTATTAATAGAATTTTTCTCGTATATATATTCAGAAAAAAACAACAACACCAGAAAAAAATAAATAATTTATCTAATTTTTTTAAGTCTCTTAGTTATATACAAAAATTATTAAATTTATATTTTCCTCAATAAATTTTAACTGGCGACGAACTAAAAAAAAAAAAAAAAAATTTCACTCAAAACCTTACATAGCTATGGGTTCATTTGGAATCTAATTATTTTTTTATTATTTTTCTTAGCATCTAAATGTTTTTCTATTAGATTCAATTGAAATTTATGGTGGCTATTTTTAAAAATGCATATTGGACTTCTGCTTTTTCGGTTCCATATATTTTATTTTCAAAATACACTACCTACCATGGAAATATGAAGGACCTGAATTACAAATTCTCATAAAAAAAACAAATCATATGCGATTAAATTTGTTATTCAATTAAAATATTTGAAAACCAATTTAATGACTTTAAACTTTAAATATATTATACTTTAATCGAAATTAAAAAAAAAAAATATTTTTTTTTGATAAGTTGGTAAGCCTTTCCGAAATTATGAAATTTGGAAAATATTTTTATTTATTAACCAGTTTACCATCAAAAATAAAAAAAGGACCAGTATTGTGTAAGTAAATTGAAAAGTTGTAAATGAAGCTATGAAAAAAAAAATTTTTTTTTCCTTATTCCACGAGGGAACATCATAGGTCGCTAACTTATGCTCTCCACTCCATAGTACTCTATCTTGGGCCTGCTTCTGTTATGTTCTGCTAAGGCTGGTTATGCCTTCTTCCATTTTGCGGACTGTATGCAAGTAGGTCCTTGTCTTGTTACTGCCCTTTCTGGTCTTCTGAGTGTTCGACTAATCCAGTTACATCTTCTTTTCTTAATTGTTTCCTCTATTGTTGCTACTTTCGTTTTGTTACTGATCCTGTTGGACCAGAAGATTTTACAAATGATTCGCAGACATTTGTTGACATATGCCTTTAACTTTTTGATGTTATTCTTTGTAATTCTTTAGGTTTCACAACCATATAGAAGTATTGATTTAATGCTTACTTTAAAAAAGGAGAATTTTAGATTACGAATCCGATATTGCAACCCCTTACCAATTAGCTTGCAATGCTTAGCAAAACAATGTTATAAATTCACATAAAATTTTTAATATTTAATAATTAAATTTTCTCGTTGCGTTACTTTTTACTAAGATTATAAAATAAAAACGGGATTTTGTACCATCCCTGTCCCTTTTATGCAAATATAAATAAAGGTTTCGTGTAGGAATTTCATTTTTAAGTAAGCATAGTTAAATAAATAAATTTATGTAGGAAAAAAAAATTATGTATAGAAAAATAGACCCCAATTATTACAAATGATTTAAAATAATAGATAATTTTTGAGTTATTTAACAGTTTTGGTTAAAAAATAAAATTTTCATAATTTATATTTTTGTACAATTTGTTTTTGTTTTTGTTCATTTCACGATAATAATAATTTTTCTAAGATAACAATTTTCCTTTTGCTGCGCTACCTACAGTGAAATGGATAACGATCCGCATAAAAAAAAATATAGAGAAAAAAAAATTGTTTATGTACAATTTACAATTTCTTGGGAGTGTCAATTTTTTTTTTTTTTTTTATAAAAATGAACAATAATTATATTTTGAGAATATTTTTTTGGTATATTTTTATGATTCAGAAGCCCACAAAAGGCTTCTATTTTTGGGAATTTGAAGAAAAAATGGAATAAAAAAAAAACATGGACCAATCAAATTAAGGATTTTGAAGAAAAACACTGGGTGCAACAAAATTTTTATATCCTCCTTCACGGATACGTTATAAAGCAGTGTTCACTCTGATTTATTCAACAACCCCTAGTTGAATTACTTCGGTTTGTGAGCGAAGAAAAAGATGTCGCTGCGCTGAAATTTTTTTTACAATTTTTCCAATAGATATGGTTTCCCAATATGGTTTGTTTAAGTTTACGTAATACTATAACTTAATTTATGAAATACATATAAATTCAAGAATTGACGTCTTAAAATTACTACGGAAAATACAGAAAACTCAATTTTGCCTCCTGCTTTCAAAAGAAATAAAATTTCGTAGCTCGTGCGAACACAGTTTTTCTTATATATAACTAAAAAGACAAATTTTCCCTAAATTTCTAAATTATTTGAATTATTATGGCATTTAATTAAATGAAATTTAAAATGTTGAAAAAAAAAATTAGATAGTAGATAGATACCGGAAGTTGATGATAAAATGAATGTTGGCTATTAAAATATTTTTCATTTAATTATTTCATTAATTTTATTAAAAACAATGTAATAATTATACTATATTCATAGGCCTAAAAAACTTACACATTTGTAAGCAGAAGTCTGAGAAAAACTATTTAATTAAAAAAAAACAATTTAGAAAAATAAATCTCAACAAAATTGTTTAATTAAACAAAACTTTTCTAAAATATAGTATAGCGCCTCATAATTCAAATTTAATTTACGATGATTTACCTTTAACAGATATTGGTCACAACTAATGAGGCTAAGCATTTTCTTAGATCCCTTCAATATCATAAGTCATATACTTATATACAAATAAAACAGACCGAAATCGTTAGGAAAATTATATTCAGTTTTGAGTATGAAAGTCCTGAAATTAATTTGTGATACACAAATACGAAATTTTGCACGTAAGAGTTGGCATTTCTTTCTTTATTTTTTAACAGAATTATTAATAAAACAATTTCTTTGCATTATAAGTTTTAATTGGCAAATTTAATGTTTTTACAATTCATCTGTTTACTTCCACAGCAACAAAAACAGTAATAGTTTTTTAATTTAAAGTTTAACTAAAATTGCCTTAACTTAAGAATATTACAAAACATTAAAATGGCAATAAAAATATTTCTATGTGGAACTAAAGAATCAAATTATATATTATCTTCAATGTTCATTCAAAAAGAGCGAATATTACTACACTTCCTAATTTTTTTTTTCTTTAGTAAATTTTACAAATGATACAACACTGGAGGCAATAAACCAGACTAGAAATCAGAATTTTAAAGTAGAAATTTAAGTTCGTTTTTTTTTTAGTTTTTAAATCAAAAACCCTATTGCATATACACAAAAAGAAAATTTTTTTCTTTTATATAATTTTTTTTCTCTGGCCAACAACAAGTATAAAATGACCCTTGGGAAAAATTGTTAATTAAAATACTAATAGATTCTCTTAGAAATGTTCCTAAAACTCTAAAATCTGTTTATTTTTTATCTTTTGTTGTCAAAACAAATCTTTTGTACCAAACACGTATGTCGGATAACATATATGTAATACAAAAATGATTTTTATTTTTTTCTATATGTACATGACGGCCATTGGCAAACATAATTTTCGTGTACACATAAACTTATTTTAAGAGCATTTAATTTATAGTCTAAAACCCTTACCAACGTAATATTTTTTTTTTTTGTCATTTAAAGTTCAAGACTTATCAGGTTATCACTGAAGCCACATATACCTTGTTTACCTTATTTTATCCGGAACTGTCTAATTATTTACATTTATCAAGTATGAAAAGAACTTTTTAGAAGTAAAAATTTCCAATTTTTTTTTGTCCGGAATTATTTTTAGATTAGAACAAGATATGGGTTCTAAGAAATTCAAAATGTTTAGGATTGAAAAATGAATTTAAAATGTTAATATTTCTATATTAATTTTCAATTATGAAAATTAATAATATCATCTTACGAAAAACTCTTTTAACATCTAGCAAAGCAATGTAAATACCTAGCAATGTATGCACATATGAAAATCAAATGTCAAAAACAATTTGATAGGTACTTTTGTTTAATTTTTAATTTTTTTACAAAGGGTCCATATAAAAGTATCATAATTTAAATTGAATTGAAGCATTGACGATTTATTATTTTACTCTAAATTTGAATTGATTTAAATTAAAAGTTTGTATAAAAGATTCCTTAGTTCCTATAAAAATAAATAATGATATAAAATAATGTACACAATGTTTAAATTTTTTTCATATACAATTTAAGAAATTCGTCTAAAGTTTCAATTATTTATTATAATTTCAGTCAACATCAATATTTTTATTATAAATTAAAAATTGGAACAAACATAAATATTTCAGTTTTTGGTTTTGTATAACAACCCCTTACACAATATTTCCTTACCATATTTTCTACATGTGAAATAAAAAATTAAAAAAATAATTTTAAAATAAAAAATATTTTCTTTACGTAATAATGTGAGCTTTCGTAATACAGCAGTTTACTCCTTATATAATTGATGAATTATTTTTGATCCTAAACAAAATGATAAAATTATCAAAATTTTGAAGTTTAACTTCTTTAGCGAGGTATTGTTAAAAATTTTTGTAACGAAATAGGGGAAAAAAGAAGACAGAATATAGTATGTCCTGCATCACGAAAAATAAAAGCCACAACGCTGCAAAATAGGGGTAATAACCACAGAATGTAGTATGTTAAAAAGTAAAAACAAATATAAAAGCAGGGAAATATAAGACGTTGTAGCATGTAGCATGTATTTACGAAAATAAAATAGCGATACTACACACACATAACAAAATACTAACGATGTTTGGAAAGCAAAAAACAAAAAAAAAACAGAATTAAAGATCAACTGATTTTGTTCACAGAATTAAAGATCAACTGATTTTGTTGTTAATATTTATTTAGTTTATTTCCTCCTATCATATGAAACGGAAACGCTGTTTGTCTGTTTGTCTATTCCGAATAGGCACCTAAACCGCTCAGCCGATCGTTTTCAAACTTACACTATTTCTTTGTCTCAAATCGAGGGTCGTTATAGGCTATTTTCAAATTTGATTGGCCTCCTACCTAGCGACCTCCCCTGAGGGCCTACTTCAAAAGTTCGTCCGATTTCATTCAAATTTGGTATGTAAAGAGAGCAACTGATTACACACAAATTTCGTAACAAAAAATTTATTTCCGATTTCATTCAAATGATTACATACAAATTTCGTAACAAAGAATTTCATTCAAATTTGGAAACGATTAAACACGTAAATTTCGTAACAAAAAATTGATTGATCCTACCCAGCGACCACCACGGGGGGCGGACTAATATTTATGCATTTTTTTAATAAAAATTTAATTCCGGATTTTCGCAATTGTCTTTAAATGAAATCCGGAATTTCGGTTTATTCCGGAATTTCATATAAAAATTAAAATATATTAAAAAATTAAATTAAATTATTCTTTAACATAAATATTAGTTTATTTAGTTCAAAACATTAAAATTATAACAAATTAAATTATGAAATATTTTTTATTAAAATAAAATTTTATACTTTTCAATAAACCGAAAGTGAATAAACTGAATGGAAAAATAAAAATTTGAAACACAAAGTATCCAATGTTTTATCATTGAGTTTTAATCGAATTTTTATTGAAAATGTTCCTGCAACGTTGTTAATAAGTTATATTAGAGATTTTCCAAAAGTGTTCCTCGGGGGCCCCCTTGATCCCAAAATTTAATTTCACTTCGAATTCCAAATAAATCACTGAACTCGGAACTCCAACTTATTTTGTTAATGTTGATTAATGTGAAAAAAATTTTACGTATTTGCAGACTTGCGATAGCCACTTAGATTACAATTTTTGTGAATTTTAATGCTTTATGCCTAAATAATAAAAAAAAAAAAAAACAATTGGTCAAAATTCCCGCCAGTAAAAGTTCTACCAAATTCGAAAAATTCGGAATTTAGCATTTTGAATTCTGAATTTTTTGAAATTCAAAAACAGGCGCATTTCCGGATTTCCGGAATCCGAAAAACCGGTTTTGCATTCCCTAGGGCGGACTTCTAAAGATCGTGTGATTTTATTCAAATTTGGTAAATAAAAAGAGGAAACGATTAAACATATAAATTTTGTAACAAAATATTGATTGATCCTACCCAGCGACTTCTAAAGTTGTCCGATTTCATTCAAATTTGGTACGTAAAAAAGAATAAATGATTACACACAAATTTCGTAAGAAAAAATTTAGTCCCCTCTTCCACTTACAAAAGTAAATCAGTCAGAGTCCGTAGCCAAATAAATATTTGCAAGTAAATAAAGAAGTTGAACTTCTTTCGTGAACTTATAGGATGAGGTTCACATATATTTTTTTATTATGATTCTGCCTTCTGAAATCAAAATTAGTTTCATTGAAGCAATAAAATTAAAGTTTATTTTCGTAAATCTCTATTTTTTTTAATTTTGCCATATATTCTACACAAAAAAAAACACACGAAGCAGTCATAGAACTGCCTACAGAAGTTTATACTTAAAAAATTTAAACTATGAAATAACAGTGGCTACAAATGATAGGCTGCTGAGTACAAAATGTAAATGTAGATAGCGATATTTTAATTTTTTCTTCTTCTATCGCAAAGAAAAAGCAAAAGAACGAAAATAAAAATTATTTGAGGAAAGAACGCTGAGTTTATAAAAGATTTTATAAATGAAATGAAAAAAAGGAGAATATGTATGTGATCACGTTTTTATCTTTTCTTTACATTGTCTTTGCAATTGATCATTCAAAAAAAGAACCATATTTTTTGCTTTTTGTTATCAATTGATGCTCATCCCTAAAATATTTTCTCTAAAATTATCTTTAAAAGTTTAAACCATATAATTCTCACAACAAAAGGGTGATTGAAGAAATTTTATGAATACTGTTTTCTTTTATGATTTCTTTATGTGAATCATTGTGAATTTTGAAAGAAAGATTTTTTATGGAGAAAATAATTTTTCTTCACTGAGCCAAAAAAGGCGTACTTAATTTTAGGACTTTTGTCATTAAATCAAGTTCTAGTACAGAAAACAAGAACAAATAAATTTTTTTTAAACCAATATTTATCTTCTTTCGGTATCATATCAAGTACAAATTGCTCGAAAATGTAGCCTCGGAGCATAATTTTTATTACTTAGAGAATTAATGTTATTCCAAAAATACTTGAATTAAAATATTTCAATAAATTTATTACTATTGCCGAGTGTAAGAAAAATATATACGATATTATATTTTTTATTTTATGTACATAAATAATAAAATTTTATTACTATGGTCGATTGAAATGCTGAAGGCCGAGGTTCGAGTTCCGCAGAGAGCGTAAGAAAAATAGAACAAGAAATTAGAAATAAAATAAATAAAGAATAAATAAAATTAAAAAAAAAATTAGAATGTGAGCTATAAAATACAATTTTTCAGAATTTGCAGCGAACTTTTAATTTGAATACAATTCCTGGAT
>OZ023274.1:24906577-25013889 GCA_964007475.1 Hybos culiciformis
CAACATTAAATGCACTGGTTTTTTTAAAATACTATTTCTTATTGTTATTTACTATTATTATTTACATATTTGTATTTTAATTTGTTTTTGACAGCTTTTTTAAATATTTTTTACGAATTTATATGCATTTTTAAATTACCCGGATTACCCAGATAGTTTAAAAAATTACTACTCGGATACCCGGGTAGTTGAAATTCGGGTAATTTGGAAACACTAAGTCTATTGGTATGTGAAATAGGCAAATTTTGTTATATTTTATTAATATGTAAATTTTCTAGAGAACAGAACACTATGATAGAAGAGTACTATAAAATATACTGTAGAAAATTTTCTAATTGCTTCCGCCGGGAAATCTTTATCCACGCATTATATATATTTTGGAATTAGATATTCA
This sequence comes from Hybos culiciformis, assembly GCA_964007475.1. Classification (NCBI taxonomy): domain Eukaryota; kingdom Metazoa; phylum Arthropoda; class Insecta; order Diptera; family Hybotidae; genus Hybos; species Hybos culiciformis. Next base: position 24,906,972 of record OZ023274.1, read on the forward strand.
TAAAATATTTTTTGATAGAAAAAAAAAGAAAAATTTGTGAAGTTTTCAAAGGAATTGGCTTATTCTTAGAAATTTTCTAATTAAAGCACCGTACTATACTATTTTATGTGCATAATTTTATTCTCAACTACATGTATAAGCCTTGCTTTCAATATTTCAAAATGCATTGTACAGTCTTCTCATAGTATACACGCATATAATTTATAGACATATATATATATATATATATATGTATATGCTTAATTCTCCTTCTACAATACCCATATTATATGGAAATCTTTTAGAATTATCTGTAAATGTACTCCAAAATTATGCATCATTGAATCTTTTGTTCATATAATTGCCAAAAAAAATAACAAAAGGATATGCAATATAGTTCAAATAATGTAAAGTGCATGTTCATATATATTCAATACGTATACACTTTTGGGCACAAACTTACCAGTATACTTCAAACTAGGTTAAATTTTGTTAAGTTTTCTATATTCCTCTGAAAAGAACCTAAAAATTTGAGAAAATGTTATATTTTAAAATCTAAAGGTATAATTTTTAATTAGGCCAGAAATTCAGAATGTCTTAAAAACAACTTTGGGAATGTTTTTGAACAGAAATTTTATGTAAAGCGTGCACTCAAAATAACAGAAATAATATTAACTCATAAAAAAAAACTATAAAAATTTTGGGACAAACAAAATTAAAATTATGCGTGTGCTAAGTTCGTGTCCGTAGCTGTTTAGTGCATATATTTCGTATATACAATACACATATAATTATGTTTATCTTTATTACGGTAAAATATTCAACTACCAATTATTATGTAATGTCCTTTTCATAAAATATGCGTAAAATGATTTCAATATAATTTTTAAGCCATAAGGATATAATAGAAGAATAATATATATATATATAAAAAAAAGTATAGAATAATAATAATAATAATAACAATATTCGTTTACAGAAAATATAGAAGATTTTCAATTTATCTGTAATTTCAGAAAATTAATCGAACAGAAGAGTTTCTAACATTTTTCAGCCTAATTGAATTTAATTGAAAATTGTATCAAATTTATAATATTTTGTAATATAAATCTTGACAATTTTTTTTTTTATTTTTTTGTTATTATATATTTTATATGCACACATTATACAAGTAAATATATATTTATGCTGTACATATATAAAACTAAACATAAAATTTCAATTTAATATTAATAAAAAGAAATATAATACGCATTAAATCTTATTTAAAGTGTAATAGTATGGAAATTATAAATTTCCAATGAGAAGGGTATATATATATGTAATATGAAATTCAATTATGTATATTGTTTACAAGTAACATTTTTAAACTTTACAATACTGTATACACTATGCTCAAGAAGAGTAATGCGGTCATGTACTTAATTCTTATATACTTTTAGTCTATAATATAATTGTATAATATAAAATAATAACAAAAACTCATAGACTTCTTATAATAAATTAGGATTGCCTCTCAGCTCAGTATATCTGATATTCCGTATACAAAGTTTGTGGACAGCATGAACAATTATATATATTAATCATTTATGTTTAATTTAAAAATGAAATTTTCAAAATTCGATAAATTATTTGCTATACATACTTGTTTTGTTGTACAACAAAACACACTTTTTAAAGAAAATTAAAAATTTATTTTTTTTTTATTTTCTTTTTAAATATTATGTAACATTAATTTTATGTTGCATTTCATAAAACATATTTTATGCCTCACTGAAACAAGTAAGAAGTTTTTTTCTAGAAATAGTAAACAAATTTGAAGTGTGGTACTAATAATATGTCCCAATGACAAGTTTTTTGAGATAGTTGAAGAATAATCTATTTTGATGTACATTAGGTACTTTTAGTATGAAGCTCTACTGTTGAATATTATTGTTATCTTTAAAAGTAAACTATATAAATTATTTTCTAAAAGAAATCATGAAACACATTAATTTATCATTTATTTTTTAATGTTCAAAATCAAAAAATTTACTTAGAAAAATCTTGATTATATACATAATAAAATTATATACATATATAATTTGTTTTCACACGTTAACTTTTAGAGTATATGTTATAAAAAATAATAGTTTAGTTTTTATAATTTTTAATTTCGAAAATTTCATATAAAAATAAAGAATAAAAAAGAAGGCCCTAGAAGTTAAAGACCTTTTCGTTAGAATTAAAATAAAAATACCAAAAATAAAAGCATTTTGTTTACATTAAAAAATAATTGCGTAATAAAACAGCTGTTTTAATGGGATTGTTAAAAATATGTGTATACATATTTTATTAAAAAAAAAAAAAAATATTAAAACTTTTTTGTTTTTATATGTTCACAATATTTCCCAATTTCTTTCCTTTTCAAAGTAAATTAAGCAATATTTTTGTTTTTAAAATATGTATATAAATATACTTACATATATGTTTATTTATTTGTTGTTTTTTTTTCATATCCATATGTACATTGTACATATATTTAAATTTATAGTAGGGTAATAAAAATTGAATCGAAGGGGATTAGATTTATATTATATTTTTGATAAACAAATTCATTAGAATTCTATTATAAAAAAAGAAGCAAAAATAAAATATAAAAACTTTTTTTTATAGTCGTTTAAGTTTTCCTCATTTTCTCATATAAAAAATTTTTATATGAAAAATCTTTGACTTTAATGTAAATGTACAAATAAAAACTCTTAATATACATTTTGGGGTTATTTTCGATTAAAAACATCATCAAATTTATCACATACATAAACATATATATATGTTTGGAATGAATATTAAAATAAAGGTTATTTACAAATATTTTATTATTTTAAGTTTTTTTCTTTGCCATTTGTTACACAGAGAATATAATTTTCTAATATAATAATACAATTACCAAATTTGTAAGTAGAGATTAGATACAGAGTTAAGTAACAGTTGTGTTTTAGAAACTGATTCCGAAACTATCAAATACAGGAATATATACATATAGTTAATTTGACACAGGAGGACAGGTTAATTAATGAACGCGCATCAACAGAATCTAAATCTAGAAATACTAGTCTAGTTTAATGTAAAAGTACAAAGCATTGTAGTAAAATTTTATTCTACAATCATAAATTAATTACTACCAAAATAAGATTTTTTTTAAAGTTATGTTTAATTAAAGTTAAAGAGTACAAAAAAAAAGCTTTTTCAGTGTATTATGCAGAGGGACACAATACAATTTGTAAATACATATAATGGATATCAAACATAATATTAAGAATTTACATTACACCACCACAACAACAAAAAAAGTGTTAATTATCAACAAAATTATTTGAGATGATATTGAAGTTTTTATAGAAATTACGAGAGGGAAATTTTAATGTTTTTCGAGGATTTTATTCCTTTATCATTGGAAAATTTGATATTTGTCACAGCAAAGAACAATAACAGATAGTTTTACTTTTAAATATATTTGTTCATATGATTATAGCAATATTTGTTACAAAATTTCAGAGTTATTATTTATTTAATAATATGTAAATGTAAATTTTGAGCATAAACTATCTGAAAATATTGCAGTTTTAATTATAACCTTATAGTTGGTTCTTATAGCTTATTTTCTAACGAATTTTTTTTCAGGACATAGCCTGCACTATAATACAATAACAATAAAAAAAGAAATAGCTTAGTGAGCTATAATTTCCGTATATCCTTTGCTATGCAGGTGAAATAAAATTAGTGTATACGCAAACGCTTATGGTTTATTTAAGTTTGAATTTTACTTTTTTTTTTTATATTAGAGTTACCAAATCACTAAAGAAGTATGGATTTGCTAATGGGGGCAGGAAGTTTAGACGGGATTAAAAAGTGGGACAATCAGTAGGTAATCATTTACACTCTTCTTAAAGCGGCGCAAGTCGTAAATCAAACGTCCGCCAGCTGTAGGGAACAATTTTGAAGGCAGAGCATTCCACACTCTTAGAGTGCGAATTTAAAACAAATCTCCAAAGCTCGTTCTGTCACATTTGGGAATTTTGACGAAATATGGGTGTGACGTTGAAGCGGTACGTCTTTGGTGTGAAAATACTTGAAGTGGAGGAAGTAGAGCCTTTACTTCCAGGGAACACGTATCCGTTCCAACAAGGTATTTATAGAAAATTGACAGTGAACCTACATTGCGACGGTGATTGAGTGAGTGATGTTAAAGAGCTGGTGGTTTGGTGATCGTTGATCAATCTAATAGCCCTTTTCTGAACTTTGTCCATGTGGGTTTTAGGAACACCAGCCCATTATATGTGAATTATATTCTAATTTTCGTCGTACGTCGGATTTGTAAATGTTTAAGAGATCAGAGAGGGGCAAAGTATTGTTTACATCTTTTTAGAAAACCTAAACATTTAGCTGCGTTTTAAGCCGTTTCAGATCGCTGGTTATTTTCGAACCTAAAATGTCAAGGTTTCCAAATTTTCCAATACTCTCGCATTGTAAAGAAAGTTCGGATTCGAAAGTTGACAGCTTTCTAGAAATAAGGCAGCTTTGCGTTTTAGTAGCGTTAAACACAACTCTGTTGAGAAGACCCCATTATGAAATTTTGGATAGGTCGTGATTATGCTACTTTGTAGAAAATTTCGTTTCGTACTAACAGCATTTGAAGATTCTGATTTCCTATTAATAAAATCGTAGCATGCGACCAAGTTACAGTCATCGGCGAAGCTGTGGATGGGATTAAGTGTTGATTGCAGAAGGTTTTAATGAAAATTAAAAAGAGGGTTGGGGAGAGAACGCACCCTTGGGGTACACCGGAGTTGACGGTAAAAATATGTGACTGATACCCATCCACAACAGCACGAATAGAACGGCCAGACAAAAAGTTGCTGATCCAATTGACAAAGGCTGATCCTAGATCCATTTATTTAACTTTAGAAATCAGGACCGAGTGTTAAACTCGATCAAAAGCTATATCCAAAGCAACAACACCGGAGTTGTGAAGACTGGCGTTGAGCTTGTAGGATAAATATGTCATCAGGTCACCAGTCGCTCTTTTCGTACGAAAACCATATTGCTGGTCACTTAGCAAATTTGTTGCATTCAAGGTATTTTTTGACTTTATTGTTAATAAGGGATTGCATTACTTTTGAAAGAATAGAAATAAGAGCAATGGGCCTGTCGTTAGTTTAATTATGATTAATTTTATATCAAATCAAAATGTAATACTACACTATAAAGGTTTAAACCATTGTTATTATTATTTCCTCACCTATCTTTTTATCAGAATTTATAAATATATATGTATATTTAAAATATATTTATTTATGTAGTCGATATTAAAAGATAAAATATATTGCTTTTAATAATAAAAACTTATGGATAAATATCACAAGACAAAAAACAATTTTCAATTTATACAAAATACTTCTTTTTTTCCCTGAATAGTAGATTCCCATTGACATCGTACTCAATAAAAAGCATTCGACACGCAAGCAATTATTTTCACAAATAAAAAAAGTATGAAAAAAAATGAAAGAAAATTGAAAAAAGCAAAAATATTGACAAAAGCAAAAGCATCCATAGGAGACCAGGGTAAACAGAAAAAAAAATAAAATAAAATATCGAAAAATATTTATTATTAGTTCTGCAATTTTCTAAACGTCATTTATAAAAATTTTGGAAAAAAAAAGTTAAATGAAGTTTAATTAAAATCGCAAAAAAACCAAATTTCAACCATCGTCACCCTGAAAAAACAGATAGCTGCGGCAGCTATTTTTTTGTACATTTTTGTCTATACGTATATAGTTCAAATCGAGCAAGTTGATGATGTTAGAAAAATTTGCTATTTGTCGAAGCAACGAAAAATAGCTAATAGTTTGATTTTTTAATATATATATATAGCAATATTTGTCATAAAAATTCATATTGTATGAAAAACTATTTTTTGTTTTAATATAATTTAATATAATAAATGCAAGAATTTGAGCACTATCAGAAAATATTGCAGTTTTAGTTATAACTTTTTACCTGGTTCTTATAGTTAATTTTCAAACGACTTTATTTTGTCTAAAAAATTAGTAGGTGGTTATTGGTATTGCTTGCTGTGTTTATGGGTCAAATTGAAGTTTTACCCATAATTTTCTGTTACATTTTATAGGAGCTTCTTCAACGATTTTTTCAAGTGTACGATCTACTAGGCGCCGTGACATTTGTCCGCGGGACATTTGTCCGCGATGAAATTTGTATGGAAATTTGTATGGAATTTGTGTACAAAATGACATTTGTCCGCGATTGTAAAATGACATTTGTCCGCCGCGGACAAATGTCTCAAAATGAGCGGACAAATGACATTTTGCAAAATGGCATTTGTCCGCGATTGAATTTTCAAATTTTTATCGGACAAATGTCATTTTGAAAAATGTCATTTGTCCGCGATTGAAATTTTAAATTTTTAGCGGACAAATGTCATTTTGCAAAATGTCATTTGTCCGCGATTGAATTTTCAGTTTTTTAGCGGTCAAATGTCATTTGTCCGCGATTAATTTTTATCGCGGCCAAATGACATTTGTCGGCGGCGGACAAAAGCCATTTCGAATCGCGGACAAATGTCATTTTGATGTCCGCGATAAAAAAACAAATCGCGGACAAATGTCCAACCCCCGATCTACTAATATCTATTTGACAGGAGATCAAAATACATGGAGCAAAATAAATTCCGCATTATATCAGAAATATGAGGAATGAAGCAAAGAAAACAGATGACAAGCAAAATTTGAAGACCAACTATTTTCAAATCTTCTTTAAGTTGTATTTAAAATACAATCCGAACATATGACGCTAGCAGGAAGCATTCCACACAAATGACTGTGGGCTGCGAAATGGTAACGAATTCTTTCAACACTGTCGTTCGATTTGTTTCATATTATTTCGAATATCATTATATTTTGAATAATACAATTTTCTTTACCCATAATTTTCTTACTCCAATGCTTTCAGAAAATTAAATAAAATGTCTTTTAAAATAAATTAAATTTCACGAAAGAAAAAAAATATGTGCAAAATAAAAAAAAAACCTATCCTTGAATACATGAATAAAAATAAATATTTTTTTTTATGGGATGAAATAATAAAATAAATTAAAATGAATCCTGAACAAAATTAAAAGTCCAAAAAAAAAACCTTGATTGTATGCTGCTATCTCGATTAAAAGGGATATCGCAATTTAATCAATGTGATTCTTTGCAACAAAATAACATAAAGAAAAAAAAAAAGATTTTCGATTAAAGACTGAAAGTTAATTCATATCAATTGAAAAGGCTTCTTTTATGTTAGAATTAATAATACACAGGAATATAATACATACAAATATATGTGCATATGTATAAATGAAGCATTGCAAAATGAAGTGGCTTAGCTGCCAAAAATGCGATTGCGATTCATATCAATTGAAAAGGCTTCTTTTATGTTAGAATTAATAATACACAGGAATATAATACATACAAATATATGTGCATATGTATAAATGAAGCATTGCAAAATGAAGTGGCTTAGCTGCCAAAAATGCGATTGCGATTGCAAAGTCTTGAATATTCACATTCTTTTCATTATTGATTGCTCCCAGACCTTTATAGATACAACAAATTGATATATTTACTTTATTCCTGTTCAAAATCGCCGCTTCAATATTAGTCTACATGCTTTTAGATCATTGCTGTATAGGTTATTTAGTGACTGAAATGGTGGCTCATATCGCCGTTTATATATTTAAAATTTTATTTATTAGTATTCAGGTTTGCTGACGGGTTGAGGTGCTGGTGGGGAGATGATTGAGGTGTTTTTGTGGTGGCTGGTGATGCGGGATGGGGTGGTGGTTACTTCATGGATGTTGCAGTTTGGTTGTTGTTTTCTTTTTTGATCCTTTTATTTGTTGTCATTAAAGTTAGCTTATCTTTTAGTAAATAAAGCAAGTAGTTGCAATTTAAGAACTTTATTTTCTATTACTTTGTAAATTATCAAATTATAATTATATATTATATATTTTTCTTTTTAAATTATTATACTCTGTAATTATGGGCTCTGGCCTAATTATGTAAATTTTTCGAAATAAATAAATAAAAAATAAATAAATATATTTCGAAAAGTTTAATTTTTCATTTTTAATTAATAGAAATTAACTTAAAATTTTTTTTAATTTCTGTTTTTAATCCGTTTTCCATCAAAAACTAAAATACGGTCTGTATCTTTTCATTTTCTGTCTGTATGCGTGGGTCTGTCGCAAACTAAAATCTCTATATGAACTGAACTACCTTGCCGATTGTGATAATATGCGTTATCTCATTCGATTTTACCCAATCTAAGGCATGGCATACTATAAGTTCGGACTCCAGAGCTAGAAGTTCACAACTATCAAATGTTGAAAAATTTTCAGAATTGAGTACGTTTAACTGTATTTCACTGTATTTTAACTTCACTGTACTTCAACAAGTAAAAATTTCAGTTTTTAAATACATAATTTTTGGAAAATGATCTAATGATATCTGGGAAAATGTTCCCCTCCCATTTTTTAACTTGAAAATACAGTAAAAAATACAGTGAAGTGAAAATACAGTGAAGTGGCTTTAAATGAAAATTTGTTTATGGATAGAGAGTGATCGTAACATCATTAAAAAAATTACCGGATAATATTTGAAATTAAAATCTTCAAAACCGGGCTTCATAGTTCATACATATATAAATAATTTTCTATATTAAAGATGGATCACGTTTCCTTTGAGCTCTCCATGCATAATACCTATAACTAGCAATTATATCGTAGTATAAAGGCACTATGTAAAAAGAAAGACTATAAAATACATATCGAATAAATTTTCTTTCAACTTTTCTTCTATATGTATATGTACATTACATAGTTTTTCTTTTCTTTTCATATACACATTATTCTTTTATTGTGAAGTATAACCAAAAGATTTCGATGATACTTTCTTTAAATAGCAATCCAAATTAAGAGATATTTTTTAATCTTTTGTCCAAAACAAAAATAAAGTTAAAATAAAATATTTCTAAAAGTAACAAGAAAGACCAAAAATTTCAGATTAGAAAATTATTTGAAAAATGATTAGGTCAAGAATTTTCCACAATTGAGATATTTAATTGATTAAATTATTTTGCTTCTTTTTTTTTTTTAATATTTATAAGTTTTAATTAAAAATATAAAATAAATTTCACAAAAGTAAATTATTATATAACAATGTGATAGTTTTATTTGAACTTCTACATATAGATTAGCTCCAATTATTTGCTTATACTTCACTGAAAAAAAAACTCGTTGGAGAATTAGGTATAAAATATATTATAAGGAAAATAACTAAAATTGAATTATTTTTTGAAAATGTGGGCTAAAAATCTTGCATTTATTATTAAAGTTTTAAAATTTTTTCAGAAAATTAAATCAAAATGAAATTTACATGTCAAATATTGCTAAAATCATATATTAAGAAGTAAAAATATGCTTCTCTTCTATACTATGATAAACAGCTAATTTTGCCAAAGCCCTCCACTAAGAAGTTCAATACAAAAAAAAAAAGATATAGCATAGCCACATCTTATTTGACAACCTTTAGTTAAATCTTCATTAAAAAATTCCCTGAAATTATGCTAAGCAAGGTTTACTTATACCTTGTTCGCATTATAATTTAAATTCCCTTTGTATTCTGGAAAACAAATTGCCGTTCGCATTACAAAATTTGATGAGAACTGGAATTTGATGATGTAAAAAAAAAAATTGAGAAAGAGAAAAAGTTTTTGTTGTTGAAAATCTTGACTTTTTATCTGGCTTTATATCAATTTTTTTTGTTTTTTTTTTCATTTTGACTCAAATTTGACAAGAAAACTGTTGCCAACTATAACAAAATTTCAAAAAATGAGTGAAAATAACTATAAATGTAGAATTCTAACCCTGACAAACTAGAATATGAAAGTGGAATATACATATTCCGGAATATTTTTTTATATGAAAAATCCAGTTCATATTCCTGAAATATTCCGGATAACAGCATATTCCACTAATAATCTCCTAATGCGAACACCATATTAATATAAAATAAACCTGCTCAAAAACGTTGGCGACCGCTGCTTTAACACACATAAAATGTTTCATTCAAATGTGTAATATTTTGAGTATTTTTGAGTTTTAAACAACTAATTTCTAATTTATGAAATTGCTCATCATCAGCAAAAAAATTGATAGAATTAAACGTAGCGAAAAATTTTAAAATTAGAAAGCAAATGTATCCAACAGAGGAAAATCAGCTTAAAATAGGCTTGTCATCTGGAAAAAAAGAAGAAAATAAATATGTACATTTTTCCGCACATAATATCGTTTTTCTTAACGAATTTAAATAAAAAATATATACGAGTATATGTATTTTTTTTCATAATTTCTTAATGGTCCGTTTAAGTTTTATTCCGGTAAAAATTGTATTTTTTTTTTTTATTTTTCCAAATATGTAATGTCGATTTAAAAAAATTGAAACATTTTCTTTTTTATAAGAAGAAAATTTGAATACATCGTGTTTCTGACAGTTTCCTCAATTTTCAACGGTATAATAAATTTCCTTATATGTGCTCAATGGTCTTTTATCATCATCCTTATAAAATGAGTTTTTTTTTTTGTTCATATTTTCTTTTTGTATTTTCTTCAATTATATGGAAAAAAAATATATATATAACTTGAACTCTCGAGAAACTTAAGTAAATACTGTTGCTGTCATATTATGTAAGAATTCTTGAAAAAAAAAAGTTGATATCTTTATATAAATAGTACCTACATTCTTATTTCGACGTTAAGTTTTGAATTAGACGTAACTTATTTTTGTACATAATTTCTATTGGAATTAGAATTTTTTTTTTGTACTAAATCAATATAAAAACCCATTTCTGTATTTCTTGTTAATTAAATATTATTATATTCCTAAATTTTCAATCGACATCTAATCGCTTTTACCAGTTTTCTCATTCAAATGAATAAAACTTAAAAAAATTTAAGGATTTTTCTTCGAAAGCAAGCTGAAAGGATGCAATTTCCAGAATATAATCATTCCAAATATCAAATGAAAGAACAGGCAGGCAAACAAATAAAGAAAATATATAGTGAGTTTTTTATCTGATAGAAAGCTGGACAAAAGTAAGTAAGAAGTTACTTTGCAAACCCACAGTTGTATATGAAGGAGGACTTTACAAAAAAAAAATTAAAAAAGAAGTTACGACTGATACAAAATTGACCATCGACACAGTCCCATGAACATGTAAGTTACATTTTTAATATACTTACAATGTTATTTATTTCTTAGATATATATTTTTTTTTCAACTACACATAATACTCGATATTTACGGTGATCAAACGTTTTTTACTACAAGATCAGTCCTTTGTTTCAGTTTTTAGATCTATAAAATTTTTGATAAATGGAGTTCAAAAAAATTTTCCAGTTTTAAATAATTGTCAAATAACTCTGCTTCGTATATTGCTTGAAAAATATTATATTGAAAATACTCCAGATACCGAGAAAACTCTCAGAAGTTTTATGGTCAATATTTATGGACAATATTGTTTGTTCTGCTCTTGCTTTGAATAGTTTAAGATCTTTGTCGATATTAAAATTATTTAGCTCTTTTGGACAGTTAAATTGTTCAATATATCTTGAAGTTTTTGTTTGACATTATCTTCTACATGAATACATTCAGTTTCTATATTGGTATTTTCCTCAATTGTTGTTCCAAATTATTATCGAAGAAAAATATTGATATTTAATATTGATTTAATAAATGATTTTGGGTACTTGTGTCTTATAGCAGCAAATAATTTTAACAATATAATTCTAAAATTGACAATGTGGAAACATCATAACGTAACTTATCACTCCAAATATCATCAAAAATCATCAAAAACTTTCGAGGATCGAGTTGAAAACTATGAGGGTTCTATACACATTTACAATTAATATTAGTAAAAAAATTCTTAATATAATTTTTCTCCTAACATGGTCACCGTATTGATAATAGCAAATATTTACACATACGTATATTTAAAATATTTATTTTAATACTGCTCTTTCGACCATTACATGTACATCAATCCCAGAAGTATCCATTAGCATACATCCTTTGCCTGTTTTTATGTAACATATCAACATAATAATGTATATCTACACATATATATTTTAACTTATTTTAACAATTTTTTTTTCTGTTATAACTATATTATCGTAATCGCTAGCAATAGCAGGTATCTTTCTGGATGATTTTAATTTACACAAAAGTTATTTTATGTACACAAATGCCGATTAGCTGATAATATTGAAAGTTAGCTATAATAACGTTTGTTTTAAATAAAATTTCCTTTTTTAATTGAAATTTGCTCTAATCCTTTAATAAATTAAACGTCAAAGACTCGAATGAGTTTCAACTAATTTACAGGCTAAAATTATAATTTTGCATTACTATTGCCTGGAAAAATATGATTATTATATTTTCTAAATATTGAAAATAAAAAATTGAATCCTTTTTTAAAAGGATATTCCGTGTACATTTTGCATTAATTTGCTTTTTCTTTGTGTATACGATTTATTTTCTGGAACTAAATACCTAAAATGCATGAAAAAGTCAATTTATGATACACAAACAGGGACATTTTGAAATTAACAAAAAACAAATAATCATCCTGAAAGGAAATTATAATGAAAACCCACATTTTGAGCCGATAATATTCTTAAATATTTGCATTAAAAGAAAAGCGGAACGATAAATGGGGTAAATAACTATAATTAGAAATTTAAAAGTTCGATTTTTAAGAAATTCAAATTATTTGCTGCCCCACAATATGTTTATCATATATGGATTGAAATGTATAAATTTTTGTTAGAGTGAAGTGAAATTGTCTGGTTATCGGACTATCAAACACTATAGTTGTGTGTTCATATCATCTTAAATCAAATCTAATGCGGTTTCTGAATAAATGTATATTATTTATTAATAACATTTTAATCACCTGACCATGTGAATTCGACAAATTTTCAATTACTATAATATAATACAAGATTTGGAGAATTTCCCATGCAAACACAGTATCTGGCGGTCAATTATTTAAAATTTATTGAATTAAAGGAAAACTAAATTTAAAATCAATATCTAATTTTTAAATCCATTGAATCAGATACCAAATACTAATACCGTAGTTAAAAAAATATATCGATTTTTATAAAAAATTTAAATTGTCAAAGTAACTTATTATTATTATTATTATTGAATTTTTTTTTAAATTAAAATGTAATAAAAATAAAATAAAAAAAAATACCTATAATATGTACAAACTTTACAAAATTTAATGTATTTTTTTTTATTCAAGTAGCTACTTCTAAAATTATATAATTTTTTTTTTTTAAATATTTGCAAAATATATTTAGAGCGTATACAAACGCCCGATTATGATTTTATCGAACGTAAACTTTCTCGAAAGATCATTTTCTCAAATTGCATATTTTTGTCGAATGAACGTTATTTCGCAAACATATATTTAATGGAAATTACATTTTCGCAAACGAAATTGCAATTATTCTCAAATTAAGGTCACGCAGCTCTTGATGATTTTCAGAAAAAGGGCATTTGTTATCTCTGAAGTAAAAATGTAATTTAGTTCGTTTCAGGAAAAGTTCTTTCGAGAAATTTTATTAGTTCGAGAAAATAAGATTCGAATTATCATTGCTCTACCTATCTATCTATTTATTTTGTACATGCAGGCAGATATATGATTTTATTAAATTTTTTTTTCTCTTTATTTTCAAAACTCCTACATGAAGTGAACGTAACTATGGTTATATGATTGGAAATAATATCCGATAAGTAGTACCTATATCTACCTATTGAAAAATAAAATAAAATTTTCTTCTTTTTTTTTTTTATTGTATTAAATATGTATTTCAATATTTTTCCAATAATACATGAGAGTGTAATAAAATATTTATTCGTGCTAAACCATGTCCATAGAAATTACATGTTAAAATTAAAAAAAATTGAAATTGAAGTTTTGTGTAAAATATCTTTAATGAATGTTTAAAAAAATAAAAATAAAAACCAAATAATTCTCGTACATTTTCCAATGAAAAATATCTATATATATGTCAGATTTAAAAGTTTTTTATGTACATATTTTATAAATAAAAAAAAAAAAAAAACTCTTAATGCAGGCAAACAGTAGTTGTGTTGCTTTCATCTTTACATTGTAGGACAGATTCTGTTAGTATACCAAGTTAGAAAATTTTCCTACAATTGTGGCATTTCGGAGATATTTGGGAATTTTAAGGTAACGATATTTATTGGTGAATAAATATATAATATTTATTGCTAGTAAATTTAAAAAGAAAAAGATGAATGTTAAAGTTATTATTTCTTTTCATTAGAAAATAGTTTCTGTGGATTAATCGCTATCGATTGTGAAGTGTTGTGTCTATGACTCACACTGTACACGAGAACTCTTAGATACAAAAAATTTCACGATTGGGTTTTGGAGTCTATGAATCACACATTTTACAGATTTAAAAAAAAAACTATGAAATATTTTATCACAATCTTGACAATAGTTATTGTCAGATCACTCTGTAAAATCAATGAATCTAAATTTGGTATCTCATACTTATAATCCGAAAAAAAATTAACCTTATTTTCGTCTCTGCTGTATGAAAATGAAGAGAAATTGAATTGAAACTTACTTACAACTTTACTTAACTTAAAACTTTCATATGTTGACTTAAAAATGGTGTACAAGCTATATCTGCTTATTCTTGCTAATGCTTCGTAATTGTTTTACAATTCGAACCAAACAATGATCTGTATTATTAACTTCAGCAAAATATTGGCCATTAAGCCAAAATAGAGTATGTATCTATAGAAAAATAATATAAAGGCTTTTGTTTTTAAATAATGAATTAACTTATTTTATTATTTGAAATCTAATCAAAATATTGCTAAAAACTTACAAAATTAAAAAAGAACGTATACATTGTCCTACTTATTTTAAATACCAATACCGCAAGAAAAATTAATATTAATTTGAGTTGTGATTTGGTTTCATTTGATAGAAATTTTAAATATTTCAACAAACTATTTTTAAAGAATTGGTTTGTTTTTTCGCAGCATCTCACATCTCAGTGTCGTTAAAAAATCTTATATGCCAATATTTGATGTCAATTTTTGCTTAACATTATACAAGTTTTTGAACGCTCTATCTATAATATATATTTTAAAAAAATTTTTCGATTGAGGGACAATTTAATACTGTATAAAAATTTATGTAAAATTGAAACAAACACGCAGAGAAATGCTCTTTCATTCAATATGATTATATCAGTCATAGACTCCTAATCATAACGAAAAAATAGCCCTATGATTAAAAATCTTCGCGCAAGATTAATAATCTTTGCATATAATTACTACGTTATACATCGTGATTAAATCATAAGTTATGATGCTTAATCACGCTAGTCATAAGTTATGATTAATACAAAAACATTTTTTTTTTACTTTTTATTTTATTTTAGGTGATTAAAATTCAGATTATTTACTTTAATTACTAAAATAATAGTACATAGTTGAAATTTTCTGTAAAGTCGCTAAAAAAAATAAAAAACCAAAATTTTTTTGCTTTCTTCAAGATTCGAACTGCGTCCTTAACATTACAAATAGCTAACACACCACACAGAAAATGTGTATACCAAATTTATATTATCTATTTTATGTACTTTTTAAATTTCAATACCATAGCTGAGTGGTTGTGTTGGCGGATTGCAATGCTAAAGACCCAGGTTCGAATCCGGAAGAAGACATAAGAAATAAAATTGTATAATTTAATAAAAATATAATAAATAAAATTTAATAAATTAAAAAAATATTAAAATAAAATAAAAAAAATTAAATAAATAAAAATTAAATAAAAAAAAATTAAATAAAAAAAATTAATAAAAAAAAAAAAATATGTGAGTCTCGGGACACACGGAATAAGTGAAACTTCATGGCAAGTAGTATTTTCTGGGGAGGCTAAATAAATATTTAAAATGGCCAAGTCCACATAAGACATGACGCCAATCGATTTTTTCGACGGCGACTAGTTTATTTTTGTCTTCGACTGCTGCGGCCAGTCGACTTAAAATAACTTGTTTTGGGGGAATTCGGCGACTTAGATAAATTAAAAAAAAAAGAATAAAAACCAGCGACTACTTAGAGATAAAAACATTTATTATTATTATTATTAAGTTATTTTTTTTCTGAATTTTATAATTTTTGTACATTATACAACTTATTTTTATTTATTTTAGAGTTCAGGTTCTAAATTACTTTTTAAGTTCAAAAAGTTTAGTGGCATAATGGCTTTTAAATTATTTCAAAATGGCTAGAATTGCATGGCAACACTGGTTGCCAGATGATTTCACTAAATTTGAAACCGTAAACAAAATGTCGGTTAAAACTATATTATTAGCGACAATAACTTATGAAAAAACAGCAGCGTGGCTTAAATGATGTTTTCTTTTTGCTGCCCGAAAAGTTTAACCTAAAATAGCTTTTTCAAATATGCCTGAAAAATTTCAAGTTTATTAGTACTTCTTCTGAAATGGAATTGTAATAAACATATTCCTCCTGCATTTTATTAGTGTAATTTAATGTCAAAAATAAATTACACTAACAAACTACAAATTACAGTAAGAAAAATTAATATAAAAAATAAATTATCTACAAAATAGGTGCATTGGAACATTTTTATTCAGAATACATATTTGTATTCCAAAAACTTTTTGAAAATTAGCACTAATAATTAATAAATGAAATATTTGTTATTCAATAATTTATTTTCCTTTCAATCGAAAAAAAAAATAGTATTTTCTATTTTAATTCTGAGCCAATATAGAGTAGGTTATTATTCAAATTTCTTATAGAGTACGATTCAAATCACTTGGCCAATGAGCTTTTAAGAGAGGGTAAAATTTGAATAAAATTATTATAAAAAATTGCATGATCTTTTTTCTTGAATAATTTCCCCTAAATTTTGTATGGAATTTTGTAATGGAAAGGGAAAGCTTTGCATAACGGATTGGTCAAGTGATTTGAATCGTACTCTACCATTTTGACCGTTTACTCAAAACACTTGAGCGACAAAAAAAATACCAAAAGGCAGAAATATAAAAAACATTTAATCAACCAAATTTTTCGCAAAATAATAAGCATCGGGTGGAATACCGGACAAATGTATGTCCGCTTCTTCCCATTTTTTCCCACCGGACAAGTAGTTGAATTAACGGACTGTCCGATTCAATACCGGACACCTGGCAACCCTATTTGACAATAATCGAGGCATTTTTGACATTCAGCGTCACACTTTTGACACTTACATTTTTTCACTGTCAATCACAATGCCTTTAAAGAAGTTTCACTTCAAAAATTAAATTTTGTTTTCTTATGTAAAATAGCAGCATTACTCGCTTTTAAGACGTAAGAAATGAAATCGATATTATTGGGTTGCAGGATTTATGATTTTGCAGTCATAGTGGTAGTTTTTACCCTTAGTCATTGTTTATGATTAATATTTACGGTTTATGATTAGTTATTAAGAGCTGAGTTCTCTGACTGCTTTACGCATATGTACAATCCTCATAATCATAATATCTGACTGGATTTCTCTCCTTGAATCCTTTATAGTTTTTGTTTATCGTTTAAGCTCTTTATCTATCAAAAACTTTACCTCGTAACTTAATTTTTGGCTTTGTTTCCAACAAACTGAATGATTATTCTTAGCGGCTATATATATTACATTATAAATTCCGTAGTATCTTCTTAATAAATCAGATTCAAAATTTTTTGTAAACCCACACAAAATATTAAAATAAAAAACTATCAATATTTTTGTTGTATAAAATGAAAAGGCTAGGGAAATTTAATATGCCAATTTTCCGCAAAAATTTGGCTGTTTTTTGTGTAAAAGTTTTTTCTCATTCAATATGAATTTTAGGGTCAATAAAAAACAAAGTTTTTTTTACAGCACTTGATGAAAATTTATTTGAATAGAAAAATGTTGTTAAAAAAAAACCCTATGGTTAAGAAGTCATGGTCACAAGAGAATAGTTGTGAAAACTTTTTTTTTGTAAGTAAAAAGAAAAAAAAATTATTTTTTGCAAAGTATTATACGTACACAGAATATATTGTAATATTCTGAGAAAATGGAAAAGAAAATTTTTTTTTTTGCAAATATCTAGGGAATAGAGAGGATTATTATTTCAATATTTTTTGTTTACTTAATTTTTTTTTAAACATTGAAAACAAATAAGTTTTTCCTTATAAAAGTAAACTTTAAAATAGTATTTCTTTTTTTATTTTTTTTTGTTAAATTTGATCCTTTATTTTAAAAATTTTAAACATATAGCATTTACATGGAAAAAAGTATTTGAATTTTAATCTCAAACACTCAACCTTAATTTTGCTTTTAAAAATACATAAAGATTACAACAGTACATAAAGTAAAATACATAACAGTTAGTCGGTCCATTAAATAATTCAATTTTAACTATAATATTTTTACAAATAAATTTTCTTTTATAAGCTTTATACAAAACAGTATAATTCCAGAGGTATTAAAATGTACAACTTTAATGTGAGAATTGAACTGGACAAAATGTATTTTATATATAGAAAACTAACAATTCGAGGATAATTTAAATGAGCCCACGGTTTTCACTACATCATGTTTAGCTCAATTCCCGAACTGAATTTGAATTTGAATACATTTAACTTGTAGCCTCGGGAAAATATTATATGCGAGGCCCCTTCTCAAAAACGAGGAAATGATACATGAACATAATTTTATAAATTTATTAAATGAAATATTTATTTCTTCAATATATTCAATAACATACATTATGTACATATATAAACATAATTTTTTGTATCATTAGTTTGTACAAACTTTATTTACTGCTAATTACTCGATAATATCATAAAATTTTATCTGTCTTGTTCCTCATGATCTATTGACAACATCCCCTTTAACCTATCTTGTTGAATGGTTGATCTAATTTTTAATTAAGTTTAATTTGGAAAAACTGCGATTTGTACAAAACGTTGCATTTGGTGTCAAAAAATTGCCCTGGCCAGTGGCGTAGCTAGGTATGGCGAGTCTGTGCGAAGTACAAGGGCCCATTGCTGTGGCGGCCCATTCGTCAAACCCTAATATTTAAAAAAAAAAAATTTAATTTTTAAATTTTCAAAAAAATATTCAAAAGTATTTTCCAATAATTTTTCAATTCAGTTAATACAAGCCGCTAACTTACGAAAATTCTATTTGAAAGAAAACATGACGATTAAAGAATTTGCAGATGTTCTAACAACAAAATATAGTATTATGAAAAGTGACTTACCTGATTTATATGTAGCATTGGTTTTATTATTTTTACCTTGCCGGTTAGAGTTGCGAGTTTGGAAAGGACTTTCAACAAATCAAAAATAATAAAAAATTACCAGTGGAACTCAATCGGACAAAGCAGATTCCATCAACTGGCACTACTATCCATTGAATATGCAGGGGCCTCAAAAATGGATCTTAAAGACCTAATAAACAATGGCAAGAAAGAAAAACGACGTAATTTTTTTTAAATAAAAACAAATACACATAAGTTTTGCTTTGTGTATTTTATTTAATAAGAAAAGATTTTGTAGGTCTAGGTGGGCCCCAAAATAGATTCTTGCACAAGGGCCCAAAATGTCTAGCTACCCACTGGCCCTAGCTACTAATAATTATTAGAATATTAGAGAGTGCGGGCCTTGGGAAAAGTCCCTACCTCTCACCCGGCACTGCTTTGGGGTCATAAATATTTACCATAGTCATAAACATTAACATTTAAATCTGTAAAGGGTTGTAATTTCTTTTTTATTTATGATATTACAATTTTGTGCTTTGGAAGGACATGGTAGTTCTATAGACCAGCGTTTCTTAAACTAGGGGTCGCGACCCCAATTTGGGTCGTTAGATTTTTTCATTGGGTCGCGAGAAATTCCCAATTTAAAACAACTTTCTATATATATATGTCTTTAATTAATAAACTTGGCAAGGTTTTTGAATTAATTTTTCAAGGTTTTAGAATTAGATGATTTTTTAAATATCTGAAAATTTTTGGTTGGCAATTAAAAAACAGTATCCATCTTTGTCTGAAATGCCATTTTCCAACCCATACTTGTGTGAAAATGCATTTTCTTCCTTATTATGTATTAAATCAAAATATCGCTCTCAATTGCGCAATATTGAAAATGTATTGAGACCAGCGCTTTCGGAAATCAAGCCACAATTAACATTACTTTGCTCTAAAAAGCAAGCGCACTCATCACATTAAAAAATATTTTAATGTTTTATTTAATTTAAATACTAAATAATGTAAGTAGAAGAGGTTATTAATCTTTATTTTTTATTAATTTTGTTATAACTAAAAAATGTTTTTTATTTTATTTTAAGTTTTTATTTATTATAATATTTATTATAATATTTATTATTAATAGAAAATGTTATTAATTTTTTTATTACCTGAAAATAAAATTTAAATGTTTTTTTTTCTTCAATAACGATTATTTCTCAAAAAAATATAAGTTGTGGTTCGCTAAAATACGTCATTTAAAATTTGGGGTCGCAATACAGAAAAGTTTAAGAACCGCTGTTATAGACCACTAGAAAGTAAGAACTTATTTTAATTAACGTCAAATTAATAATAAAAAGAAAGCTATTATTAATATCTATAAAAAAAATTTGTCATAATCTTTTTGAATCTTGATAATGGAAAATAATATTTTGGATCTTGATGATGAAATAGTTATGTCTGTATGTACTTCGGAGAATCGAACTTCTTTTAAGATTTTTTTTTTTTTTTGCTTAAGCTCAGACAATATGTATAGACACAAACAGAAATAGATTGGTAGGCTTAAGTATGAATAACCAAAAATAAAAAAAATTCACTTTAATCTTTAAAAAAAAAGTATGAAAAATGATGTAGAAACTTCAAAAATAAATTCTTGTAATGTTTTTTCATTCATAGTGGTATGTTTTATTTACGTAGTTTAGTTAGTCTCACAAATCTATCAAAAGATTATAGGAAAAAATAATGGTAACACCTTACAACAAAAAAAAAAAACAATCTTTTCGTAAATACTTTGAAATGTTGTAAAAAAAAAAACTTGATACATTTCAATGTCAAAAAATTATTCAAGTCAAAATATTACGTTGTGTCTTTTATGCCGGTATTATATTAAAGCGAAACTCAAAGCAGTTATGCAAAAAAAAAATATCAAAAATACCCCAACCGCTAATTAAACTATGTTCTTGAACCATCTGAGGTTTTTAACAAAAATTGTTAGAATTTGAAAACATATTTCGTCAATCTCGGGGTCCCATTTTACATAATTCATTGAATTGTCTTTCTTTTTTTTATAAAACAATATGAGACAAGAGGATGATTAGTTTTAATATAAATTGGCAGTCAAACCATAAGCTTCATTACCAATACGCAACTACTAAAGAATCAAGTACAAATGTATTCACTACTGGGTATTTTCAATTCATACTAATAAAAAATTATCTTTGGCACAAAATAATATAACTATAAAGCTATGGTTTCCTAGGAAAACGGTGCCGTCAAATAGCGGCCGTAATATTACGTTGAATATTGGACGTAATATAACGGCCGTTAAAACGGCAATCAGATACGGTTTCCTAAAAAGCGTTGCCGTAATATAGCGGCCGTAATATACTTTTGTAATAACTTAAAAATTTCGTCATCTTTACTTTTCCAATTTAACTTTGAATTTTTTGAATTAATTTTTTTTTTTAAACCCACCGTCACCCTAAAAAAAACCTTGTATGAATGTTATCAACGTAATTTTACGGCCGTCATTAAATAACGGCACCGTTATATTACGTTACGTTCAACACCAACGCTTTCTAGGAAACCATTTTATATAAATTATATAGCCAACTTTTTTTCTACGTCATCCACCGCTATATTACGTCCGTTATATTACGGCACCGTTTTCCTAGGAAACCATAGCTTAACTAGTTATTCAAAACGTTTAACTAGATTTTTCTTAACTAAATTTCTTTTTTCTTGTATATTCCTTCGTATTACTTAATTTCCGAAAATTGAAAAATATATATCCTAAAAATACAAACGATTGATTTGTACTTAGTTTTGAACGATAAAAATTGATTGCTCGAATTCGTTGTATTTGTTTTTTTTTTATATTTGTTTTCCTAAACTTCAGGTAAAACTTGCATAAGAAATTCAAAAAAAAATTTATCATGGCTTAAAATAGATTTTGTACTTACTTACATATATAATTCAACTTTTTGTTTCTATTTCAATATTGGTTATAGTTGTTAATGCATTACACGGATCATTCCTACAAAACTGCATACTTTTGTAATCTTAGAAAATAATCATTAAATACATTAGGTCACCCGTTGATATTGCGGGAACAAAAAATAATAGTTAAACACAAACCACAAAATATAAAATTAAAATTCAATTAATTTATTTTTTTTTACAATTTTTTTTTTTGTATGCTTTCGCTTCTAACATTTTTGTTTTTGCCTTTTTTCTATTTTTCTATTTTTCACCTCTTTGACTCTGATAGATCACTTAATTTTTAATGGTTTAAATTTAAAACGTACTTTTTGAAGCCATTTTGGTTATTAGTAGAAATTTGTGGTTATGGGAGTATTAATAAAAAAATATAAAAAAATAAAATTGTTTATTGTTAATTTGAAAATTTGAACGAACTTTGTACGAAAATTTGTACGAATGCTTGTACATTTCATTATCGTCATTCTTATGATTTGCGATACTTTAATTAGAATTCACTTTACAGTTATTTAAATTACAATTTCCATGAAAAACTGAGTTAAACCAATGTGTAGGAAAAATTAGTTACAAGCTCGAAGAGAAGTTTAAAGTTTGCACACCAAACATTCATGCTTAAAGTTCGTCTACTTAAATTTAATCAAAAGTGTTCTATCAAAACCTGTGAAAAGAAAAAACTAGTTCATAATGAATTATAACTTTTTTGTAATTGAATATGTTAACTTTGAATAGTTTTGGTTTTTTGCAGAATTCATATACTTTTAATAATTGCAATTGAACGAAATGTTCAATCAATGAAAATATGTTGCTGCTGACACGAACCTAAATTAAACATTTACATATGAATGCAAAATATATGTAAGGCAATGAATAATGTGCCTTTTGGTTTGTTGGTATAATTAAATTTTTATAATGACTTCTTTTCTGAAAAGATAATGATGTCATTTATAATAAGAATGAGAGAAAAAAAAATTTTAATTTTTTTTTTATTTTACTTAACTGAATATAAAAGTAATGATTTAATAATCAGTGAAAGGTGTTAAAGTAGACAGAAATCAGTTAAGAGTTAAAATGTTAAAAAAAAAAAAAAAAAGTTTTTTTTCTTAAACAATAGCAACACTTTTATTTTTTTTATTTTAAATTTTTTATTTTTTCTCAGTGAAGTCAATAAGCATAAGGTCAATTTTATATATGGCAAAAAAAAAATACTTTAAGTTTTATGAAACATAAAAAAAATTTTAATATTTAACTTTTAACTGCTGTAATGAAATCTAACTACTATAGGACATGCTTCAATGATTTCATTAAAATATCATCTTAATACAGTGTATTATTTCTACAGAGTTGGCCGATAGTAAAACAGCGTAACCAAAATATATTGCAATTGTAAGCGTTTGTGTTTCCAAAATAATAACCTGAATTTGATAATGCTTTTTATATTGACATTAAGGCAACAGACTGAAAAATTAATTTTTCTAAATCATATATGAAAATCATGATGACTTTTAAAGTTTGATCCTCTCAATCTCAATGTTGCATTTGCATACTTAGTTCAATGAAACAACACAGATATTTAGTAAAGTTTATGCGGACTCTAATGAAGTTTTAAATTTTTCTAATAACACGATATAAATAACACATATAATTTAAAACCGTGTTTAAAACCCATGGCAAATGTGTTCTTGTTAATATTGAAAGTATAGTCTTCAAAACCATAAAAAAAAAATGAAAGTAACATCTAAATTTTATTTATGAAAGTACTGGAACTATATAAGTCACTTGGTGGTTTTAACAAAATAATGACGGTGCATTGAAATTTTTATATAATATTTTATTTTTTTTTTTAGTTGGACCGAATTATATATATGGAAGTAATCTAATAATTTAATAATGCGAAAACATAATGTTGATACTTGTAAGTAATAAAAATTCTAAAGCTACAATAAACTTTAGCGATCGTCCATCCAGATAACATTAAGTCTGTGTAAGAATTGTTTTCAAATATAAATATTCAGTTTTTTGCGTATATCAAAAACATTATTTAAATTGGTCTTAAATTATAAATATCAAATTGTCTAATAAAAATATTTTTATTACAATATCAGTTTGATTAGAACTATATATCAATATAGCATAGTTGTAATAATGTCATAATGTCAACCTAATGTCGATTGTCTTCTTCATTAAATAGTATAATCTTAACACAAAATAAGTTTTCATAAACATAATTGATATTTCAGTGATCGAAAAAATAAGATTATCAATGAAGCGCAGTTAATTAGTATAATATATTGCACACAAAAATATAGTGGTTAGATTAAAGCCACCAGCTACATAAGAGGAGATAAAAAGCGAACAATAGTAAAGAATTATAGCAAGTTCATGAAAGCTGGAATTTCATAATTATTTGAGTTTTTAGACATGATATAGACATAGAGACTAATATAGTTTTACCGCATTTTTCTTTATTTATGCAATTAAATGTACTAATGATTATTCTCATTAAATTTGATTTAACAATTTTTTTTTTTTTTGCATAAAAAAAAACACCGCGAATTTTAATTTGGAAAGTTAATAAAAACATGAAATAAAAAAAAAATATTTAATTTAAAGGTCATAATAATTTTTTTTAGAACAAAAGTTTCATACTGCTTTTATAATTTGAATCTCATTAGGAAATGATAAATTTTTGATATTTTGGTGAATAATTTTCGAACATTATACTGTCAAAAATTGATTTCCATATTTATGTTAATTAACAAATGAAAAAGATTATAACATCGACTGAATAATTTTACGAATTCATATCATGTAGAATAGAACATTATATAAGTAGAGAAGAAAATATTGTTGCGTGCTACCAAACAAAATTGACTATCTGACAAAAATGCATTATTGAGTTAGTAATGCGAAATGAACGATAAAATTATATATTGCTTTTATATTGAAAATTTTATTTTTACGGAAAACGGAATGAATATCTGATATTTCTAAAAATTTTAATTTACCGGAAAACTAAAATTCAAAGCTATCTCATCAGAAATTAAGATAATCAATTCATATATATATAGATTTAAGATTCATAAAATGGATGTTCAATTCAAAATATTTATTGAATTCGAAAGAAACATTATAACTTAAGAATACAACAAATTAACGTTATAAAATCATATAGTTTTACATGATATTTTTATGGGCCTGATGCACGCGATTTAGATCTTAAGTAACGGTATTTTGTATTCCATACACTGAAAAAAAGGCAGCGAACAACGGCTTAAAAATGTATCACAAAAATTATAATTAAAATTTAATATTATGGTGCTACTCGAAAATTATAGTTTCAAAATGAGAAATTTTTGAACCATAAAATATTGCTATAATCATTCGAACAGGTTATATTAACCATAAATAGCTACTTTTTTTTAAAATTCTCCACTAGTTCAATAGCAAAAGGGTTGTGAAGGAATTATAGATATTTTTTTTTTTTACTTTAATAAAACAGAAATAAAATAAAATTAATATATGAATAATAAAAGTATGTATGTGTAAAAAAATGTAATTAACTATAATTACAAAAAAAAAAAAGAAATAAATAAAAAAAAAAGAATCAAAATAATGAAGAATTGTAAACTAATTAAAACACTTTCTAAATAAATAAAAATAAAAATAAATAAAATTTAATTTGTCTCAAAAATATAATGAAGAAACATTATAACAATTAAATATTTATTTACATACATTATAATTAAACTGTAAACTTAATTGTATAATTTTAATTTTTTTATTTCATTGTACTTTGTATAATAGAATGCCCATTATTTAACTAAGGTGACCCTATTCGTTATGGATTTCTGATAATAATTATACTTCTTCACTTTTTGCACATGTGTACCCACTCTATTTTCAGGGATCCTTCATTAATTTTTATATTTTAAAGAAAATCTTCTTTTTTTACTGGATCCCTATAATTTTTTTTTCATATCAGGTTTAAAGCTAGGAAGTCCAAAAAATCATTCGAGGCAAAATTCCATACTACCTCAAAGCAGACAATTTAATATTATTTTGTTCTTCTAGTTTCCGAATTTTCTCCTCCGGGATTATTATTTCTGGGTATTTCTTTTCCGATGAATCCTTTTTTAAAATAAATTTTTCCAACCCATTAGAATTTACAACTACTATTAAATAAATAAAATTAAACGAACAATAATCATGTTGAGGTTGCTGCTGAGAAAGCTGTAAAATTTTTCAAAATTAAGGGAAGCTTTCTTCTTTTGTCTATTTTAAAAAAAAAAAACACAAACACTTAATTCAATCGAATCCACGACCGAACATGTCGTTCGATAAGAGCAATTCCACTACACCATGACGGCAGCTTGTTGTTACAGATTTTAATTTGGTTTTATTATCATACCTAGATTGAATGTTTTAATATCGCACCTAGATTGAATATTTTAATCATTCGCTGCACATGTGCAAAAAAAGGAAATTGATTATTAAATGTTTTAGGAAGTATTTAAGGAAATAATAAATTACATATACAACCTATTGAAGTTATTGTGAAGTAAACATGTTCTAACGAAGGATGTCGAGATAAGTTTTAAAATTCAAAGTAAAGTGTTTTTAAATTAAATAATATTTGAACTGAATCAAATTCATAGTTACGAAAAGTTTAATACTATTGTTATTTTTTTTTTATATTTTATCAAAAAAATATTTTATCTTTTAATGTTCCCTATTCACAGTTTGAAAAATTTGGCCACCTTAATTATATTGTATCAACAATAAAAACAACAACAATAACTAAGATAATTTATTGGTGTAGTTTTATATGTATACATATATTTTTGAAAAACTTTAAAGGTCAATAAAAAGTCATCGTTAAGCTTGATGAAATCTTACTATCAAAAAAAAATTAATTGTATACATACTATACATGTAGATATGTACGTATATAATGTACATACAAAATTTGTATGGAGAAAAAAAAAATAATAAACCTAAATAAATAATAAATTCATTTTTCCAGTCTACTGGTTTTATTTTATTCACAAAAAAAAAATTGGTTTTATAGAAGTTTTCCTCTCAAATAAAATTTTCATTTTATTATTCTTTAATTTTTTATTTATTTTTTTTTTTTTGACATCATCCAAATACTTAATAAGTGACAATAATTTTTTCTTGTCAAAGTCAAAGTTAAAAATAATTTGTTTCGCTAAAGAGATACAAGATTTTATGTGCTACAAACTGTATTTACAACCGCTACAACAATTTTCTTCTTGACGTTTTGGAAATTTCTAAAACTATCTTTTTAGGAATCATCAAGATTTAAGTACGATTTGAACAATATTAGAAAATGGCTTGTATTTTTATATAGATGGAATTATTTATAATTTGAAATATAGACAGCTCAAAAATAGTGTAAAGATTAGAATATTCTACAATATTATTAATTTGTTTAAAAAGTCTACTTTTGAAACCTGAGTGATTTTTAAGATCGAAGTCCCGGTCAAACATTTGTCGAAGAAAGATGATAAATACTTATTAAAAACTTTAATTTCTGAGAATAGAAAATATTAAAAAAGAATTTTTTTGGTTAATATGAACTTGTCCGAAAATGACTGAAACTATCTTGCACCTTCTATCTATATAATACTTTTTCTAATTTTTTTTTTTTTTTGATTTATTGAAATGAAGGAAATTTGAATACAATCATTAAATGAACATTTAATTTTTTATTAGTTACAGCTATGCTTACATAGTTACACCCACAGTTTATCATATGGGTATTATATATACTGCTGAAGGTATTATATATACTGCTGAAGGTATATAGTAAAAAATAAAAAACTATGTATTTTTTTGTTGTTCTTTATTTAAAAAAAAAATATGTTAATTTCTTTCTTTCTATAATATTTTTATGTTTTTCGAAGAAATTTCAACACATTACATTATTCTTTTTTATTTTTTTTAACCATGCTAATCTTTTTCAAGTCAACATTGTGTTTTTTTATAGTGATCTTTGAAATATGATAGAGAATAACGAGAAACCCCTATGATTAATTTGGAATAAATAATGTACGTAGTTTATATTTTTGTGTATACGAGGCACAAAAAATTTTAAAATATTAGTGCCACAATTAAAAAATCCATTATGATTTGTTTTTTTTTTAATTACATCGTCGAGTTAATACTTCAAATTAATCAATATTAATTAATTTCAATAATATTCAAACAAGTCATTAAAAGAGTCTTTTCGAATTTTCAATAAAAATTATGAACAACATTCTTTGGGAATTGGATTATAAGTATAAATCTGCCTTACCTCGCATTATCCATATTATTATCCATATTAATATCCAATATATTGATCAAATCATATGTACTGAGGTTGGAAATCTTTCATGATTTCATATTGTACATACAATTCAGTAGTACATAATTAAAATCTACAAAATGCATCAAATTTCAATCGTAGTTTTCACAGATCTAAATTGTCCACAAACATACTTATGTATAGAAAGAATATTAGAAATGTTTAATGTGAAGGAATAACGTTTAATAAAATTAAAGAGCAAAATTATGAAATATGTCAAAGAGAAATATATTAAAATTTTTTTATTTTAATACCATATCTTATAATTACTAGTCGATTACCCGTTACTACGTAACTTTTTTTTTTGAACTAGTGTTGATCCAGAGCCTGTAAAATCTACTTATAGGCTCAGTTCAGAAAAAATATGTGGTTCCTCATATGCAAAAAAGAATTAGCCGAAGTAACAATTTATTGAAGCAAATAATGTTGTTTGAAATTAATGAAGAAACCCTTATCAAAAGTAATTACGCCAAACATAAAGTCTTCCACAGTTAAGTTATATTTAATTAAGGCCGGTTTTCACGAGTTTCTTTGATCAAAGTCACTTGGACCAAGTTACTTTGAACCAATTTTTTACATTGAAGTTACTTTGATGAATAGAAAAAAATTGCTGAATTCATTTTTTTATTTTTTTAAATTAAAATTTAAAAAAATTGCCTTTATAGTAAACAAGCAAATATCCTTAGTCAAAAACAATTTTAATTTCTTCTCGTAAAAATACTTCGAGCCAAAATATTTGGTTTATTCATTAAGCTAAAAGAAAACAATTGTTTTCTGTTTGTTGATACAAGTTCTCATAAGTTCTCATAAGTCTCATAAGTCATAATGCTGTATTTTATTACGTTGGATTTGTTGTTGTTGCATCGGAATTAATGTGGTGACAAACAACGGAGAATTTTATAGAGATTTTATAAAAATTTTTAATAAAATTAATTTTTCATAAATAAAATAAATATACAGTATATTTAACTAAATTGTTCGAACCATTAAAGTATTGTGTAAATATGTTCGATGAAATTTCTTCTTTCTAATATTTGGAATTCCCAAGAAATAATAATTTTTTAAAGGACCAAACGACTTGAAAGATCACTTTCAAGTTCATTGTTGGTATTTAGTCATGGAGAGCGCGATCCAAGCGCATGTTTGGTTCTAAATTTTCTTGCCAAGTTCTACAATCGTAAAAAACAAATTGTTCGACAATACAAAAACTGTTTTTTTTTTGTAAAATTTGAAGTTCCTAACAACACCATGTAAAGTCTTAGGATGATTTGATTTGAATTTTTTGTTTTTGTTCAACTTCTTTAAGTATAGACCATTTTTGCCTCAAAGGCATATAAATATTATGTTCTTCATATAAAAAAAAAGAATCAAAAACTTGTTATATTGTAGTTATAATGATTCATATATACATATAAATATTTTTCAAAATCACGCGAACTCTTAATTGTACACAAAACAAAAAAGTGGAACTGGTTTTGACGGAACAAAAAAAAAAAGAAAAGAAAATATAAAACAAATCTTTTGTGGATAAGTATTACAAATTAAGTCGGCAGCAGGTAGATTAATGCTCTTTATGTACACTTTTTCGTAATTGAAAAAAACTTCTGCGCAACTTAATACATGCCACATGGTAAAGCAAAACTAACAAGAAAATGTACAGCATCGTATTTTTTTCAAATTGAATGTGAAACTTTTTTAAAATCACAAAAATATCAGGTAATCAAAATCAAGGAATGTGATGATGAAACAGCGAAATAATAAAATGAGAGTCACTTATTTTTTAAATTTTTTGTCAAGAAATTTTAAAATAGATTTAGATATACCGAAGACTTCGGAGTCATTCTACAAAAAATTTTGTTTAAATCCAAATTTGAAATGTATTTTCACAACTATAGTCTATTAGTTGCAAAATTGGATATTTGTGTGCATTTTACGCCACAATGCTTGAATTTATTGGCCTAGCAAGCGTTAAAGCATTTAATTTCAACATTCATTAAAACGATAATAATTTATGAATTTTGAGTTCTCGGAATAATTTACGGATAAGTAAAAATACTGGAATCTTGAAATCTGAACTCAGTGAAGAAAAATATATGTTAATTTGCTTGTCATATGAACACGAAGCTCTGGATTAATTATAATCCTACTAAAAAAGTAAAAAAAAAATATAAGAAAAAAAAATTATGATCTCAAAGATTAAATAAAAAAATTTATATATTCTTGACAAAAGAAAAACGTTAAACAAGCAATTTAAAACTTGATTCTGAAAGTATAGAGAAGCAGCAAAAAAAAAGTTAATTTCTATCATTTCCTTAATCGGGAAGTTTTATTTCATTTATTTTATTATTATTTATTTTATTTTTTTTTTTGTTAGATCGTAAGTCAGAGATTGTCATTACATTCAATTAAATAAATAGAATGAATTTAATTGAGCTTAGCAGTCAACTAGTTCATGATTTATTAATTTAATAAAAAAAAGCAAAAATAAGAAAGAAGAAACAACAAATATGCTTTTGCCTATCATCAACATTATAACATTGAACATATAAGAAGTGTATACACAACTTCAATATGTGCGCTTGTTCTTTAATTTAAATCCACCTTACTTTCTATTTTTTGATATAATCGCAATTTAATGACAATAATTCATTAAGAGAAAAAAAGTTACACACACCCAACCGGTACTAAGTATATAGGAATTTGTTATATTCAATCAGTTCTAAAACAAACACCTGTATATGGCTCAATTAATTGAATGAAAGCATTATTTTGGTTTTACTTGCATTAATTACTTTGAGTTAGATGAAAATTTTGATCAATTATTAGTTTTACGTCCTATAGGTATACTAATCTGCTTTTGTTATTAAAGATGCATTTTATGTTAATTGCATTGTAAACCAGAAAATTTAAATCAATTTATTTTTCATTCACTCTCGTCAACAAAGTAAAATAGTATTTTTTTTTTGTGAAAAAGTCAATAATTTCGGATATTTTAGGCCTCTTCGAACTAGTTTTCTCATTTTCCTAATAGGTAAAATAGTTTTGTATTTTATTACAACGAAAATAGTTGTTGAACCCGCACTTTTGTTAGTTGGTATAATCCGCACAATTATTGAATTCTTTTTTGAGAATACATTGAATATTAACTGAATTGGTGTCTCTCTTATCCTCGACTCGAAAAAAAAAAAATGAATTTATCAAAAAATCATTTACAAAAATTAAAATCTTTTTGCAGCAGCGGATTTTGTAGGTAAGAAAAAGTTAACCTTAAAAATTACTCAAATTAAATTTATTAAATAAATCTTCAATGAAAATTATAAATCCGTACAATAATTATTTTGAAATTTAAAAATGGTAATAAAAATTGTATAATAATCTCAAATAAATTAGGTGCAAATTAAAATTTTATAATGAATTATAAAGGTTAGATATTCGTCGTTCATGTTAATTTTGTTTGGATATCGTGATCTATACTGCCTTACTTAGCAAGATTGGCGTAAGTCTTTAAAAGTCAACTTTTGAGACAATTGGATATTGTGGAAAAGTGTAAATATTCTTGACCATATCTGTTTTTTAAAATATTCATTTTTGCACTCCAAATCCTTCAAAAAAAACATTGAGCACCTCTCCATATAAATATCGTAAAAAAAAAAACAGAAAAACTTGAATGTCTTATAAAACCATCAAAATAAAGTTGAGAGCATTATAGTCGAAAGATAACACGCTAGTCTGGTGTATTATT
Source organism: Hybos culiciformis (assembly GCA_964007475.1). Lineage (NCBI taxonomy): Eukaryota > Metazoa > Arthropoda > Insecta > Diptera > Hybotidae > Hybos > Hybos culiciformis. The sequence continues at coordinate 24,939,510 of OZ023274.1, forward strand.
CCTAAAAATTGATAAATTTACAAGTATCCAGCTTTTCTTCGTCTTATTTTATGTAGAGAGTAACATTTTTATTCATCGAACTAAATTCTTATTTCGCATGGCAGAGTTCAATTTATCGCACTTTATTTCAATTCGCCACACCATATTTAAATTCGCCGCACTACATTTCAATTTGCTACTAAATTTTTTTTTAATTTCTTTTCATCTCTGTTTAAATTATTGTTCAAAATGTCTCTAAACGTAAGTATGAATTTAACTGGCATTTTGTTTACTTTCAAATTATATAATTTTTTTAATTCTTATTTTTATTTTTTTTTTTAAATTAAAAATTTGACAATCATCTTATTTTAATTTTTATATATCTTGAATATCAAATTTACCAAAAACTGACAATATTTGACTTTATATATCAAAAAATTTATTTTAACTTTTAACACACAACTATACATATACTTGCCTTAAGGAAAAAAAAATACATATTTTACAATGACTTTGTTATAATTTTTATTTATTTTTTATTGTATAGGACTTAAACTTCAAAATTATATAGGTATATATTATTTTTATAAAAAAAACACATCATAAGTAATTCAAGGTTATAACACTTATATAACGAATAATGTTATTAAAAAAAAACTTATTATTTTATATTAAGTAATAATAATAATGAAAAAATAGCGTTTTCATGTTGTTTTTTTTTTTGTGTTCAAAATTACAAATCTACTTGCTAGACAAGTTGGAATCAAGACAAAAAAAAACACTTATTAAAGTTTGCTAGAGGAATCCAATAAAAAAAAAACTTAAATAAACATAACGATTGTTGAGTAAATAATATAAAAAATCAATTAATCTGTCAACTTAATAATTATATGTCATTATAATTTTAATAATGATAAATATAATTAATTTTTATTTTTAAATCATTCATGTTTAACAATTTTTATAGCTATTTTTTTTTTTTTCAATCTCAAAACTTTCTTCTTTCTTAAACTCAAGCATATAATTAAAAAAAATTATATATATAAAATTATAATATTCTTTTTTTAATAGAATTGAATAAATCTCATTAATAATGCATAACAAACAAATTATACATAATACAATCAAGAAAATAATCCAATAATTTATAATATTTAGTTTTAGATAGTAGATGTATGTAACTAGATATATATGACAAAAAGTTATTCATATGCATTTGATATAGGTTTATAATAGTTTGAAGTTAGATCTCCTAAATGTTGTCGAATTCAGTGCAGTATGTTTTCAAATTGGTTCAAATAGAAATTTTGAATTTACCGCTATTTTTTATCACAAATATCTACTTATAAACTATCAAGCATACAAATTCTTATAGGGGAGAGGCTTGCAGGTTCCCACCCCATAGCTTTTTTTTATCATAACTCGTCAAAAAATGAACATATTGTACAAAAAGTATATGCATTGGAAAGAGGAAGTAAAAACCTACAATTCTGGCCTAGAAATCATTTGAAATCTCAAAAAATAAAAATTCTATAGAAAATTTTCAAAAGTATCTAAAATCGAACTCTTCAAATTTAGGCTTGCAGGTTGCCACCCTTTGGAAAATTGCTGAAAATGTTGAAAAACTGAAACTGAAAAATGTCTCATTTAGAAATGTATTCAAATTTATTAAATTTCACTTGCACCCAGTGGCTTTAAACATAAAGAAATGACTGAAAATTGACATAAAAAATAAAATTGTAATATGGTATGGAATCATTCGAAATCTTCATCGGAATCACAATTCGAGCAAATTTAATTACTGAAACACATTTCGCGTGAACGGCTCCATTTCATTCGTGGCACATGATAGATTTGTGTCTATTTCCAGCATTTTCTTCAAACAAATCATACAGTCATCAGTGCTTTCATCAAGGTGGCAACCTGCAAGCCAATAAAGGTGGCAACCTGCATTCTGACGCAATTTTGTATAATCCATTTAAAAAAATTGCCAATTCATAATATATTTTCAATTCTTTTTGAATTGAATGAAAAAGCAACACAACCCAATTTGCTAATAAAAAAGTTCACTTTACGAGCACAGGACAAAAACACAATTTTTAATTTTTAAAGTTTTTGAAAATAATAATTCACACTTTGCTCAGTAAACACTGTGTTATCGCGTCTGTCCGCTCCAAAAGTAGATTAAAAGTGACAACTGTTCTTTTGACGTCGATGTCACTTGGAGTTTAGTTTATGAGACAGCTAGAATGTCAAAATACATCAGTGGTGGCAACCTGCAAGCAGTGGCAACCTGCAAGCGTCTCCCCTATATATATCAGGCATACAGATTCCAGTATAATTCAATAAACTTTTATATTTAATTTAATTTTTTCGATCAATTAAAAGTTGTGGAATTCGGACAGCAGCGATCAAATCAACAAACATTAGTTAACATTTTTTTTGGTCGAACAACGAGTTGAATTATATAAGGTCTTAAAATCCAGTTTAGCCTTTTCACATAATGTCCAAGCCAGATTTTAAAAAATAAATTATAATACAATATGTAGTTATTATTATCTTATTTATATTATGTAAAATACTAACTTTAACGTTTTTAATTTTTATAATTATATTATTATTGTGATTCCTACACATAATTAAACATTCACTTAATTGAATAAATAAATCGTTATTATGATTTTAACATCAAATAGCCAATAAAATTAAAATAATAATCTGATAATTATTAACAATTAATAAATTAACATGAAGAATTTTTAAATAAGTCAGATACAGCTTTTACTTCATTGATTTACGTGAGCGTATCAGATCTAATATCTAATGAAATGTTTAAAAAATCATTGTAGAATTTTCATACAGAAACTTTCTATTAAAAAGTATATAGAACAGTACCTTAAAAATGAAATATAGAGTCTGTTTTCAACATTTGAATTTATAATATTTACAGAATTTTTATTTGAATATTTCTCCAATTCATTTTTTTTAAGTTTCTTCAATCTTCATCTAATCAAATACCAATATGTTCATAGAAATTCATATTCGGCCCCTAGTTCGAATAGTTGGTCCATTACAGGGTAGTAAATTATTTTAGGAGCCTCTAATCGGTTCATTATACTAATTTTTATCAGAATCCATTAAAACTATTAAAAAAATTTAAAATATTGAAAATAATTCCGACCCTTGTCCAGTTGAAAGCTACTATCTCCGGAAACCGCACTCAGAGACTCTGATGGCACTACGAAATAATTTATACGGACATAATTTATACGAGAAAAACGACATTGTTCATACGATAAATAAGCGACATTATTTATACGAAAAAAAAACGACTTTATTCATATATAAATTAGGACGTCGTTGAAAGCGACATAATTCATTTGTATGGTAGGAATAATGTCGTTTTTTCGTATAAATTATGTCCGTATAAATTATTTCGGGACCCCACTCTGATTCATGAAAGTGAACGATATTATGCATATGAAATAAAAAACAATAATTCTTTGTTACAATAATTCTTAAGTTTATTATTCTTATTTCTTAATACATACTACAATTTTCACTAGGAACTCTTCAGTTAGTTTTAATAGATAAAATCCTTTTCCGCACTGCAATTAAATTATTTTTCATCTTATTATAGTAGTTTTTTATCGTAATTACCAATCTTCAACAAGTAGCTCTCACTGAGATTTCAGACAAAATATAATTGAGTAGTAAATGAACTTTGTTATTCATTTTTATATTTTTAGCATTTTCACAATCCTTAGTAAGGTTTTAAAATAATTCTTATTGAAGATCAGTGCAAATCTCAGTTAGTTGTCTTAAAAAATAAAATAAAAGAAATGGTTTCATTAATTATCGGAGTAAATTTCTATGAATTTTATTATACTTTTTGCATTATAATTATTCACTATACTTAAGTATACACTATATATACATTTAATATCAAAAAGTGCTTAATGGATAAAGGAAAATAAAGTTATGGTTTTAATGGCCTGCACTTCAAAACGGTTAATAAAAGTTCTAATTTTTATTTCTTTCAAAACAATAAAAAAAAAAAAAAATTATTTTTTAAAAATGCTTTCTTTTCTTGGCATTTTAAAGACAATTAAGGTCAAAGTGAATACTATCATGGGAAAATAAATTAAATTGTAAGCACAATATATGTTTTAAGCTAAAGGATATTGCATTAACTATCATTAAAATTAAATTGGACGAGAACTGCAGAGAAAAAAATAAACTTTAATAACATATACGAAGCACAATTTAATGAAATAATAAAATTAAATAAAATATTAACATTGGTTTTATGTTTTTTTTTTTTTAAATAAGAACATATAATTTTATTACAAACAGCGATAATAAACTGAGTTTCAGTTAAGTACCGCATGTAATATGAAAATTATAGTAATTTTATACTACAACTAAAAAAATTGTTCAATCCTTAAAAAAAAATTTCAATCCTGAAATCCATGGGATCCAGATAATGATTAATTTTATTATTTTTGTTTATTATTATGATTAAGAGACTTTTTAGTTTTCAAATAAATTATCATAAAAAGGAAAGAGGATACAAGATAACTTAGTAGTTAGTTTATTATACGTTTGGATTGAAAATTCTAAAGCATAAATTTTATACTTCGTCTGTTAAGTTCTTTTTTAAATACATACATTAAATATGTACTTGTAGGTATAAAAACATTATTTATGAAAATGTTTACTTAAATACAAATTTATGATTAATTTTGACTTGAAAAATCTTCATTTAAGGAAAATTTGACTTTAAATTACAAGATATATTTTATTCTTTGATATAAAATATTTTACTCAAGAAAATTTTACTCAATCAAAGTATCTAACTATGTATAATATGTGAAAAGTGGTTTGGTACCGAAAATTACAAAGTTTGTAAATCAAACAAAAAATAGTATATAATTCTTATGAAATTTAGTGACATGCTTCACTATTTATAAAAAGTAAGATAAATTAAAAAGTGAGATAAACTAAAAAAAAAAATTGTTATTTAATGAATGAAATTCTTCATAAATTGCAATAAATTAAATACGAAGCTGAATTATGTGTTTTCATATTGTAAATTAAATTAAACAAAATTTATAACTTTATTTTTGAAAACAATATAAATTATAAATTTTGGCTTCTAAATCATAAAATTACATTTTTAATTATTATGTATGGTTATATCGTTATATATATTTCTCTTTAATTTTTTTTGGTTCGATTATTTCAAAAGTTCACTAATCACTGCTATATGTTGTATATATACAAAATGAAGAAAAGAACATAAATATTTATTTTGAATCCTCTTGGAAAAAATATGTGAAATATAATATAATTTTTTTTTATATATATAAAGACAAATATATATTATATGAACATTTTTTTAGGGATTGTTCGACATTTCAATGATAAATCATAAATTATAAAATTTGCAATAAAAATAAAATCAGGCACATTATATTAAAAATTTATAATATTAAACTAAAAACAATTTTTGAGATGTTATAGCGCTTAGTCAAATTAAATTCAAATAAATAATTCGTTTAATGTAGATAGTTATATTAAGCGTATTCGTCATTTTGAAACCATCTTCTTTTAAATATGAAAATTCTTTAATTTTTTTTACATAAAGTTTCAACTCTGAAGTTTCAAGAACTTTTGCCTTAATATTTTTTACTCTTTTAGTTCTTTTACTCTATGTACTGTAGGCCCAAACCATAAGTTCATTTTATTAAAAAAATAGTAAACACAATTAGAGTAAACCAAATAAGAGTAAACAAAATAAGAGTAAACAAAATAATGAGTCTCCAAAAAACTTTTAATACCTACTCCAAAAAAAAAAACCTTAACATTCAATCTGTTAAAAAAGAATACGGACAAGAAAAACTGTGTATATAAATCAGTTTTTAATAAATTTGTTCAAAATTATGGACATACGATTTAGTGTTGATTTTAAAGAAAATTAAAAGAAAGATAGAACTATTAAAGTGAATTTATATTCTTTAGAACTTAATAATGAAAATTGCATGCAATAAATTATCATTATATACACTAAATTATTATTTATAATAATTGCACAAAAAAAAATTGAATGACTCAAAGAAAAATTCATAATATATTTTCTTAAAGACATTATAATTTTTTTTTTATAATGTGTAAAGTAAATTTTCTTGAAAATATTATAATTTTTTATATAGGTACATTATATAAATAATTTTTATTTTATTTTTTTTAATTTCTTTAAGAAAAATGTTTTACAAATAATAATCCTGTTGTAAGTGTAAGTATTACATTGTATATAAATTTATGTTGACGATAATCTATTTTGAACATAATTATATAATTTATTTTCAACCAGAATTAAATAACTATTGCAATTTATAATTCGAGTAAGTTCACTTAAAAAGTTCACCTCAGCTTAAAAAAATAAATAAAAAAAAAATTTTAAAAACAACGTTTTTATAACGGAAAAGCAAAAAATATAATCAGATAATAATTGATAACCTCATACCGATTTCCCTGAAAATTAATTCTCACGAAAAATGTGGGGCGCGTGTGATAAACGATATTGATAATAATGTTCAATTTTAGGCGCCCCACGTTTTTCGTGAGAATTAATTTTCAGGGAAATCGGTATGAGGTTATCAATTATTATCTGATTATATTTTTTGCTTTTCCGTTATAAAAACGTTATTTTTAAAATTTTTTTTTTATTTATTTATTTATTTTTTCTTTTTTAATCTTATTTGAATCGAATTAAGCCTTGAAATCCTAAATTTCTAAATTTGCTTTTTAGATGGAGGCCTTGCGATATCCAGTCTTTAATCCAGGTATTTCGATCCAACGCTATAACATTTTATCGGAATATAAGTAAATTCCAAAACCGGCTTCTAAGGTAGCCCCCCCATCGGGGCTTCGGATCAAAATTTCTAATATTCTATAACCATCTCGGATCCCAATGCTACTTAAGTTCAAAATTTCAGCCAAATCGGTACAGTGGCGTGATTTCGGAATCAGTGGAACTATGGATGGAACCGTGGAACCACAAAAATGTTTACATTATGTTGTATTGTCATCCATTTCTGACCTATGCTCCAATTTTCAAGCCTCTATCCCATCTAGAAGTGCCTGAAAAATTGATTACAAAATTTGTACCGAACAACAAAGTGAACTAATAAAAACGTTTTAAAATAATTGTCTTTTATTTAATTTATTTGATTTAAAAAAAAAAAAAAAAAAATACTATATATCAATTACAATGACATAAATCAAGCATAATTTTATATAGAACTCATACTGCAATTTAATACATATATATGAAGAAAGCTTTTGTGTACCTGAAAAATATTTTTTTTAATGCAGAATAAAATTATGAAACAGAAATTCAAATAGCAATATTTTTGGAGATAACAATTTAAGAATGGATTTTTACTTTTGTGCTTTTACTACCGATGAATCGCACTTAGGTATCTATTTGCTTTCATGAAAAATTAACTTTATGGGCTTATCTTGTTTTTGAGATACCGCCGACATATATCACATTTTCATGCAAAAATGTTTACGAAATTTTGGTTAAAATCAACGACAAAACAGTTTGTTCTACGTTGAAATTATTTACCTGAATTGTTGAAAATTATTCAAAAAAATATTTCTGAAGAAACTTACAAAATGATAAATGAAAAGTTTTGACATAATTAAGGTATATTCTGGAATGGATTTGTCATTAAAAGAGATATTCAATTTTAAAAATAATTTAATTTTATATGAATTTTTGCCATCAGGGACGAATTCGTAATAGTTTCTTGGATCGCTGTCGCATATACTTAAAAAATATAATATCATAAAATATAATTATCAATATACATTTTTATTTGTCTTAAGTCAATCACCATATTTTTTTTTTTTTTTTTTTTAATATTTTGAACAATATTTTATTCTATACATACATTATAATTTATTTCTATTTTAATCATTTTTATTCATAACAAAATTATTATAATAATGAATAATAATAAAAAAAAAAGAATAATAATAAAGAAAAACTTTAATAGCATATAATTCAGTTATGTGGGCTTATAATTCCAATTAAGTCTGATAGAGCACCTGATATAAAAATATGCATATATATATTTTTTTATAATAAAATCAGAAATTCTATAAATACGTATATAATGTACCTACCATATAAACATATTTTATAAAATATAAAGTCTTTGTCACGTTTGCTTCATTATTAAATTTATATTTTTTTTTGGTATATGGTGTGCCGATGCATTTATAGGCTACACACAATTAAAATTATATTTATTTAAAAAGCAAAAAATTAATTTATTTTTATTTTTTGTTGAACAAAATACCATTATGTTTTATTCAAGGAAAATTTTTGAGTTTACTTCTAATTAAGATCTTCTTCTAGTTATTATGTATATGTTTTTTTCCTTTTTAATATACAAATAGAATAAAGGTTCTTCTATAAATATTGTCCTTTATAATATAAAATAAATAAGCATGTATATATGATATCTTTAAAATATAATCCTTCTTGAATTTAGTTCGTTGTATAATATTGATGCTTTCAAATTCACACATTTATAATGTGCAAAGAGAAAAATATAGCTAGAAATTCTACAAGAAATGTATTTTGGTTAGTGTAATATTTTCAATTGGCAATACTTGTAGCAAATTTTATCCTTTACTGTCTAGCATATTAGGTGACATGCGAAAAAATTTGAATGTTTTACAGAGTACTTCAATGGCATTTGATGAAGTTATTGAAGATCATTGTCTATGCTTGTGTTGGTCATACATTACGAAGAAATATTGAACAAATTTTGGAAACGTATAACATAGTTTTATTTGTTTATTTTCTAAATTTAAAAATGGTTTAGAAATGAGCTTCAATGAGTAAAAATATATTTGTTTCAAAAACCTGTGTTGCTTATTTTAAATACAATAATATAACAAAAAATGATGAATTTATTATAATATAACATATGTTTTATTAATTGACGTTATCATGAAATTTAAAAGAACTTGAAGTCAATTAACTTTTGTGTTAATAAAAATTTTAAATGGGTCATTTATAAAATTAAAAAAAACAAAAGAGACATAACGTCAATTGACTTTAGTCCCCTTTTACAAAATGTCAAGACTGATTATATTTGAAACATAAAGTCAGTTAATTAAAATTATATTCTACCAACCCACCATATTGTTACTAATTGTTTGAAACTTAGAAAAAATAGTTGATTTACATATTGACAGAGCCCTTTTGGCTAAAGTCATTCTAATCTCTGAAAGTTTTTCAATATTCCCTTTTAAATAAGGGAACATTATTGAGATAATCTATCTTCTTCTTGAACATCTAATTTTTTTTTTTAATATATATTTTCTCGATATTAATATTGTATTCATATGTCCAGTTCAGTAAATGAGTATGATTGAAATTTTATAAGAAATTTTATAAGAAAAAAAAATCTAAGGTGTAGCTACAAAGAATATTTTAACTTTTTTTTTCTTTTGCATTTCATTTTATTTTTCAAAGATCATATTTCACCATAAAACTATGCAACGTGATCAACATTTAAAAAATAATAACAAAATACAATTTTAACCGCAATAAATAACAAAATTACATATTATTATTGTATTATATACTCGAGCTAGTATTAAGTTTTTCGTAAACATTAAAATCAGCTGATTATATATTTTTATCAACAAAAATCTCATATAACTTTTTTTGAAATTAGAATCCGATTAGAAACTAATACTATAAAAATTTAAATTCATTTTCATTTTTTCTTAATAATTCTATAAAAATACATATCTATGTAATGCAGGTAATGAATATCTGTAAATACTAGTAATAAATATACATTTGAAATAAAAGTTCTAGCTTCGAGATATAAAATACATACATGTTCGGAAACTCAAATTTTTATATCACTACTATAATAAATACTTCTTTGGTTTTATTTATTAAACTGAATAAACAAAACTGAAAGTAGCGTACAACTCAGCGGCTACAACAATCAATCAGTGGCTTGTACTAAAAACTTTATTTATAATTATATCATTTGAAATTAGAATCCCATAAGAAACTGTAGAAAGTAAAAAATTAAATTACCATTATTGTTGTGATAAAAGTATTATTTATGTAGGTGCGAAATTAGTCTCTATTAAATTTCAAATAAATGTTCTATAAGTGGACAAATCGAAAAATTGGCAATTCGAGCACGCCATAGTGTAATGGCACATTTATGTTCCACTTTTTTCACAATTAAAAAATATTTATTGGTTTTTTTTTTTTTAATTAAACTTGCCTTAATTTCCAAAAAATTATTTTTCAGAATAAACAAACCCATAGGTACGGCTTTCTGCGACAACAATTAATCAGTGATCTATGCAACTGTGACTATTTTACTTCTAAATAATTATGTTCAGGATATTTTTATACCACAAATTTAGTATAATATATAGCTTAAACATTAAACATTTATAAAAAAAAAAACCACAATACATAGCTGCTCTTAAATTTAGTTAGTGTAAAAATAAAAAACTAAAAAAAAAAATAATAATAATAATAATAATAAATTGATATTCTAAAATGATTGTTACTCCAGAAGCATAATACATATAACTTCCATGAAGCATGACTTGAATAAATTTTTATTGCCTATTGTTCAAATCCAGATAGTGTTCGCCAAAGTATAATAATTTTTATTTTTTTTTTTTAGTTTTTATTTTTGTACATATACACATACTACATATACATTCACTTTTGGCATTTTAATTCAATAAAATGGATTGTAAATACTTATTATCCAAATGATTTTATTATTAGGAAAATTATTATTCTTTATTCGCAGGAACTTCGATCTAAAATTAAATTTATGTTATTACATAAAATTTTCATAAAATTAATATTTTATTATAATATTATGCACAGAATACAAGGTGTTTTTTTTTTTAAACATCAGATAGCCTGAAGTATGTAAGTGATATTGTTATCATTATACGGTTTGGAGTTCTACGATTGGTTTTTAGGCAATTTATAGAAAAAATTAGATGTTCGAAAGTAAATACTGGATAGATATATCTTTAAGCTTACGAAGGCAATGATAGAGGAACTTCATAATAATATTCCAGAATATCACGAAATCGAATAATTAAAAAAAAAATAGTTTTTTGAAATTATTTTTTGAACTAAAATTTTTTTTTTTAATTCCAAAAACAAAAATAAAATTATTGACTTGAAAATGAAAATAATATTATTTGTAAAAGCTTCTAGCATCTATTCTCAAAAAAGCCGATAGCATATTTCCAGAAAGAGAAAAAAGCTTTCACCAAAGCATAAAAGAACTCTGAATAATAAAATAATGATAAAATGTAATTAAATATTTTCACAAGAAAAAAAAAAAAAAACAGGCATAATTAAAAAGAAAAAACTAAGGTAAAAAAATTATTATAATAAGCTAAAGACTAGGAGTCAAAAAGTCATGTTGCCGTTGTAAAACTTTTTTTTTTTTGCCCTTAATACTGCTGCTGTTGTCTTCTTGTATCTTGTAGATGCAATTTTATTTTATTTTATTTATTTTTTATTCTTATTTTTTTTTTTTTTTTATCTTTTAAATATACTTTTTTTTTTTGTTATTTTGATTCGTTACAGCTTGATTCGTTAGTGTAGTATTTCTCTTAACTCAACTTTAACCAAAAGGCATAATCAAAATATACATAAAGTAACTTTTTTTTTGTTTGATGTGGTGAACAAACTTAGGTCGAAAAATTAGTTCATTTGCAATGTTTGGTATAGTAATCAAGTAATAATATTGTTTTTTGGAAAGAATCAGTAAGAATTCATATATAATACTGTTATCGTATATAAATAATATTTTTTAACGGAACCCCACGGGTTTAAAGAAATTCATTTCAAGTTGCTCGGATCGGTTTGTTATTCAAATTATGGTTATGGTTATAATGGGTATTGAAGTATTGGTAAATTGGTTTTTTTTTTTTTTTATAAAAATTTTATTGTTTTAATTTTAACTTTCAATTTTGTAAATGTGTCAAAATCATTTAGAATTTGTATTCCTGAATAGTATTCGTTGGAACGAAATATAAAATTAAAATTTTTTTTTTACCTATCTTCAATTTTTTTCCATCATCTCGGATGAGGAAAAGAAAATCAGAAACATAGCAAGAAAAATAACTGGCAAGTTGATGATATATGATAATAATAAAAAAAAAAACCTAAAAACAAAATATCAGAGAAGAAAAAAAAAAAACCTGAAATGAAAAGAAAACATATCGTCGTACTTATAACCCAAGCCTGTCTTGAGGGCATTAATAATAAATTTTATTATATATATTTCTTATAAAAACTGTTTATATGAAACTATAAATTGGTTATAAAAAAACGAAAAATAAAAAAAAATTGAGAACTTGAAGTTAATTCTGTTTAAAGATTGCGAAAAATTAGAAAATTGTTGTTATGATTAAAGTTAATCTGAAAACGATAGGTCTGAAAATAATTGTATCGAACCCAATTCGTTTGCAGTAAATTGGTCCAAGTTTGAATTGGTCCAAAATAAAATGCATCCAAAGTGCAGTGTTTGTTTATATCACAATTCATTTGGTTGAATTAGTTTAGTCACATTCTATAGAATTTTGTGCATCTTCCTAAGTATACGTCGGCAGTAGTATTAAATTGACCAATTAAGTTAAACAATTTTTTCTGGGCCTATCCCAGAACGAAGTATTGCAACTTTAAATACAGGATCTGGAGTAATATAGCGTCGCTTTCAACCACTGCGCCACCCATAGGTTGAGCTTAGTTATGGTCATAAAATTTATCTAAAATTAAAATTAAATTAAATAAATTTAAATTGGTTTTTAATGTATCTTGTGTGCAGATTTCTTCTATTAGATTGCTTCGAACAGCTTGTACTTATGAATTTTTTTTTTTTTCAAATACTAAATTTTAATTTATTTTATATCATGACAACCATATAACCATAGTTTTTTTTTATAATTTATTATTTTTTGTTGATAAATCTTTGTTCGCAAGACATAATTTTTTTGTATATCGAACTGAAGTAGCTAGTTTAAGAAGTTTAAGCACTGGCTGGCGCAGTATGGTCATAACACCTGGTTACTGTAGGTCCCTGAACGTCTTTGCCCGATATTTCTAAAAGAATCTAGGCTAATTCATCGCCTAGCAATTCATCGCCAAGCAATTCATCGCCAGCAATTCATCGCCAGCAATTCATCGTCAAGCAATTCATCGTCAAAAAGTTCATCGCCAAGCAATTCATCGCCAAGCAATTAATCGCCAGTAATTCATCGCCAGTAATTCATCGCCAGCAATTCATCGCCAGTAATTCATCGCCAGTAATTCATCGCCAGCAATTCATCGCCAGTAATTCATCGCCAGCAATTCATCGCCAGTAATTCATCGCCAGTAATTCATCGCCAGCAATTCATCGCCAGTAATTCATCGCCAGCAATTCATCGCCAGCAATTCATCGCCAGCAATTCATCGCCAAGCAATCCATCACCAGCAATTCATCGCCGCCGGCGGCGATGAATTGCTGGTGATGGATTGCTTGGCGATGAATTGCTGGCGATTCATATTTTATGTTTTTTTTTTGGTTTCTTTTTTATATTTCGGCGAGAAAAAAATTTTGCCGACGAAAAATGTATGAAAATTTTGAGTGGCCATATCTGCAAAACGGGGCATTTCCGAGAAAAAAACTTTTCAATTTGTTGATTTGGGAACCGCCTCTACTTCCTCTCCAAGTTTCTGCCACATCGGGCTAATTTTTTTTTTTTTATATATTTCGGAAGAAAAAAAAATTTTCCATAGAAAAATGTATGAAAATTTTGAGGGGCCAAATCTCCGAAACGGAGCATTTCCAAGAAAAAAGCTTCTGTATTTAGTAGTTTGGGCACCGCCTCTACCCAATCACCAATTGGCGATGAATTGCTGGCGATGAATTGCTGGCGATGAATTGCTGGCGATGAATTGCTGGCGATGAATTGCTGGCGATGAATTGCTGGCGATGAATTGCTGGCGATGAATTGCTGGCGATGAATTACTGGCGATGAATTGCTGGCGATGAATTGCTGGCGATGAATTACTGGCGATGAATTACTGGCGATGAATTACTGGCGATGAATTGCTGGCGATGAATTACTGGCGATGAATTACTGGCGATGAATTGCTTGGCGATGAATTGCTTGGCGGTGAACTTTTTGACGATGAATTGCTTGACGATGAATTGCTGGCGATGAATTGCTGGCGATGAATTGATTCGCGATGAATTGCTAGGCGATGAATCAGCCGCTTACCTTCTAAAAGAATCAAAAATTATATAAATATCTAAGTAACGCTTCATTTTTTGATGTGTCAATGAAGTTTCCAATAACATAAAAAAGGCATATTTGATCTGGCAAAGTGCATTTTTTTTATGGTAAGAACTGACAAATATATTCATATATTCTGAATAGATTATTATACTCTGTTCATCTGTCTGCCTTACACATTAATGCTTGCAACTATACTAATGCTATTAAATATTTTTAAAAATCTCGTCCACTTTGGCCTGAGTTCACACTTTCGAAATTAAGAGATTTTAAACGGCGAAGAGTCTTAATATAATTTTCATATACATTTTAATTAATTTAGTTTTCAAGTTTTAATGGATTCTGATCAAAATTGGTATAGAGGAATGGCTATTAGACCAACTTAAAAAAAAGGTGAGGTCTCAATTATGTACAGGAACTGGGAGTTCTAAATATATTTCCCTGAAAATTAACAGATAAAATAGTTCAAATAGATTTTGCTCCCAATTTGTGATAAGAGATTTGAACTGCGCGGCCTTATAGAGTAAGCTGAAATCTTAAATGTTGAAAACGTTCCCCATACTTCATTTATGGTACTACTGTTCTATGTTTTTAATTGTGTATGAAAATGTATTATAAAAATTGGTTTGTAATAGTAGTTAAATTTTATACATAAATTCAATTGCCAAAAATAAAATTTAAATTTGGGTCACTTTTGTCATTTAATTAGTCTGTTTTTATGTAAACAAAAAAAAACAATTATTTAATAATATATTTTATATTTATTCATAAAAAATAATAATAAAAATTTATTATTTTTTCGTGGTAAACTAAAGTTGTTTTTAAGTTTTTTTTTTTATTATATAGTTAAATCTAAAATCAAAGGTAATAATATTATGTGTACATAAAATGACAATAACAAAACAACTATAAACTAAAAACAACAAAATATAATAATAATAATAATAATAATAATAATAATAAAAAGAAAAAGAAACCACAGTGTTGTTCGAATAAAAATAATAGCATCATTTTAAGCACAGTATGTATACAAGAGTTTACATTCACAATTTATTATCCTTTTTTTTTTTATTATAAAATGTAAATGATTATAATTTAATTGGTTTACAATCTGAAATCTGAAGTGTATGTAGCAATATATGCATTTTATGTATAGGTGCGCAAACATTTTTTATTTCGAAGAATATACCCTTTAGATTCACGAAATAAATTTCTATGTTCCACTATAAACAGATTGCAAAATTTTTAACACTTTTTTTTAAAGTTAAAATAGCAACATTTTTGAAGATTATTTTTTCAATATCCCACTATACACTTTAAATGAAACTTAAAAGGACAAGATTGCAAGATGTTTCAAGTTTTAGACTTAAGTCTTATTATAATGAGAAATATAAAATCTTTTCGAAAATTGTGTGCCTTTATCATTGTTTTAACATCATCATACTACTAATGAAAATAGTACGGTAGTAGAAAAGAGTAGGAAAAATTGCTAAGACGACTAAAATTTGTATGAAGATGCAGAATTTTGAAAACGATTCTAAAATATTGTAATTTCGAAAAATACATACAAATACGAACGTTTTATTCTTTTCTAAAATCATAAATAAATTTTTTGCATCATTCTACAAATAAAAATTAAAAAAAAAAAAAATTAATATATACAAAAAAAAATCAAAACACTTTGTGGAGGTTTGAAAAATTATGCACAACCTAAATAATATGTTGTACATAAACAAGCTAAAACATATACAATGTTTGTATGTGCAGAATATCGTTTTTTTTTTTATCTAGATTATGTAGATTTTGAATATTTTTATAAAATTTTATTTTATAAAAAAAAAAAAATTGTTTTTTCATGAATATATATATATATTTTTTTTTTGTTCATAATTTAACATTGTGCCAAAAGATAAACGACGACGATCAGTTTTTTATATAAACTTTTTTTTTATTTTAATTTCAAATGTTGAAACCATAAAACGATCGTGCTATTTGTGTATAGAATATACGTACACAGTTGATACATATGATTTTTATACATACATATACTACATAATTATTACAAAAAAAAAAAAATAATAACAAGATTTATGTTCATGATGCCAAGTGTGTCTTTTATCTTCTCCATAGCTGAAAAAAAAAATTAAATATGAATTTATATGCTTTATTTTGTTCTTAAGCAACATTATAAAAAAAATACATAATTTGCATAGATCTTGCACATTTGAGTATACAGATTCAAAGATCTAACCAAAAATTATTGCAAAAAGAATTATAAATATGTATAGATATGGCTTTTAGTTTTATAAGTCCCTGTAAAGAGAAATGGTCCAGAACGGGAACTAAGTTATTGGACCTAGACTCAAGCTTTATTATAAGTTATTTGTTCCAAAATTCGGTAGCGACTAGTCTCTTGACTGGAAGTTTCTTAAATCGTACGAAAAAGCAAATCAAAATGGTAAATTTCTAAATGAATGGACTAACTAATAAAAAAGATCTTCAAAAAAAATATATATTATTTATGCTAAGATTAATGTCATTTGCATGACAGGATATTATATGTGTACGGTGCCAAATCCCAAAAAAAAAAATAACTATTTTAATTACGACGTTTTTTTTTGTGCCTAAACTTCTAATGAATAACTTTTTATATTAAAAAAAAAAAACGAATGCTTTTAATATCTATCCATTATTAAATTTATGTTTTTTATGTATCAAAAATATTATGTTGTATATATTATGTATATATCTGTTATGCACAAAAACAAAGAAATGTCCACAAAACTTTCTACATTATTAAAAGTTATAATTTTAATTTGATTTAAATAAAAGGGCAGTTTAATGAGCGTGAATAGAAATTTTTTTTTCATTTTAAGAAAAAACTTTTCCTATCCTCATCATAATAGATTTACAATGTTTTTTCTTTTATTATTATTTCAAAAGCATATTATTTAGAAATGAAAGAGTTTTTACTGATGGGAGGCATATTATAGAGATATTTACGCACAAGTTTTCATATAATATTTAAACTTATTTTTTTATTTTTTTATTTCTCGCTTTTTATATGCAAATTAAATTTATTGCCGTTTTTGATATATCAAAGTTTAAATTTTATTTATTTTTTTATCTTTTATTTTACATACAAACATAAATATGTATGTTACGTATACATATATTTTTTACCATACAAAATCAAACCGTGAAATATATGTAAATTATGTATGTGTAGCATAAATTTACCTTTATATGTATGATGTCTAGCGATATCTATAGTTTCATATTTTTAAAAGAAGATACGATATAATTTAATGAAAGAGCTAACAGCGAAAAATATAGTTTTCCTAATTAAACAAGAGTTTTGTATGGCAATTCTTTGATAGTTTGTTTCACTATCAAAAAATACATACACGAAATTTCTATTATTGTAATTTAATTATCTATTTTTCTATTTTATGTAATTCTATAGATTCTTTCAACAAATCCTTTAATTTTTCAAAATTCAAAATATATATCGTCTTGTAAGAAATTTCAATTAATGCTCTCAAACTATAAATCCATTAAAAAAAAAATAGAAAAAGAACTAAATATTTATATTTTATTTTTATGTTTCTGTTATTTATGAAATAAAAATAAGCATTACACTAAAAATTCAATAGATCGTAAATAAAAAAGATAAAAAAAATTTTTTTTTTATTTTTCTCTATTTTTAAGCAAAAATATTTTTAAATTTTAATAATTTCAATTAAAAACTATAATAAAATTAAACTACCGATTTTATTTTTCTTAAACATATAATACATAAAGTGTACCCTTCATGCGTATATATTTTACATGTATATAATTTGGTCAAAGAATACCGCCAAAATAATTACTATCTGAGAAGGAATTTGAATAGAATTTTTTTAAATATGTACATTTTTATAAGAAATATAATTTTGAAATCTATCTTAATTGAAGTTTTCAAGACAAGTTAATTTATTTTTCACAAGAAAAGATTATACTTCGATTGCATTTAAGGGTCCTTATAAATTATCGTTTAGTTAGTAATTTCAATTAAACCCTTTTATAGACCGCTTTCCATCAAAAAATCGACTATGTGTTTTCTTTTTCTGTCTAACCGTCTGACCGCTCCGCACAAAAATTATTCCGATTCCAACCATATTTGAATACTAAAATATTCGCAATCTTGTTCAATTTCATTCAAAGAATTTATCTTTCAAACTTTTGTGAATTAAAAAACTACGTAAAGAAGACCAACATCTATGATTTAACATGATGACAATGTTAGACATCTATGATTTAACATGATGACAAAGATCTTTGTTTTTAATTTTGACATGTAAATGTAATATACTGGGGCGCAATGATATTAGATTGTCATACGAAATGTATTTTTGATTCCTTTGTCATGGAATGAAATTTTTTGAATTGAACACAATTCATTTTGAAAAATAATTTTGAACTGCCAGCATACAGTCATAGAAAATTTTCCATGGTCTCAATTCAGTTCAGGTATAAACAAAATTAAGTTATCTGTATGATTTAAACTTTTTATAAAAGAACTATCTGATTTGTACATAATAACTTAATTCAATACAACTAACACCATCTATGCAGGTAAAAAAAAATTTTTTAAATTAATCAGAATCAAATTCAACATAATGAAAAATTATTATTTCACCCCACATACTATATTCACACACAATGTTTTATATACTTTTTAATTCTTTAGAAGCATAAATTTTGTTTTCTTATCTTCATTTTATGTTTTATCTTAATGGTTTTTTATATTTTTTTTAATTTTTCGTTGATATTCTCAACAAAATAAAATTAAAGAAAAACGGCTGATCGTGACCATAATATTACTTAGCCGTAAATGTTTTTCATATAAAATATACCCCCAGCTGATTTATCAGATGTTGTTTTCTGTTTTATATTTATTTTAGGTACATACTTTTTTTTTTTGCTTTTGTTTGTTTGTAATAAATTTTACCTACATAAAAATAATGATCATAATTTTTTTTTTTAATTTATACAAAGATCATCAAAATTAAAAAAAAAAAAAAAAAAAGAGAAAAAATAATATCTTTCGTGTGTGTAAATAAGATAATTTAAGAGAGAAATTTTCTCTTCGAAACTTATAGGTACATATAGACTTTTAACTTTTAACTAAAAATTTATAAATAACAAAGTAAATAATTTAATAATTTTTTTGTTTTATTTTAATTATATAATCATTTTTATTCTTTGTAGGGTATAAATAAATAGTTTACATACATGAAAATAAAAAAAATTATAATTGAAATAAAGCAATATATAGAAGAATAAAATGAGAAAGATTGAAAAAAAACGAGAAAGAAATTTTTTATAGTTTTTACTTCTAATAAATATATACAAGTTTTAGATACGATCTATATTCAATGTACAGTACATAATAACTTCATATACATATAGCTATATGATGGATATTTATGTTTTTATTAATTATAGAAACTGACCCATATATATATTTTTATTCAAATTTGATAAATATTTTTCTATAGACTTTAGGAATTAAAAGGCTGCAATGTTAAAAGTCAACACAGAATTTTACAAAATAGTGAATTAACCCGAAATGATAATTTTTGAGATTTTCAGAATTTCCATGAATAAACTTAACATCGCGGCCGGCAATGTTCATGTAGAAATACAAAATTACTCTAATTTAATTTGGTTTGGTATATACAGCCGGCTCTGATTGATAATGTAAGATTTATATCTAATTACATTTGTATTATTATTATGTTCACCAGAGCCGCTATCATAATAATCAAAATAAGTAGAAAAGTATCAGTGTGTTATAAAATTTCTAAAACACAAAACAAAAAAAAAATGTGTCAGTAATTTAATTTTGTGTAGAAAAAAATGTTTACAATACAAATATTCACTTAGAATAATATTTAATACACAAATTTAAGATAAAGTCTACATAAAATAGCATATACATATATATATATATATACCCACAATATCTATATATATTTATCTCTATTTATATTTTTATTATTATTTCATTTTCTATTTGATTGCCTTAATTAAAAATCACTTTTGTTTATTAATGTTAATAAATATTATGTTTATAGCAATAAAGGATTTTACAAATATAACGTAACAAGAATAATAATTATTCGAAAATTTTTTTTTTAAATTGTATCTAAGAAATTTCTTATAAAATAATCAACCTTAAATACACATAGTTTAACCGTAGCCAGATATCATATCAGTTATAAAAGGTCTCACTAAGTTCACAGCTTCAAATGATTGTTTTCATTTCATTACATTTTATTACAGGATAAAAATTTTCAAGTAATTATCATAACCTCATTAATATATAAATCAAAAATATTTCGAACTTTTAATAATAATCATAATTCATCATCAAATCAAAGTCCAGTCATGACTTTACACATATTTGTGTGGCTTACACTATAGGTTTATTATGCAAAAACCCTAAATTCGTTTATGTAAACAAAGCTGGATAATATAAAATTAAATTTTTTAAAGTAAATTTGCCAGTACAAACAATGATTTAAAGGCATTATAATTTCTGTCAATAATTGGTTTGTCATTTTTACATACGATGCTATAAGTTTGTCTAACATAAGACAATTATAAACATAAGACAATTATAAAATATTTATTCTAAAATCATCAAAATATAATTACGTCTTGACTAGCATTTTTAAGCGATGTTGGCTACATAAATATTTTTAATTACTTCCTGGTGTCAAAAAATTTATAATGCAACATATTAAAGTTTTGCGAAAGTGTTAAGCTCTTAATTTTTAATCAATATTGAACTATATAGGACAATTCCAAATTTTTTTTTTTTTTTTTAATGTTACGTAATTTGAAAACAATTATTAATCCAAGTGAGAAAATTATGAAAATATTTATTATTATTTTCTGAAAAAGAAAGAAACGAAAAAAAAAAAAAACTCAATTTTCATCTTTTTAATATAAAAATTAGATTCATAATTTTTATTCTTCATTTTTATTTTTGTGTTATTAATTAATTTTTTTTATTTCGTATATTATTATTATTATTATTTTTTTTTTTTTTTCTTTTACATATTTTTGTTCAGCTTATAAAATTGAAAAAAAAAAATGTTTTTATCTGAAAGATATTAAAGAATAAAGAAAAATAAAAAGAATTAAGCAATTTCATTTTATGTTTGAGTAAAAAATTTGAAATTTTCACGTGAGAGCTTTAATTTTTGTTTTTTGAGTCTTTTGTTTTTTGGCTTAAAATTAGTTCAACAAAATAAAATCGCAGTTACTTAATTTATTCTGTTCGATTGAGTGAATTAAGGGACTTAAAATTGGTTAATATTCTAAGATTATTGTTCTCTAATTGAACCACAACGAGTCTCTTTCAAGTTCTTTAAAGATTAATAAAACTAAACTTGTATTTGAATTCATACTAGAGAACAAAATGTTCGGTTTCCTAAACTTTTTATTACAGTTCAACTAGAAATATTTACAAAACTTAACAAAAACTCCGATTTCAAAAGATACCGATTTTACTACCTGTTCTGACTTTCCGCTGAGGATCATTTTCATTTGAAGTATTAATACAAACAATGTGAAAATTTTTGCGACTTTCTCAAAAAGTTATGCATTTATCTCATTGTCAAAAGTTTAAATTTATACTTGCAAAAAGTGTTTTAGAACATTTAGTAGGATATTTCCGAATAATTCCTATTCCGGTTAAAATCTGACAAAATATAAATTACTAAAAAAAATTATTAATGCTAATTTATAATATCGTTATGCAATTAATAAATTGAATTACCATGCATTAATTACAATTTCTTTTGTCCCGTTTTTGCAAAAAAAAAATTAAATATGGTATGCTTATATTTTATACGAATAAATAAACATAATATTATGCATGTTTTCTTTTTATTTTTCTATATATATTATTGTAGATTTTCCACATGATTATATTTTCATTTATTTATTTACTTTAATTTTTTATCTTTTTATTTTTCCGTAAATATTTTATATTTTGATAATTTAAAAAAGAAATTAAATAAACAACGGATGTGATGAAAATGATGATACCTACATTATATATTAATCTCGTCGGTCCAGTGCTACGTTTGTTCACCGCAGTGTTTAGCTTTTGTTACAGAAATTTCAAAATATAAACTTTAAGTGATTAATTGATATTATTTAATTTAAATTAATTTTCATTTATCATTTTGTTAAAGGCATTAGAAGAAACTTTAAATTAAAATTCTAATTGAAATCAAACTTTGATCTGGTGGTGAACAACTTAGAAATGGGCCGACGTTATTTTTTTTATAAAAATATTATTGTTTGTTTTTAAATTTATATGTGAAGTATCTACAATCGTACATAAGTACAAAAAATGTATTTATGTAAAATGTTCATAATAGTATCTTTAAAGAAAATATTTTATATTATTTTATATAAAATTTATACAAAAAAAAAATAAAATAAAAAATTAATAATAATAATAATTTTCTTTTAAAATGTAGTGGGTGGAAATGGCGCAATATGCTCTTTTGTTATTTTGATAAATCTTTTACTATATAAAAACATATAATAATTTTGAGTTCGATTCCGGTTCAATAAACTTAAGGTGGAACTATTATGCAGATAAAATTATCTTAAACACGATTTTTTCGCATTATTTATATAATATGTGTACATAATGTTATTTATTATTTATTAAATCTTATATATTTTTTGTATTAATATATAAATGAAAAGAAAACATAAAAATTCAAAAACTTCAATTATTTCAATTTTTTTTTCACAAAATATATTGTATTTAATAAATAAATTTTTTATTTTTTATTTATGTATGATTTTTGAAATAAACAGTGTTTTTCTTATTTTGCACATAAGAAGGTTAATGTTGATGTGTAGACCTTAGATAATTTTTTTTTAATACCATTTCCTTTTAGAAAGTTTTCTAAATAAACTCAAGGATTTTTCGATTGTTAATTCGTTTATAACGCGACATATATCTATCCTAAATATTAATTAAGTTTCGATTGTTTAACTGAATATAATTACTTTTTATCTTTAAATAAAACAAACACTATCTACAAATTCACATATATAAATATATTATTTAATTAGGAATTAATTACTATTAAAAATTATCAGCCAAGAATACTGTTTCCCATATTCGTGTACCTGTATCCTCGTCTCAGTATTCGGATTTAATACTAAATGTTTTCAAACTTATTTTTCTATCACCAGGATACGGCATATTGAATTTAGTATCGGGCACAAATTCATATCCGGGATACTGAATTGCGGATCAGGAGTATTGAATATTTATTTTCAATAGTTTATTTAAAAAAAAAAACCATAAAATATTGTATATTATACATATAAGAATATACAATATCTTCACTCTGAAATACGCCGTATAAAATATTCCGTATTCGGTATTTCAGTATGTATTATCATACTATATTCTATACACATAAGAAGTATAGCTCATACAGTATCTTCGACTGAAATATGCCGCATACAATATTTCGCATTCAAAATTTTGGATATAGTATCCACGTCGCAAATAGGCCTAATATTTTATAAATTCAACAATTAAAAGAACAATTTAAAAAAAAACTAATTAGATTACATTTATTCAGAAAATTAAATAAAGTATGAAAAAAACATATGTTTTTATTAAGCAAATTCAAGAAAAATAAATAAATAAATTTTACAGAGTGACGGGAAAATTTTTTTTTATGGCCTCTCCCTAAAGCAAAAACGCGATTGTTGTTCTTTTGGGTTGAAATAAACATATTAATCCTGAAAAATAGACATAAATTTCTACGTACAAAAAAAAAAGGGTAATTACAATAATGTGATAAATATTATAACAACAACACATTTTCCAATTTAAAAAAAAAACAAAGATTAAACATTATTATGTAGTTCTACGTTATCTGCTCGATCGTAAAACTTACATAAAAATAAATTTCAAAAAAACATTTTATTGTCTACTTATTAGGAAAACATTGCATAAAATAATTTTGAAGGCTTTTCAATTGAAAAATTATTTTATTTTTAATTTTTTTCTTAGGAATTTTTCAATAAAATTATTCTTTATCTTTTAGAATTGTATTTTCAAGAGATAGATATCTTGGCAGATTAGATATACATATTTTTTTTAATATGTTTCTCAATTTTTTTTTTTTTTTTCCTTTTCTTTCTAAAGTACATATATATAAAGTCAACATCGCGTATTGCAGATCCGTATTAAAGAATTTATTTTTTGAAAAAAGGAAAAAAAAATGTTCTCTCTATATTCTTTTTTCAGGGAAAAATATATCTACTGCTCAGCTCATAAAATATTTTATTGTTGTTTCTTATCTTTTTTTTTTCACTGAAAAGAGACACAAAAAAAAAGATTTTTAGTTTTGTTTTTTTTATTTTTCATTCAATTTTATTTTATTACAAAAAACATTAATTCATATTCATATACCTAATAGATTTTAGATTTTTTCAACAGCCTTATTCATTTATGACTTAAAAAGAAACACATATTCCTCAAAGAAAAAAACATTCGACAGGCCCTTAAATCCTTGAATAATATTACAAGCATGACAGTCTTTTAATACCATCTTATTTATGTATTCGTTTCAAAAGATTGTATTTTGTGTTAAATTATTTGTAAAATAAAAAAACAAAATGATCGAAATATAATATTATATAATCACAAACATTAGAAGTTATTCTAATTATAAAAATTATTTTTATAATCTATAGTTCAACATTAATATTATAAGTATGTTTCGTTTATTATCTTAAAAATGAACTTGTAAGAAATATGCATTAACAGTTCATCCGATACCAGTTTTGGGGAAGAAAAATTAATACACACAGAGAAGTTGTATAAAAATTTATTTTGCGTTAAGAGAAAAATATTTTTCGAAAGGGGAAGAAAAGAAATCGGAAAACATTATATTTTGTATTCTTTGAGAATTTATAAATTTAATTTTTTTTTAACGAAAGAAATAAGAAAAATGAAAGATTATAGCTAAGTGCACATTGAAACTTTAGTCTAACCTTTACTTAACAAAAAAAAAACTATTTTCTGAATTTTTTCATTTACAAAACTTCAAAAATAATAATTTTCATTTGTGATTTTTATACATTTCAAATTAAAATATTCATTCAATTATTTCATGCTGTTAATTTTCTTTTTCATGAAAAATTTTTATCCTTTTTCTCAACAAGCTTTTATCATTTTTAGTTTTTTTTTTTTTTTTAATATTTTGTTATAAAATAATTTTCATTAATACAAATTTATTACAAATCCATTATCCAAATTTACCTTAACAGCTTAGAGATAGCTACATTTAATAAATGTATGTATGTATTTCTCAAAATAAGTTTTGCCTTCATCTTCTTTAAACAAAACAAAAAAAAAATACGACCTTTTATGATCAGTATGGAATGCAAAATTAAAAATTAATCTTATCTCTATAATAAAGTTGTCTCGAACTCATCAAAATCAATGTTTTCCAACTGACAATTATTTAGTTTAAGAATAAGTAAATTATTAATAGAATTTTTTGATAATTTACTTTTAAGTTTTTCAATCATTAATGGCAAAGCACTGTAAATGCGCTCAACAGACACTCGAGAACAAGAAACCCCAAGTACAGTTTCTACTAATTTTAAAAAATCTTTGTCATTACAATTTTTCCAATAATCCATTATGTCATTTTTGAATGGTATTCTTTCATTATATGACATTTTTTTCAATTTTTCTTTCATATCTGTTTCTTTTAAATTTTGTTTTGCTATCATTGGTAAAAATTTATTTTCTAATGATTCAAATGCGTCCTCTTCTTTCTCCGATAATTTCGAAAATGATGCTTCTAAGTAATCGAGACCTGTATTAGGCTTAATATCAATTTCATCTAATAGTTTATTTTCTTTTGAACGTTTCAACAAATTAATCGTATTTAACAGATGATTCTGAAAAAAATAAAAAATATATAAATTACTATAAATAATTATTAAAAAAAAATAATTGTTTTACTTACAATAGATTTATTTTTTTGAGTCTCATTTAAAAATGGTGAATCTATAAAATTGAATCTCGGATCAATATATAGTCCTGATATAAAAGTTGTGCTTTCAAGTAGTTTTTCTTTTCTGGCTTTTAAAGCTACAAGTAGTGACTTCGCTAGGTTATTCGAATTTTGAATTCGTTCCAGCTCAATTTCGCAAACAAGAAGGTCACGATAAAAGTCGCCAATAATATATTGTTCTTTTTGCAATTTTATAGAACAGATTTGAAGTGGTTGAAATGCGACAATAAATTCCTTAACAAATTGCCAATCTATATCTGGAATAATGAATTGAGAGCTTCGAATGAAATTTTTAGCTTCATACAACGATTTAAGCATTTCATATGATGAATTCCAATGCATTTTGTTGTCTGGAACTAGCTTTTGTATATCAATGTCATTTGAGCGAATATTAACTCTTAAAATATTAATCACTTTTCGGCATTCCTCCAATTTTAATTCAACAGTTTTAATAATGTCATGAGCAGCTAACTGAATTGTGTATGATGCACATCCAACAGGTTCTAAAACTGCTTCGAATGTAGATTCATCATTGATGGTATCATCGCCATCTGATACAAAAGCATCCTTAAATCCATTATTCAAAATCTGATATTGCTGATGTTGTAATAATTTAGAAGCTTTCAAAACATTAACACCATTACCAATTGTACACGAATAAATTTGTTCAATAAAAATATTGAAATCGTTACAACAATTGATAATTTCGTCTTTTAATGAATCTGCAGTATATTTTTGTTCCAACTCAATCATACCAATTGTATTAATGATAACTTTAAAATTATCAATATACTGAATTGTAACACCTAAAATATTTTTGCCCAGTTTCGTAGTAGCAATGTCAATTTTCAAACATACCATTTTATCTTTCACTGCCGCAGAAAGTTCTTCTTTGACCTGTTCAGCTGCAAAATCAATTAAATTTGAAATATTTTTCTGATTTAAATTTAAATCAAATGTACGCTGATATGGTTCGATTAATTTTTTAAAATAATCATTATCATCAAAAATGTCAAATTTAAGATTCTTTACTGTCATCACCAGTCCAATGCAGCATTCTAGAAAATTTCGTTTACTCATTTCAAATGTAATTATTTGATTTGCATTTTTTTCATCTGAAATTTTTTCATTCCCAATTAATATATCATTCGATTCCGAATCATTTTCAATTTTTTGTCTTTTTGCCGGTATTTGTATTTCTAAATTTGGATTATTTATATTTTGATGATGAACTTTCAAATAATGTCGCTTAATATTACCAACTACAAATCCTTTCATTGTTCTTAAGCAAACCAAACAAGTGGACTGATGTCTTTTAGTATCATATGATACCAATTTTTCAATGTCAATTGATTTTTTTCTACCCATTTTTTTTTTTTTAACAACAACTATGCTTTAGAACAAAATTAAACTGTAACTCAAAAAATAACGAATTAAAAAAGACCTTCTTTTCACATCGAAATTATTCTCAACACTGAATAATATTTTTTTCATTACAGAGTATTAAATAAACTGAGAAAAAAAAAGAGAATGTCACTCTTTTTTCGTTCGGTAACGAAAAAATTTTTTTTCTCTTTTTCAAAATATTCTATTCGTATCATCGTTGAAAAAATTTATAAAAAGTTCAAAAAAAATAAAAACCAAAATGGTGCTGCTGGGGTAATTTAATTTTTTATTTTTTCAATGATAAAATATACAGTTTTTGTTGAAAAGAAAAAAGAAAACATTTAAGTATAAATATTTATTAATGATGAAAATAAAAATGATATTACATTTTTTGATATTTTATCATTTCAGCCGAAAACATAACCGACTAGTCGTACGTTTGATTTGAAATTTAGACACAGATAGTTACATATCCACTGGCACTGGGTAGAAAAATTCTGCGTACGGACTCGTTTTTTTATTTTTTATTCAACATGTTCACAGTTTTTGATGTCATTAAAAGGGAGAAAAATCCAATTTTCGGAAAACTATGCGTGGTTACTAGCTTTTTCTGTTTGCAATCAAGACTGTAAATTTTTTTTTTTTTGAATGAAATGCATTTTAGAGGTATTTAACTGTACCTAAAGGGTTCAAAACAAAAAAAAAATAACTTACGCATTGCGGTTTAAACACAATTCGGGCTACAGGGTACAGCCAGGGCCGGCCTTCTGGGGGTGCCTTCTGGGGGCCCCGATTTTAAAGGGCCCCAGATTTTTAAAATTTTTTTTGTTCATAGCAATGATTTTGAGTAAGCCTAATGTAGAGAATGCACAAGTTTACTGCAATATATTTTAAATAACAATTATAACGAAATTTTTCCAACATATTAATAGTTTTACGAATTGTATTTAGATTGCCTGTGACGGTTGCAAGTACAGAACGCTCATTTAGTAAATTAAAGTTAATAAAAAATTATCTGCGTTCAACAATGTCCTAAGAAAGGTTTAACATGCTTTCTATTTTAAGCATAGAAAGGGACATTGTAAAAAGTTGTGATTTTTCAATGTTAACAAAAAACAAAAAAGGCTCATATTAAAAATATTTAAGTTTTTATGTACACTAGAACCTCGAGTTGCGTCGTTAATGCGTTCCAATAAATCGCGACGCATCTCGAAACAACGCAATTCGAATCTTAATTTTGTATACATTTGTATTTGTTTTTATATAATTTCGACGCATTTTTTTCGACGCATTTCGAAAATTAGCAACGCAACTCAAAATTGGGGTATCAAAAATTTTTCTGGCGCAACTCGAAAAGACGCAAGTTGGAACAACGCCACTCGAGGCTCTAGTGTATTATATTTGTATTGTTTTTATGTTATGTTTTTTTTTGTTGAACTACATATTATCGTTTTTTTAAATAATAAATATTACTGTAATTTGAACTTTTATTCTGTTATATTAAAAACAAATTATAATATAATTTTGTACATAAAAAGAGGAAATGATTAACCACAAACATTTCGTAACAAAAAATTTATTGGCCTCCTACCCAGCGACCTCCTCTGGGGAGGACTTGAAGAGTTCGTCCGATTTCAGTCAAATTTGATACATAAAAAGAGGAAATGGTTGAACACAAATTTGGTTTGGTTTGGCAGCCCGTTTAAAGGGACGATAGCATAAGTTCATTTGATTTCATATTGTGTGTTGAATAAGTAAAAATGATAAGTCTCAATTCTTCTATTTGGAGCTAGGTTGAAAGAATGATTAAAAAATCATTAAAAAATTAAATAATATTTGGCCTCGAACCCTCTGTTTTTTTTTTAAATGGCCCGTGTCTATTAAATATTGGGCCCCACTGATGTACATTATGGCAGATGGATACTATAGGGGTCGGATATCTTACTTTCCAATGTAATCTCTGATTTGATGTTAATTTAATAAATTAAATCATTATTATTTTTATTTATAAAATTTTGATATATTAAAATATTTTTGGTGAATAAATTTACCCTTTAATAATCTGATATAAATTATTATAAATTATGTTTTTTTTTTTTACATAGAATTTATAATTTTTTTTATTTAACAAAGTTCATTGAAACAAAATCTAAAAAATTTATTGACAGCTGCATTTAAAGTTAATTACTCTTGAAGAAAAGAAAGTTAGTGCGCTCGCTTAAGTACAGATTTTTAATTATTATGTAAAAAATATTTCGATAAAAGTTGATGTCAAACACTATTCGATTCAATGAGTAATCTGTCCCCAAACACAGTATAATTTACTAGAATAATTTTTTTATAAAAATATTATATTCAATCAACATAAATATTTAGTTTAAGAATATTAGTAAAATGTTTAATGTAAAATGTTTAATGTATAATAGATCGATATTTGAATAATATCACATAGAAAAATGTTTGGATTCAAAGGCTGAAGTATACAAAATAATATTGTAAGCCGTCGCCAATGTTTTTTTATTCTTCTTTTTAAATACTTATAAATGAATTTTGCATGAACCTAAATGTATATGTACATGTATGTGCATATGTACAATAATATACTTCATGCAGGTACTTCAACATATAGTACATATAGTAGGTATATAATATTTACAAATTTATTATTTTTTTTTTTGTATTTCGAAAATGTAAGTCCCTTTGTCAATTTTCCTTTTTTTATATATTCAGGAAAAAAAAAAAACAAAAATGTTTTCAATAGAAATTGTTTTTAAAATTCTTGCAAAAAATTTGATTAAATTTTTTTATTTTATTTTATATTTTATTTTTATTTTGATATATGATATATTTCCATGGTATCAATAAACATATCATAAAAATTTAATATATTAAAATCTACCCTTATTGTATTTTTTTTTTTTTTATATTTATTTATTGAAAATATTTCAATATCTTTTCTTTTTTTTTTAATTTTAATAAGAAAAAATAATTTATTATATTTTATAATGAAAATATAACGAATATTATTCTTTATAACAAAATTATATGTACATATAATTTTTTTTGTATCTGATATGTAGAAAATCATAGAAAATTGTTGGAAATTTTTTTGTAAAATTCTTGATGATGCGAAAAAAAAAATACCTTGAGGATAATTTTTTATATAAATAAAGTTTATGTATTGTATATATATCTTTTATTTTGAAGGATTCAAAAAGGTAATTTGGTCCTTAGAATTGATTTTATTAAAAATTTTGATATAATAAACGAATTTGAAATTTTACTGTAAACTATATAGAGGCTCATTAGATTTTCCAAGAAATGATTTCTAAAATAAATTTACAGAAATATAGTGTATTCAAAAGAAATTTCTGTCCGGGGAAGGGAGGGATCGGACAATGCCTTTATTCTCCCCCTGTAAGCATCATATCGTAGGCTGAAAATTTGACTTGACTTCTTTGGGAAAAAGGCGTGTAATCGCTAATCTTAATTTCCTAATTAATAATCAAAGCTAAAATAGTTTTTAATCAAAATTCTAAAAAAAAACTCTATAATCACGTTCTCAAAATTTATTTATAACTTTGTTTCATAAAACTATTATAGTTACGAATCTAATATTGATTTTGAGCAACAATAAATATACAGATTCAATTGAGTTTTCTTTTCCAAAAAATTTCGAAAAGAATTTTTAGTTTTGAATTTTATAATGTACCTTTACTATTTAAATATTTATATTAATGTTATGTAATTTATGCTTTTTTTTCTTGTTTGTAAGCTGTTTATGTTTAACAAAAATTAAATAACTAAATAAATTGTACAATCACAATGTATGTACATATTACATTTTCGTTTGGATGTTCTGATTCGATATTGTCGTACCTCGAAGCTGAATTATTCACTTGAATTAAGTGTTTGTGTTTCTTTTTTTTTAAGAAAAATAATCGAATTATTTTCTATACGAGTATAATGATTTAATAATTATTAATATATGAAGTTGTACGAATTAAAAAATCTCAAAAAATAATACTGATTCTTTCCTTATTCGAATTAATGTAACTTTATTGAAAGAAGTTGACTACACGCTCTGCAAATTATTCATATACTATTGAATAAAAGTGTGTAGTTTGCAAAGCATATTTTTCCTGTCAAACGAAACAATTTCCTGCCATATTTGACTGGAAATCTGTCAAAATGGTAAAACTGAAATAACTAGATATACTATAGCTTCGTTGGTTTCATTTTTATGAAGATTTTTGTCATGGTTGCTCTTCTATTCTTAAATAATCAAATTAAAAATGAAACTTAAGCTCTATGAAAGACTTCTTTAGTGAAAAATTAAAAGAAAACGATATCATAATATTCACCACGTATTCGTGGTTTAAAGCTGAGATTAAAATTAAATTATTTATAGAATTCCTTAAAATATTTTATTAAATAGTCATCCATTTCCTCCTGGTCTAGATCCGCTAGTGTAGTGTCTATGAAATATGGAAATAAAATATCATGTGTTGTCCCGGAATATCTTTTTATGAATGAAAATTTTGACAATTCTAAATATTTTATAAGCTTTTTGGTTTAAAAAAAAACCTGCATATCTATGTACTTTGAATAAATTATTTAAAATAAGACTATTTCCGACCCAATTCTGTTAGCTTTACGAATTCTCAGTATAATTCATATTTTATTTAATTACACAATTTTTTTTTTTGTAAATCTCTGTAAATCACAATGATTTAGTGTTATTTAAAATGAAAGTTTTCTGTTTTTTTTGTCAATATTGTAATATGGACAAATTTTGGGGCATTTTAAAGGAAATCCAAAAAGGCTATTAAAGGTTTTTCTGTTTTTTTTTTTTTTGTTGTCATTCATTTCCTTTTTTTTAACAATTTTATTGAAAGCTTATTTTCAAAGCATTTTATGTAAAATAGAAAATGAAAATTTTTTAGGCCTTTTCTTAATCCCGCATTCTAAAATTTTCTTTTTTTTTTGTTAAAATGTAAATATAAACAGAAAAGAAAAATTGAATTTTAACGAAGGATTTCAATGAAAAAAAAATAAAATTCCTTTTTTTTTTTGAAAAATTTTCTGTAAATAAAAATCTTATTTGTTTTGAAAAATAAAATGTTTACCAAATAAAAAAAGAAAAATGGAAAATTCTAAACCTTTTTCCACCCATCAATGAATCAAGTTTAGAATTTTTAGAAATTCATAATTGAATAATGAAATTTTTGATTCACTTATGAATCTTAAGGAATTATTGTAAAATATTATATGTATTCGAAATTTTTATTTATTTATTTTTATTTTTTTTAATATTCTTGAAGGATATGAAAATTTTATGTTTTTTTTTTCTATATAAGTATAAAAGAAAAATAAACCAATATCCTTGATTAAGAATTCTAAGTTTTCAAATAAGGGATAAAACAAAACGGATATGGGAAAAGGGAATTATAGACAAATGACTCTTCTTTGGCATCGCTAAACATATTTAGATCCTGTGTAGAATGAAATATGTTGTACTATTTTTTTTATTTTGTGTTCATCATTTGGATATTTTTCGTGCCTGCGAAGAAATTTTATCTTTATTTTTCGTTTTTCGGACTTTCTTTGATATATAGCAAATGACCCCTGTCGGCCCTGGAATTAAATAAAAATCCTTGAATCATGCGTTAAACATGATACATTTATTGTACTGAAAATTCTATTAAAATTCATCTACCCGATTTCGAGTTTAACCTGACTTACCAAAACGATTTTATTTTATAGAAAGAAGATAACCAAATTTGGCTAGAATCCCTAGCTTTTATCAAGTTAAACGTTTTTTACTGGGAAATTCAATTATTGAAAATAGTTTTATAGTTTCAAAAGCTAGTTAACGCAAAAATCTAGTTTTCAAAAGCTAGATTTCTAGGTAAAATTTTACAAATTATTTATCGAAAATAGATTCTATTTCACATCATTGATATTCCAGTTTTTTTGGTAAACTAGATTACAATATTGAAAATCTAGTTATAAAATAATTTTATGCAAATTTCAAGAATTATTAAAATCTAGTTTCTGCAATTATCATCTATTTCTCCTTGCTAGATTTCAATTATTGATACCAGATTTTTATGCTGCCTTCGGGATTTGAACTTGCGTCCTTAAAATTGCAAATAACCAACACACCACAAAGAAAATGTGTACACCAAATTTATATTTTCTATTTTATGTACATTTTAAATTTCAATACCGTAGCTGAGTGGTAGTGTTGGCGAATTGCAATTTTAAAGACCCAGGTTCGAATCCGGAAGAAGGCGTAAGAAATAAAATTAGAATTTAATAAAAATCTAATAAAGAAATTGTAATAAATAAAAAAAAATATTACAAAAAAAATGGAAGATGTAGCTTTTTTTTTGGTAACTAGAAAAAACAAAAAAAACATTTGAAATGTTTTTGTCGATGATGCATGCATTTGAGAAGTTTTATACTTTGTTATTTTGTACAGTTCGATTATCTAAAAGATTACACATGGCCATGTATGAATTACCTAAGCCACTTCGATAAATTAACATATTAAAAAGTATATTTTTATACAAAAAACTAAGTTGATTTAACAAAGCTTAACTTTGTTAAAACAACTAAATTAACTTAGTTATTTTATACAAGAACTTGGTAGGCTGAAAACAAAACGGATATGGGAAAAGGGAATTATAGACAAATGACTCTTCTTTGGCATCGCTAAACATATTTAGATCCTGTGTAGAATGAAATATGTTGTACTATTTTTTTTATTTTGTGTTCATTTGGATATTTTTCGTGCCTGAGAAGAAATTTTATCTTTATTTTTCGTTTTCGGACTTTCTTTGATATATAGCAAATGACCCCTGTCGGCCCTGGAATTAAATAAAAATCCTTGAATCATGCGTTAAACATGATACATTTATTGTACTGAAAATTCTATTAAAATTCATCTACCCGATTTCGAGTTTAACCTGACTTACCAAAACGATTTTATTTTATAGAAAGAAGATAACCAAATTTGGCTAGAATCCCTAGCTTTTATCAAGTTAAACGTTTTTTACTGGGAAATTCAATTATTGAAAATAGTTTTATAGTTTCCAAAGCTAGTTAACGCAAAAATCTGCCGAAGCCTTGTGTATTTTATACTAGGTTTTTGTATAATTATACTATACTATATGGTTTTTTTTCTCAGTGTAGATTCTAGCCAAATTTGGTTTGTTTAGAGAGTACGTAAATATAGAACAATGTCTAACACCTTGAAACTTCGGGAAAACAGATGAAACTGTATAAAAAAACACACGAAGCAGTCATAGAACTGCCGACAGAAGTTTATACTTAAAGATTTAAAAACTATGAATAACAGTGGCTACAAATGATGGGCTCCTCAGTACAAAATCTAAATTAAAATATTTTTATTTTAATTTACATTTTGTACTCAGCAGCCTATCATTTGTAGCCACTGTTATTTCGTAGTTTAAATCTTAAGTATATAAACTTCTGTATGCAGTTCTATGACTGCTTCGTGTGTTTTTTTTATTAGGTGAACTATAATTATTTAGAATCTTTACCCAAAAATATTCGACTACTACCGATTTACTAATATTCCCTTTGAAAAAATAATGCTGAAATTGACTAGATCATAATTATCGTACTTTGATGCTGCCTGGCATTTTCAGAGTTTTTTAATTTCAAATATAAAATTACATATCCTACCAATAACAACATTTTTGTTTCTAAAACCTATTATTATGTTAAAAAAATTAAAAAATTTAAAAAAAAAATTATTCTTTGGGAATGGAACATGACACCTTCACTCTTCTAGTTTGATGTTCTATCCACTAACCCATATTGTTCATATGATTTTAGCTTTCTAAAATATAATAAAAAAATTCTAATAAATAACCACTCTTTTTCTTGTGTACATTTTTCAAATTCGAGTTTCGATCATATTTCAAACATATTTTGAGTATTTTGAGTATTTTTGTATTTTGAGTATTTTTGTATTTTGAGTATTCTTATTCTCATACAAGAACAAAAACAAAAAAATTATTGGTTTATTAGAATTTTTTTATTATATTTTAGAAAACCAAAATCATATG
This sequence comes from Hybos culiciformis, assembly GCA_964007475.1. NCBI lineage: Eukaryota > Metazoa > Arthropoda > Insecta > Diptera > Hybotidae > Hybos > Hybos culiciformis. The sequence continues at coordinate 24,975,493 of OZ023274.1, forward strand.
GACTATATGGCTTAGTGGCTATAACATCAGACTATGAGAGTGAAGGTGTCAGGTTTGATTCCCAAGGAATTAATTTTTTTTTTAAATTTTTCTTTTTTTTTTAACATAATAATAGGTTTAAGAAACAAAAATTTTTTTATTGGTAGGATATGTAATTTTTTTGCTTGTAATATTGGGCTGGCCCTATATATACGTATATTTTAAATTAAAAAAGTCTGAAAGTGCCAGGCAGCAGCAAAGTACGATAATTATGAATTCCTGTCCAAAATTTTTGGGCAGCTAATCTTTATTTCAACGGAGCTATCTATTTTGAGAAAATCTTTTTTTGTATATTTTGAGCCGGGAAAACCTATAATGATAAATTACTTGATCGATATCTATAACTATCAATGCCAAAATATACCTTGTTGTTTCTCAAGGCTTTAATAAAATTATTTGTACCGAGTTTAGTGCGTCCAATATTATAAATTTTTTTTATAGGATATAATGTTTATAACTTTAGTGGTTACATGATCTCTGTAAAAAAAAATAAAACAAAAACATGTAAAATATTGAAGTGAAGCTGAAATGAAATGTGATCACTTTTCTTACTTATTTTTCTCCCGGAAAATTCGTACTTTTTTTAGCGTTTATTATCTTATTAACTACAACAGGATTAACAAATGCTTGTTTAAATACATATATACATATAACTGTCTTGTCATAGTAAGTGGTAAAACATGTTTGAAAATTAGTTGGGACTTTAGTGATATACCTATTATCCGGTGTCTAAATTTTTTATGAATGATCACAAGATTATGTTAATTCTATTGTGAAAATAAGATTGCACGAAAAAGCTGTGAATATTGCAGAACGCTGCCCACAATATTGAAAAATAGTTCATTCAACTCGCTATTAAAAAACTGATTTCTGAATAGGATAGTTTTTTTTTTTTCACAATTAAATTTTTAAAAAGAAATAGCATTTCGATACTTAAATTTATGCATCTGTCAACGTTTCCAATATTTTTTACATCCATTTTATAGCAATATTCAATTGCATTAATTCATATATGAAATTTTACAGTTTTCAACTAAGTTCTGAAATAAGTTTTTAGCTACATTTTAATTTTATAATATGTATTATAAAATTATAAAACACTATTTATTAATTAATAGTTTTTTCCATTTTATAAATTAAAATAAAAAATCAAAGAGCGCCTAATTTGCAAATTTTTTTGAACCAAAAAATAACCTTTGCCACCAAATTTGCTACAATTTTACTTAGCTCTGTGTTTTCTTTCAAAAATAGAATATGTGTATAGAATGTGTATATAGAATATGTATATAGAATATGTATATGGGACAAAATCAAACCCTGTGGAAAAAATGAAAAAAAATTTTTTAAAATAAAAAAACACCAAAAGCACTGAAAATAGTCTTATCTTGTGCAAAATTTAGTTGACTTTCTTAATAATTTGATGGTTATCTAAAAAAAAATTTTTTTTTTGCTTTTTTTAAATAAAAATTCAAAAATTTGTCATGAGCTAGAAATTTTGTAAGAGCTAGAAATTTGTTACTCATGACATATCATGTAATTTTTTTAAATCAATAAAAATTACTAATTATTTTGGAATAATTTGAAAAAGTTGACAATACATGGTCATCATTTAAATAATAAACACTCCCTTTGTGTTTTAATTTCGGATATTCCTTTTTTTTGCATAAATTGTCAAAAAAGTATATTCTCACTCCTGACAATCAAAAACTTTACTTACCATTTTTGTTCTAAAAAACAAAAAAAAAAAATTTTTTTAATAAAATTTACATGGATCTAATTTTTTATATAAATTAGTAACCGTTTTGTAAATTTATTTTTGTTTTTTTTTTTTCGTTTTTAACTAAAAATGCATATTTAACTTAAAATATCATGAGCTAGAAAAAACACCGACAACCAAAAACAGTAAAAAAAACCGATACAATGATCGGACAGCCACCCTCTAAGAAAAATTAACGTATCGCATTTTGCGTATCGAAAACGAATCGAGTATGTAATGCCATTTCACTAGCACTCTTGCATAAATTTTCATATAAAAAACAACGGCACGAAAACGAGCCGGCAACGAAGTGGTCTCTCAGAACCACTCCGTATACGCTTCGATTTTGGCGATACAAAAGCGAAACGTTTTGTGTAAAGAAAGCGAATCGCTTTCATTCCTTTCTTGCGAACTATGTTTTTATTTGTCATGACATCAATAAAATTATGTTTTTTTTTCAAATTAAAATTAAAAAAATGTAAGTATTAATTTTTTATTTTTATTTTATTAATTATTGTGTAATTGATGATTGAAACAGAATTAAATGTAACTTCTTTTTTTTTTAATAGAATGTAGCACCGAAAAATTCTCGAACGTGAGGATGACGAATTATACATAGCATAAAAAATGGTTTCAGTATGCAAAGGACAGACAACGAAAAATATAAATCCTCAACAGAAAATTTTAATAATATTTTTAAATCGTTTGTTATTTAGCAAATAAATAAAACTTTAAAAAAATAAATAAATTTTTTCATTCATTTAAAAGACCGCTGAAATCAGTAACGTAAATGCACCGCTTATTCTACGCCATCGGCGAAGTTCCAATATATGCATATAACTCCGTTTTTTTTGTTCACTACTCTTATTCTAACATTTACGTTTACGGCTCGTTTTCGTATCGCCAAATCGGTACGCTTACGGAGTCTATCATAAGCTATAGACTTCGCCTGCGATACGCTTTCGTGACGCTTTTCTTAGAGGGCAGTCACCAAAATTTGATCTTATAAATAGAACAAATATTTTTACACTGTCCAATAATTACTTTTGTACTTAAGCTAAAAAAATATAATTTATTGCATTTAAATAGTTCAAATTTTCTTTTGCCGACAACAAATTTTGTACAGAGACATAATGGCAGCTTTTTTCAAAGTTAAAAAAAAAGTGATTTCTTCTAAAAATTATTAATAATTATTAATATTTAGGGTTATAATAAAATAAACTAAATATTGGTGGATATAAGAATTGCTTTTGATACTTTTTTTATTACTTTTTTATTTTTCAAATACCGCCGACACAATTCTTCCCTTAGGTTTGATTTTGTCCCATATAGAAAATTAAAAAAAAAACACACGAAGCAGTCATAGAACTGCCTACAGAAGTTTATACTTAAAAAATTTAAACTATGAAATAACAGTGGCTACAAATGACAGTACAAAATGTAAATTAAAATATTTTTATTTTAATTTACATTTTGTACTCAGCAGCCTATCATTTGTAGCCACTGTTATTTCATAGTTTAATTTTTTAAGTATAAACTTCTGTAGGCAGTTCTATGACTGCTTCGTGTGTTTTTTCAATAATATTCATTCTGATTACCAATATTAAGTGTATAACGGAAAAAAATTATGTTTCCTAAAACAGAAGACAACCGTTCGAAATAAAAAAGGGAAAAAATTCGCCTGCACATTGCAACTTATAATAAAATAACATAAAAAGATGTGCGAGTTTTATTCTACTTTAAAAATCTTAAAATCTAAAACAGAAGTTAACAAACATTCGATATTAGTTAATAAAGAAAAAAGGAAAAAAAATCGCACTGCACATTGCAACTTATAACAAAATATCATAAAAAAATGTGCGAGTTTTATTCTACTTTAAAAATCTTAAAACTAAAATAGAAGTTAACAAACATTCGATATTAGATAATAAAAAAAAGCGAAAAAAATCGCACTATACATTGCAACTTATAACAAAATATCATAAAAAAATGTGCGAGTTTTATTCTACTTTAAAAATCTTAAAATCTAAAACAGAAGTTTACAAACATATTAGATAATAAAAAAGAGGGAAAAATTGCACTGCACATTATAACTTATAATAAGATGTCATAAATTAGAATTTTTTTATTATATTTTAGAAATTCAAAACCATGTGGACTATATGGTTTAGTGGCTAGAACATCAGACTATGAGAATAAAGGTTCAGGTTCGATTCCCCAATGAATACATTTTTTTTTTTAATTTTTTTACTTTTTTTGAACATAATAATTTTTAATTTTTTTGAACATAATTTTTTTATTGGTAGAAAATGTAATTTTTTTGCTTGTAATATTGGGCCCTATATATACATATATTTGAAATTAAAAAAGTGTACGATAATTATGAATTCCTACCCAAAATTTTTGGTCTGGTAATCTTTATTTCACCAGAGCTACCTACCTATTTTGAAATTTTTTTTTTTGCATATTTTGAGCCGGGAAAACCTTTAATGATAAATTACTTGATCGATATCTATACTATCAATGCCAAAATATACCTATGTTGTTTCTCAAGGCTTTAATAAAATTATTTGTAACGAGTTTAGTGCGTCCAATATTATAAATTTGTTTTATAGGATATAATGTTTATGACTTTAGTGGTTACATGATCTCTGTAAAAAATAAAACAAAAACATGAAACATGAAATGAAATGTGATCACTTTTCTTACTTATTTTTCTCCCGGGAAATTCGTACTTTTTTTAGCGTTTATTATCTTATTAACTACAACAGGATTAACAAATGCTTGTTTAAATACATATATACATATAACTGTCTTGTCATAGTAAGTGGTAAAACATGTTTGAAAATTAGTTGGGACTTTAGTGATATACCTATTATCCGGTGTCTAAATTTTTTATGAATGATCACAAGATTATGTTAATTCTATTGTGAAAATAAGATTGCACGAAAAAGCTGTGAATATTGCAGAACGCTGCCCACAATATTGAAAAATAGTTCATTGAACTCGCTATTAAAAAACTGATTTCTGAATAGTTTTTTTCACAATTAAATTTTTAAAAAGAAATAGCATCTCGATACTTAAATTTATGCATCTGTCAACGTTTCCAATATTTTTTACATCCATTTTATAGCAATATTCAATTGCATTGATTCATATATGAAATTATACAGTTTTCAACTAAGTTCTCAAATAAGTTTTTAGCTACATTTTAATTTTATAATATGTATTATAAAATTATAAAACACTATTTATTAATTAAAAGTTTTTCCATTTATATAAATTAAAATAAAAAATCAAAGAGCGCCTAATTTGCAAATTTTTTTGAACCAAATTTGCTACAATTTTACTTAGCTCTGTGTTTTGCTTAAAAAATAGAATATGTATAAAAATTATAAATTAGTGGCTGATAAAAATATTTTGGTTTGTTTAAATATCTCAAAAAAACTAATTATTATGAAAAAAAAAAAATTAAAATATTTGACAAAAAAAGGGTTGATTGCACATTAAAAATAAAAAATTTGTCTGGAAAAACTTATGTCTCATTTTTTATTTTAAACTAATTTCAAAATAAAAATGAAAATAAAAATAATCTAGAGTGTGTAAAAACATTTCCCAGATGTTTCGAAAATTATTTTATTTGATGGAAAATCAGCTCGAATAACTAATTTAAATTAAACATTATGAATTATACATCGAAATTTTGTTCATATAAATCGAATTTTAAGACATTTTACTAAATTTTTGTTCATATTAATCAATTGTTAAATAATTTTATTAAATTTTGGCATTTAAATCTATTTGATTGTATTTTGTTTATATAAGTCTTATCTGTAAAAGTTCATCATCGACTGGAAATAATATTATTTGTCTAGCTAAATCTATAATTAATTTGAGACGTTAAATAATATGAAGTTAACAATATTTTATATTTTTATATTTAATCATTCGTAACTGCGTGAAATTCCGAAGTTTTCACAATCTGCATGTCAAAATAAAAAATAGACGAAAATATCAAATTGAAATTAGGATCAAATTTGGCAAATAATATTTAAGCTATAAATTAAAAAATATAGGATCAAAAAATAAATGTATATTTCTATTGCTAACTATTACTTTTTAATTATTTCATAGTCCCTTATTTTATTATACATATATAAATAAATCGACAATAAATTCCGTTGTCACATGAGAATTTTTTTTGGGGACCCACAAAGAAAAGGATTATTTAATTTCTTTTTTTTAATGAAAAACTATAAATCATATTTTTATTTTAATTCAAGAATTGTTAAGTGGTGCAAAAATTTAATTTTTATCATATATCATATGAATATTTAACGTTTTCCAAAAATACTAAAAGGATTTGTTTCTTTATTAAAAAAAAAAAAATCCTCATTGGGAATCGAACCAGGCACCTTCAGACTTACTTCTGATGTTCTACCACTAAGCCATATTGTCTATATGAGTTTAGCTTTCTAAAAAAATACAAAAAATATTTTTGATTTATTTTCTTCAAGTTGTACTTTGTAAAATTGATAAAGGCACTCTTTTTTTTGTGTACATTTTTCAAATTTGAGTCGTATTTTTGAGTATTCTTATTCTCATACAAGAATAAAAAAAAAACAAAAACATTAATAGTTTATTAGAATTTTTTTATTATATTTTAGAAAGCCAAAATCATATGGGCTATATGGGTTCTTAGTGGCTAGAACATGAGACTATGAGAGTGAAGGTGTCAGGTTCGATTCCCAAACAATACATTTTTTTTTTTAATTTTTTAGTTTTTTTGAACATAATAATTTTTAATTTTTTTGAACATAATTTTTTTATCGGTAAGATATGTAATTTTTTTGCTTGTAATATTGGGCCCTATATATATTTGAAATTAAAAAATCTTGTCATTGGGAATCAAACCAGGCACCTTCATACTTACAGTCTGATGTTCTAGCCACTAACCCCATATTGTTCATATGATTTTAGCTTTTTAAAATATAATAAAAAAATAAGTATATTCTTATTCTTATTTTTCTGAGAAAAGTGCGATGATGACTTTTCGAACTCGATTCGAAAATGGATTTTTACCCTCTACCAAAATAAAAAAAAGTTCGAAAATATAACGCGGCTAAAGAAGTATAAACTTCAAAAAATCTCAATCGTTATCGATTTGTGGAACTCATATTGTCCAGTACGAAGAAATTTTAAGCTTTTGCGAAAACTTATAAATTATATTAAACGAAAAACAACTATACCTAAACAGAGTTTGCCAACAAACAAAGGATAATGATATTTTGTAGCCTCTATTCATTATAGATAATATTGAATTAGTTCAAAATGACTATAAACAGAGTTTTTTTTTTTTTTTTTTATTAAAGTTACCAAATCACTAGGTGGGATACCTTTTATACTAAAGAAGTATGGATTTGGTAATGAGGACAGGAAGTTTAGACGGGATTAAACAGTGGGACAGTTAGTAGGTAATCATTTACACTTTTCTTAAAACGGCGCAAGTCGTAAATTAAGCGTCCACCAGCTGTTGGGAACAACTTTAATGGGAGAGCATTTCACATTTTCGAGGTGCGAATTGAAAACGAATCACCGAAGCTCGTTCTATCACATCTGGGAATTTTTACGAAATATGGGTGTGAAGTTGAAGCAGTACGTGTTTGGCGTGAAAATACTTGAAGTTGAGGAAGAAGGGCTTTTACTTCCAGGGAACACGTATCCATTCCAACAAGGTATTTATAAAAAATGGAAAGTGAACCTACATTACGACGGTGGTTGAGTGATGTTATATGTCATGACTATATCGCATAAGTATGTAAGATGATTGCCAACAAAAAAGATTTAATTCATTTCTAGAAGAATTACGAAAAAAAAAATACTCAATCAGAAGATAAAAATGATATTTATATTTTTATTTAATTTTATATATTAAAAATATTTTTTTTACATTATCATTCTCTTATACATAATTTTATCTCATATATATAAAGAAAGAATAGAAAAGGATTTTCATTTTAATTTTCATAAGTGTTCCCGAATTAAATAATATAGATCTTGACTAATCAAATAGATTAACATTTTCTAAACCTTTTTTTTTTGTCGGAATATGGAAAACATCATTATCGTCGTCATTACAATTCAGATTAGATATATATTTTTTTTAATTTGCAATGACTAACACTTTACACAGGCATAAAGTTTGCTTCTCCTTATACATCGAATTGAAAAGTAGTATGAATTATATACAATTATTTATTATTAATATTTTTAAAACTGTTTTTTGGTAAAATCTTAATACATTTAATTATTTATAATTTCGAATACATTATAGAATTTATGATTTTCAATTTTGTGTAAAGTTAAAATTTTAATTCGATATTTTCTTGGCAACATCTTCAGTGCTAGTTTAATTCTCTCAATAATATATAAATTAAAAAAATGTTTTGATTATGTTTTCCGTAAGTTTTGGAATAATTTTGATAACATGTTCACCATTTAAATTAATGTAAAAATTTATGATTTTCAATTTTTAATTCGATATTTAGTTGGCAGATTGAAGAAATGTTTTTTTTTTCATTTTAAAAAAATATCAAAAAATTTCTAATTCTTTGCGAACCCATTCGATAATATGTATATAGTCGAATGGACTAATGTTATTTGTTTCGTATATTATGTATATATTTTTGATAAAATTAACTATTATCATAATGAATTCTTATTCTATTATTCTTATTTCGTTTTCATCCAAAATAAGAAGTATCTATTATATACCACATACATTATAGATGCATATGTATGTACATATATTTATAAACTAAATTTCTTATAAACACTTTATTTATATATTTATATATATAGATATATATGTTTTTTTTCTTAACTTCAATTTTATTTAACTTAAGTCTAACACACAAAAATGATTTCATCATCAAAATGTTCCATTTTAATGAAAATCAAGTATATGATAATAAGTAAGAAGTAAAAGATGAAGAATAAATAAAAAAAAAATAAAAAAGGTTAAATTAATTCAATTCACTTATGATAATTTATTAAATTAATTTTCAATATTTCATTGAATCCACACAACATTGTTGTAAGAAAATTTATATATATTTATATATATATATATATTTATATATATATATATATATATATTTATATATTATATATATATATTATGTAGATGGGAAAAAAAGGCTAAAAAAAAACTGCTGATGATGTCTTAAATAATTCACAATAACAAAGCTCTATCTGTATGTAAAAGCGCATCGACAAAAAATATATATAAAAATAAAAATCAAAGTAACCGATATTTGGTTTTTTAAGGTAAACCGTTGAATAGTTTGGTAACAATTATCAAGCCAAGATAATTCGACTTCGATCATGAATTCAACTCTCTTTGAAGCTGGATTTTATTAAATTATTCTTTAGATAAATTTAAGTTTGTATGTTAATATTTTTAAATCGTTGTTAAATATAGTACTTAAGTTAAACCTTCGAATCTCTTACTTATACCGTGATGCTATAACTAACCAAGATTTCTAACAATAAGCTTCAGAATTAGGCGAAAATGCAATGTCAAAAAAATTAAATTGATTTTGTCTTTTTATTGAGTTCTATTCCTCAATCAATATAATCCAGTTTAATTTACTATGATATAGTATAACTGCCATTTTGATAATTGCTTATTATGAATTATTAACAAAAAATTGATAGTGTTCCATAGCTATTTTGTCAGCAGTTCAGAAAGTCCCAAAAACAATAAATTAATGTTTTCTATTGATTTAAAACACAAAACTGAAAATCAATTCGGGCCAAAAAAAATAAAAAAAAAATAAAAAATAATGTAAGACGAACAAAAAAGATAAAGGCAAAAACGAAATTTAAACCACCAAGTAAATTTATTCGCAACATTAAGACATTGATTGATGATTTTTCATCATCAAATAATATATTTAAGTTTTTAATCTACCATTTTGTTGTTGTTTCTGCTTGCTTTTTTTTTCTTTTTTTTTAATTCTTATGCTGTTGCTGTCGATATACTTTCCTTATAACATCTTTAAAAAAAAACTTGAGTTTAAAAAAAAGAGCAAAATCATATCTTAAACAAAAATCTTAAATTTTAAAATAGAATTTCATAAATTTTACAATTTAAAATTCTATCTTAATAGAACTAACACTGTGTAATTGAAACCTCCAATTGCGGAGAATCCGGTCGATAAACATTATCTAGCAGTTTTCATAGTATTATTGCGGCATCGTCCATTCCAATTATTTAGGTTGAATGCAATTGGAAATATCTAAAATTTGGGTTCAGCATTAAATATGCTAGAAATGGGAAACTAACTAGAATTCTAACATTATATAGGGCTTGGAATTTGAGAAATCATAATAAAAATCAAAAATATTAACATCCACTAGACTTAATAAATGGATAAATTGATCCAGAAATTCTGCCATGACTTCCAGTTGAAGGTCTACCAAAACAGAAATTAATTCACATCACAATCTTTTCAATTCTGATTGAGAAGTTCTCAATGTGTTACAATAGTTACAAACAAGAACTTCATCACAAAAATGATAAGCATGAAAGTTAAAAAAAATAAAAAATAAAAAACAAGAAATAAAACCAAAAAGTAAAACTCTGTCAAAAGGGCGAATTGAACAAAAAAAGAAAACAAAAATTCAAAAAACAAAATTATCTGATTCACTTTTTCGTATAAATTTAATTTCAATTTATATAACTTTGCATACCTTTTTTAGTATGAAAAAAGTAATTCTATTGAAACAATAAACAAGAAAATTTAGATATTGAAAATTTAACCAAAGTTGTGCTGACCAATTTAACATCATTTATGTTTTATAGCAAAATAAATTAAAACTTAGTTAAATTTTCAAGTCAAATGTACCATAAGAAAATGTTGCCTTCCGATTCATATCAAATTTTTAAAACTCCAAGCACCAGCAGTAATTTTTATTATTGGCTGTGTGGATTAAAGTCAACCAAAAACTTAATTAAATTTACGATACAAATCGAAGTCTTGCTTTTTGGCTGAAATGTGATGTCGAACGCCTGCAATGAATTTACATTTAACAAGTTGACAAGAATACAAATCCCACTGAACCTCGACCGCTTACTTTGCATTAAAAATGAATTATGGGGTGAAGCTAGGATATTAAGTGTATATCAGTATATGATAAGTTTAGAGAAGATTATACTAATAAAATATAAAATTTTGTTTTACTGCCTTGAATTTCATATTAACTATATTAATGGTAGCGAGATTTCATACGAATCAAAACATCTCCGGATACTACCAAACTTAAAATTTCCAGCAGTTGTTCAATGATTTTGTTTACACGAATTTGAACATAGTAAATCGCGCAGTGAAATAAGGCCGCGTGAAATAAGGCCGCGTAATCTTGTGAGGTGAGCACACGGGGCAGGGGGCAGCAGGGCGGCGGGCGGGTGGTTGGTCAGTGAGATTTGCGGCTAACGCCGCCCCCTGCCCTGTGTGCTCACCTCACAAGATTTTGTATCAAGGTCTTATTTCATTTTGAAACATGAAATTACAACGCGGCCTTATTTCATTTATAAAAATGAAATTAGCCCTACGAAAAAAAATTTTTTTTTGTCGCGGTCTTATTTCATTTTGAAAAATGAAATAAGGCCGCGAGGATTTTTGTTGCGGTCTTATTTCACGCGGCCTTATTTCCATCCTCCATAATAAATATGTAGTCGATGAAAAATTCTTACAGAAATTATAATTGTATTTTTTCATCTATTCTACATATATAATGTCCATTTCCAAATTTATATTGAATGAATACACAGAAGTAAGTATCGAAGAAAAATAAAAATTGAACCAAAATGTAGGATATAAAATGACATTATGTACGTTCAGGATAAAATGTCAATGTAGAATAAAAAATGGGAAAAATTTTTTAAAATTAGGTGCGATAAAAATTATTTGATTGATTTATTTTTAGTTTTAGGAAAATATAGTTTGTAAAAGGTGATTACAACATTTTCTTATCCTTTTTTTCTTTTTTTTTTGTTTGAATAATTTTCGTAGAGAAAACTTTTTGTGCACTTTAAGCAATTGCCATCTAATAAATAATTCCTCCTCTTTTATTCAGCAAAATGTTCAAAGTGATTAATTTCTTTTCGTCCTTTTTTCTGTTTTTCTCAATATATTATTATGTGTATAAATTCTATATAAATGTGGATGAATATATTTTATTAGTTATATATATATATTTTTTTTTGCCTTAAAGAAACTCCTTTTATCTTTTACAATTTTCATCATTTCCTCCAAAAAAAAAAACAAAAAAAAAAAAATGAAATAAAAGGCAAATTTTTACAAAATGCTAAATCAATTTTCCAAATAATTTTGTGTTATAAAATCCAAAATAGAGGAAAAATATTTATTTTAAGTCACGAACTCTAGTGAGAGTTTATTTAATGTGAATCTAGAACACGTGAAGACTATAACGATGGAAACTGCAAATAAATCGGAAGCTAATCTTCAATTATTACATATCACAACTATCATAACAAAATTAGTTCAACAAACAAATTTTGGTCAAACCCTATTAATAGTTTGTTTGTTTTTATGATTGGACTGATGGTGACTGGCCGATTACTTCGAACAACATTTTTGACTTTGTTTTAAAATTAACCAAAAATTGTAACCAATGAACATTAAAGGATCAATCAAAAATGTTGAAACCAAATCTTTAAATTTTATTTTTATATTTTATATTTATCTAGTGTACTTAAGCACAAAATATCTAATTTCATACATAACCAAATTAGAAATAAAAACAAATAAAATTTTAATTTTAATGGATTTTATAACAACGAGCTATATAACGAATTTAATAAATGAATTCAATTGATTATTTTCATGTTATATGCTCAAAGTAAAACTAATTAATCTTTTATAAAATACATGTGGATCTATTTAATTGTATATAAATATATAATGTTTATGTATGTTTATGTATTTTATGTATAATTATCGTTAACTATATCGAGTTTAATTTCGATTTTTCACATTCTCATTACGAATAATGCTAATTTATGAACCTGAAAGAACTTCCATTTTGCTTGACGTTAAAACTAATTTTGCCTTTGTACCATAGTATTCAAAGTTCACAAAAATCTGCATGACCTTTGAATTTATACTATCTTGAATCCTTATTTATTCAAGAAGGAATTTTGTACGTGACTTTAGGCGATGTATAAAAAACATTTCTTTCCCATTGCTTGTATGTAGTTTTTTTCTGTATATATAGAAATAAAAAATGTATATCAACACTATTATAAGTTCTACGCACTTGTAAAGTAATAATTTTAATAGAATTTTCCGAAAAATATAAATTCACATTTTTAATCATCATTAGAATAAAAAAAACTAAATAATGTAATAAAAAAAGAGAATTATTGTTAAAATTTTAAGTTATTTCTTATATTATAAGTATATATTATACAAAAGATACAAAAAATTAAATGAAAAATATTTTATTAATTTGAAAATTATAGGAAAATTTTTCTCTCTTTTTATCATAGAACCAACCCTATATATATAATATATCAAAGAAAAATTCTTCTTAAATCAAGAGAAAATGAAATTAACTTCAATAATGAAGAAGAAAAAAAAAAAAATAAAAGAAAACAAAAACATAAGAAAAATTCAATGAAAATTTATTTGTATTTATTTTTAGAGGAAAAATTTTCCGTATATATTTTTATAGTTATAGTATTTCATAAAAGCACAAAATGTTTCAAAAATTTACGATTTTGTCCTTTTTTTATGAATTCTTTATCATTTGGTCCCGTAAATATAATTTGTTATTAGCTTTTCACTAAATATATATACACTTGAAAAGTATTATTGCCTCTTAGAAACATCTGTGCCTTATTACTTGTGCCTCATGCCTGCAAAAAAAAAAAATCTCTAATACATAGATTGTACATAGAATTTATTTTTTTCTAAGTTCGAATAAAACCAAAGAACCCAAAACTGAATAATATGTTTCATAAAATGAAAATATTTTTTTCTTAATTTGCGTTATTTTTTAATTTTAACATTATATAAAAATCGTAAATTATTCGATTGGGTTTGCCTAATAAGATAATAATGTGATTGATTCCCGGAGAGTTGCCCAAATGACATTTGCCAATCTAACATTTGCCCACGGACATTTGACAATCTGACATTTGACAATCTGACATTTGACAATCTGACATTTGACAATCTGACATTTGACAATCTGACATTTGACAATATGACATTTGACAATCTGACATTTGACAATCGGACATTTGACAATCTGACATTTGACAATCTGACATTTGACAATCTGACATTTGACAATCTGACATTTGACAATCTGACATTTGACAATCTGACATTTGACAATCTGGCATTTGCCAACGGACATTTGTCAGATTGTCAAATGTCAGATTGTCAAATGTCATATTGTCAAATATCAAATGTCAGATTGTCAAATGTCAGATTGTCAAATGTCAGATTGTCAAATGTCAGATTGTCAAATGTCAGATTGTCAAATGTCAGATTGTCAAATGTCAGATTGTCAAATGTCAGATTGTCAAATGTCAGATTGTCAAATGTCAGATTGTCAAATGTCAGATTGTCAAATGTCAGATTGTCAAATGTCCGTGGGCAAATGTCAGATTGGCAAATGTCATTTGGGCAAGTGTCTGCCCCCCATGTGATTGACTCTACTGGAGCTGTGAAATTAAAAACATATATGTAGTTAATAACAAATTTTTAACTTAAAAATTTTAAAGTGTCAGCCAGTATTCCGTTGTTTACAATATTCTGAGCAAAAGAAACAAGAATTGATAACGGACTTAAAGCTATCAGAGAGACTTAAAGATTCGATTCATATTAGCTATAAAATGCTAATGTTAGGTTGTGGATGCAGTTTTTTTTCATCCATAAGCAGAAAATTTTGTATATTATTATAATTTCAGTCCATATATCTGTTAATTTGAGTTAATTTCGCCTCAACGTTCAACTTGCATTGGATCTACCAGTTCATATTATAATACTTACTGATACATTTTTATGTTTAAAGTTTAAAATTTATTAAGTTGGCCTTCAAAATTTTGTTGTAAGTTTTGGACAATTCATTGCCATTGTGTTTTCAATTCGCTACCATTTTGTAGTACACATTAAGTTCCAACAATATTACAAAATTCATTGTTTGTTTAGTGTCAAAATATAAATAAAAATTTCCTGTAAAACTTTTTTATGTAAACCCTAAAAATAATGTTTTCTTTTAATTTTTTTGTGCTCATGTTGATTAAGTCCTTGTTATAGGCTCATAAAATAATTCGACCATAAATATAATAAGGACTTTTCTTTACATAAAAAAAAAATAAAATAAAATAAAAAAGGAATCCAAAACAATTGAAACATTTTTTTTTTGTCTTTTTTTTTATTTTTTCAAGATATAAAAACTAAAGAAATTGCTAAAAAGCATGTTTCCTTTTTATTTTTCATGTTTTTTTTTATCAAAAGAAAACCATTTAAAAATTTAGTCAGCATGAAAATATTATAATCCATGGAATTATCAAGGAAATAGCTGAATTTGCAATAATATTGCATGAAAATTGGGAAATTTCATTTCAAAAAATAATATAAAAATCTATAGTGCGGCATCAAATTGTAATTTTTGTTTCATTTTTTTTTGCTTCATTTTATTTGAGAGTATTAACGGAAATCTTAAAAAAAAAAAAATTCTAAATACTTAAAATACGATATTTTCTATTTAGTTTAATTCAAAATTTATGAACTTATGAATGACGCATATATAAAAGGTCAAGAAAATAAGTATAATTTGAATGTACACTATACTGACAGAAAATCTTTCAATTGGAAGAGTACTGTGTATATTTCAATATTTGTTCAGTGTTCTTATAGTTTTTCCCAGAGACTAAATTTTCAGATTTTTTAAAGATGTGTTGCTCGAACTATGCAGCAATAGCATTTGAAAAGGCATAATTTTAGTACATGGAATTTTTTGAAACGAGGGAAGGCAATATCAAAAATCAGCGTTACAATACAAGTGTAACAAATAATCAAAAATGCATCCTTAATTGGTTTTCAACAAAGTTCATAATTTGTCAATTTTTACTCAAATCTAGGGTTGCCAAATGAGTTAAGTAAAAAAAGAGTACCATTTTTAAAAAAAATCTGAAAAAAAAAGAGATTAAAAAGAGACCAAGAAATATAATTTAGTATTTATTCAGTTTTTTTTTTATACATTAATATAAAATACTTCAGTCATGTATATAAAAAATGAAGTAATTCATCTTCACCTGTACAAAGCTTAATTCAAAAAGTTTTCAAAAAGTTTCAAACTTTAATTATTTATTGCAAAATTTCATAGAAATTATACATTATATTATTAGTACATACATTTAACGAAATTAAATTTATTAAACAAAAATTATTTCAATAAAATTTCTCTGAGTTAGAACCGTTACATAACTCATAAACCAATTCATTTTAACTTGTTTACAAGTAAATTTTGAACTTTAATTACTTATTGCGAAATTTCATAGAAATTATATATTAAATTAAAAATCCTATAAAACCTATAGACATAAAAAAAATCAATTTACTAAACAAAAATTATTGAACGAAATCATATTTGCCTGAGCTAGAAACTGTATTTAAGAATTTTTTGTCATTTTTTATTAGCTGTAAAAATCTTTACACGAGATATTCCTCAAGTTATATACTACTGCCATTATTCCTTTTATAGTTTCAGGAGTAAGTCCATTTCTCTCTTTGGTTCACTAAGCTTTTATCATAGAAAATACTCGCTCTACGTTTACGTTTTGCCCAGGGATCGCAAAAAAAATTGAGCCATTTTTATAAATATAGAGCTAGAATATTGTTTGAAGAATTGAAGCGATTTTAAGCTAGATGGTAGCTTTTTCAAAGTTTGCCATTAGTTTCTGATAAAAAAAACTTCAAATCTGACAATTCGTCAACAACATTTAAAATAGCTTGAAAACAATGAAAGAGACTAAAGGACACCATTTGAGAAACAAAAAAGAGAAAAAAAAAGTGAAGCTAAAAAAGAGACCATGTTCTCTTTTAAAGATACCATTTGGCAACCCTACTCAAATCACAATGTTGGTGGAAACCTATATTCTAAAACTGGCTTCGTTTTTTAGAGAATTTCAACATAAACAACCAATTTATTTATTATATACTTTATATAAGAAAATCGATATAAAAACTGAAATTTTCCTAAACTTGATTTATTAATCATTTGTACAAATCTATAAATTATAAAATTTCGTTTTAAAAGTATTTTTGTTTACTAAATATCCTCGAGGATATTTTATAATTTTCTCTTTCAGGATAATTTAAAAAGTAGCTGGTTGAAATTTGAGAACTCCCATCTTACTTCATATCTCAACATTATTTCGATTTATACAAGAACTAACTATTAGAAAATTAAAATCATAAAATCTTATTTATTTTTTTTTTTTTTTTATTGTGGTACATATAATAAATTTCAAAGATATGCATGCAAAATCAATATGAGAGATAAGAGAAATTATAAAAATGAAAACAACCCTTCATTGCTACTTAAATTTAAAAAAATTAAATAATGTTTTTTTTTAATCTGTTTTTTTTTAATTTATGTTTTTTTTTTCTTTGAGAATTCTTAAATTTTAAATATTTTCCGAAGGGAAAATTAAAAAAGAAAGTCCAGGGTATATTCAAGGTAATAGGTATTTTTTTAAATATTAGATTGTACAATTGCTATTTTCTATACAAATTTTGTTATGCTGTTGTATATAAATATTCTGAGATACATTCAAAACTACTGCTAATTCTCAAACGTCCCATTTACAAAATATCAAGTGTAGAATTACAATAAAGATTATTGAGTGAAAAATCACACTATTTGAACTTTGAAGTTCTAGGATTAAAGAAGAACCTGTATTGGCTTAAATAAAGTTTTGAAATGAATCAAACCATTTTGTTTAAAAATTATTCTTTTATTCAAGCAAACAGAACTCTTCGTCTTTCACATCCAAATTAAATATATTCAATAAAATTTATTTGTTTAAAAAAAATTTTCAATAATTTTTTTTTTTTGTATTTATTTTTTAAAAAAACAAGTTAATTTTATATTTTTTTATATACATATACATTTTATAATATTCTTCTAATCAAACCTTTTTTTCTTTTCTCTTGTTTTAAGAAAATCCTTTAAATAATTTTATTTAAAGAAAATTCTTTGGAAAAACCTACATGATAATTTTCTTTTTTGTTACAATTCAAATTAAAGTTAGTGCAATTGGAAAATATAAGTACCATATCAGTTAAATTTTTTATTAAGCGAGTATGCCCCTGGTAATATTATGAAAAATATGTCTTATCTGGATATTTATTTAATTTTATTTTTTCTTGATAAAATATTCAGACCTTCTGGGAACGGATAATTTTTACTTGGAACCTTTTAAATGATTTTCACTGTTAAAAAATAATTTTGTATACATTAAAAGTCATATTTTTTCATTACCAGCCTAACTTGGGTTTAAATTCGAACAAAAAGGTCAAAAATTGTAATTGTGGAAAATATAGATAGCTTTAAAGGTAATATAAAGACTTTGTACCACTCTTAAAATACGTAATCTTCAAAATAATATTGTATGAAGAAAGCCATTGATTTTCTAGAGATTTGAGAACCATCCTCGTACCATTAAAAAGCAAGTTACTTGTTTTTTTTTTCAATTGTTATTAGAGTATAGTACTAAAAACAGTAATAATACCAAAATCTTAGTTTTCGACGCGCCAATAAAAATTAATTAATAATACTGCTTACTCCCGATGTCGGCAGTGCAAGCAAGAATATAAAATATTAGATAAGATATTTATTTCTGTTTTTTTTTCTTTTTATTCTGTAAAACAGACCTTTTTTTGTCATGTATCCGAGTCCCAAAATAACCTTTAATAAAATTGTAATTTTCTTCTCTAACAACCATATGATAACATTTTTTTTTTTTTTTAAATAATTTAATTTTAAAAGATACAAATTTTTATGTTTTAATCATGTTTAAAAAAAAAAAAAAATGTTAAAAAATATTTTTTAGGCAAATAAATACATATCTAGTCGTTTTCTTTTAAAAGCCCTAAAGCATCTTGTGGTTTTTAAAATTTTATAAAAATTTTTGATATAAATTTTCCAAAAAATTATTATTATGTTTCCTTTTATTCACATATTCATATTATGTACACAAATTTTAGTTTATTTAATGTAGAAATCTAATAATTCTATATAATATTTATGTACCATAATGTTGTAAATGTACATTGTATACATATATAAATATTATATTTTAAAAACTCTAAACAAATTTCCTTAAATATATTTTTTTAAACTGTTTAAAATTAAGTTAATTAAATTTTTTAAAGAAAAATTTAATTTAAAAAAGATTCAGACTTTTAGGAGTATCGTCATTAATTTTATTTAAACAAAATCTTAAGGTCATATGGCTAAAATTTCACCCGGCAGTTCGCCAAACCGCCGCCAATATGTTAGTTAATGGTGTCAGGCCATTTTGGACACCAGAACTGTCGAATCTATAATTTGTATATATAGCTTGCTATGTATAGGTCAAATCAAATCAGTGGATGACTTTAACAATATTATAGCTATTTTCATTTTATTATGATATTAAAAAATGATTTTTGTGGTATATGAAATAATAAAAATTATAATTTTGGTGTGGTAACTTTTGCTACAATTCATTTACAATTATGTAATAATAAGTAAAGAATTTAAGTAATTTCACACTGCAAGCAAATAACTTTGAGTCACAATCTTTCTGATATATTTTATAACTAATTTTCGAGCAAAATATTTTCAGTGACTTCTTCAAGTTAATGTAAGAAAATATGAAAACAGAAGTTTCGTTCATTCAATAAATATCAAAGAAAAACACTAAGAAGATAAATCTAGACCAGATTGTATATACACGTTATTACTTTGAATTAAAAGATATGACTTTAAAAATCATTACCACATAGTTAGTAGAACGCATGGTGCAGCTTTATTTTTCTTCATAATTTTTGTTTGGATACCAAAATCTTTACCAAACTAAGAGCATACAAAAAAATCATTTTTTTTTTATTTTAATTTATTTTTTTTTTTCTTTTTTTACTCTCACCTCAATTACATTTTGTATTTGGTTTGAAAGAAAATGTGTTTTTATATATATATACGTATACGTATACGTATATAACGATAAAAAAAATCAGATTAAATTTGCCTAATTCTTTGTTTATTTATTTCGAAAACATTTTAGTTAATTAGAAAAAATAAAAATTTGAAAAAACAAACTTTTTTTTTTTGAAAATATATTTTTATTTTATTTTTTGGAAAATTCTTTCAAAAATAAACACACAAGTAGAGAAAACTTTGCTTTTGAAAATGAAAATACGAAAAAAAAAAAAAGAAGAAAAATTTGTTTTTTTTTTTATTTTAATTTATATATTCTTCAAGGAAAACATTTTTTATTTAATTTTTTTATTTTATTCCTGCAGAGAAGAAAATGCGAAGAGAGGAAAAACCTTTAGAAAAAAAGCAAAAAAAAAAGCAGAAGTGGTGTTAATTACGAAATGGAACAACTATTAATGGAAAAACTTTAATTTTCGTTCGAGGATTTTTGTTTTGTTTCCTTTTTTTTTTTTATTTTATTTTATTTTAGTTTTTCTTTTATTTTTAGTGTTTTCTTTCTTTCTTTCTATTTTTTTTTTGATGGAAAAAGAGGAAAATATATAATATAGGTATATGGTATATTAGAAAAACTTGTTTACCAAAGAAATGTGGTGATTCAGAGAATTTCAATGTTTATCTTAAAAAAGAAAAACTTTTCCAATTTAAATAAATGTATGTGATAAAAACTGTAAAATGTAAAAAAAAAAAAAAAACTAAAATGAAATAAAAATAAAAATAAACGAAGTTTTACACTTTAAATGGACTTAAGAGAAATTAAAACAGATTATAATAAATATCTTTATTCAAAAAATCGATTTTCTGGTTTTTTTTTGTTTATTTTTTTCAACTAAATTTGTTCGTTGAAATTTTGAATTATTTTGTTAATTATATATATACACAGAGCAAAAACTACCACTTAAAATAGAAGAAAAGTAATAAGATTTCTCTTCCTTTTTTTTCCAAGAAGAACGTCATATCAAAACCATAGAGAAAATCTTGTAAAAATTTTGGCTTGTATTTTACATGATAACGTTATACTATTAAGAAGAAATCTTTTTGATTTCAATAAGAATTAGAAAAAAAAAATTTTATTTATTTTTTTTTGTATTTTTTATTTTTATTTTTTTTTAATTTTTTTAATTTTATTTTTTTTTAATTTTCTTTTTTTTAATAATTTCGATTTTAATTTTTTATGCCTTGTTCGGCATTCGAACCTCGACATATAGCATTGCAATCAAACACTCTACCACTCAGCTATAGTCTTAAAATTATGGGTGTGTGCAAAATAGAAAATATAAATTATGTATACTGGTGACTTTATAAACAAATAAAAACCTTGCATCGTTTTATTATATAAATAAAAATACAAAAATAGTTTCAAAACCTTACATCGTTGTAACCGAAAATCTATTTTTCGATGAGTTTGTCTTTTTAAAACTAGATAACAATAAGAATATCATTTGTTTCGAAAACAGAATATGATTTTCTATATAAAATTAATATGAAAACCTATTAGAATGTTCTATAAGATTTTCTTCATTAAATCAAAAGGATTTCTCTATGGAAATAAAACATTATTTATTAATTTCAATAAGAATTCATGGTAAAATAGCTCAATAAGGCAATCTGATTAATTTTACCTAGTACTATTTTTCTCTGTGTAAAAAAATGTTTGGGCGCCATTACAATAATCAGAGTTTTTAATTTAATATTGGATGCTAAAAAAGCAGCAATCGTGCAATCATTTGGTGAATTTTGATTTCTTCTTGTCGCAATTAGTATTACACATGCCGCAATTATACACTGAGTACATCAATTTCTGGTTTTCCGTCTTTCACATTCATTGAAGAATCCTATAGATAGCAGCATACTGACTTGAAGTAAGACTACATTATAAAAGTAAGTTGTCCAAAAAGTCTGATCTGAGAAACCGTAGAATAATGTGTAAAATGCCAATAGATAGAATATTAGATCATATATCCAAGTTGATTGAACTAATCGATTAGGTAAAAATAATGCAGATATATTATGCGAACTTAAACGCTAACAGCAGGAACATAAGTATATAGTATGATGTATGCAGAATATTGCAAAAATGATACTAAGTAGATACTGGATCAGAAAGTATAAAAATAAAAACCTTAGATGTTTTCAAATGTTTTTAAGTCTTATAACAACTTCATGTGATTGATATTTAGAAAACGATAGATTTATACGTAATAATTAAATGAAGATAAAATTATATTTGAAAATTCGCATAATTACCAGCTCAAAATGTTTTTTTTAAAAGCCTATACTTTATTTATATCACTGAAATAAAGTGTGTAAAATTTTTAAAATTATACAAATAAATTTCGTTGGCACAAAAATATAGCAATAAAAAGCAAAGTAATTCTGGCTCTTTTAAAATTCATTACGTCATTAAAATTTAAATATTCATATTTTTTTTTTTGTGTCTTTTAAAACAAAAATAAAGCAAACTCATTCAGAAAATTATTAAAAAGATAATACGAATAATTTTTGTATGCGCCTGTGAAATAATGCCACCATTATTATTATGAAAATGTTTGGAATTTATGTGCATACATATTCCCATGCCACCACTACTGTGTTAAAAAAAAAGAAGAAAAGTATCTCTCTCTTACAAAAAAAAAAAAAAATGAAATAGAATTTCACCTATTTTATGAATTTTCTTCTGCTTGTAACACACGTAAAAAAATTATAAGGATTCTAAATTTTCCTTTCTATGATTGCTTTTCTTTATTGGTGGCATCTCATATAAATGCCAAAAATATAGGGTTACCAATTGTTTGATTTTCTTCTTTTTTTTTAACTTTTCATAGATAATTATTCTTTTCCTTTTTTTTTTGTTGAGGGAACAAGTTTGTTTCGTTGACTTAATCCGATTCATAAAGTTTTACAACAGGACTGATTGTCAAACGACAGTTAGTATGATGACAGTGAAGAAATAAAATTCACTTAAAAATAATAATTTTAAATATACCTATTGTTTATTCTATATTATATAAAAATAAGTAGTTAATAACAAAAAGTTTGGTATCCCTATATTAAAAAAGTTTATAAACATATAAGTAGAAGATATACATTTATGCAACATAGTTGGGTATATACTTTATGTGAAAAAAAAAGGAAAAAAAAAATTATGCAGATTTATGAAGTCTTATATTCAAATTTTTTGCACGATGTGTTTGCATACAGATACTTGTTCGTATACTTCTCTAAAGCTTATTAATTCAGTGAAATTTCAAAAGTGAGTGTTTTATCATGAATTTTTGTTAATTCAGCTATACTATTTTTTTTTTTTACGTTTTTACTTTAAACAAAAATAAAAAAAGGAAAAATAAGATTTATGCCATTTGCATAATCTGACATATGATAGAAATTTTGCTTTCTCCATTTAACTAAATGCATTTTTGATTGCTTTAGACTTTAGAAGAGAAACAAAAACGATATAGATTTTTGTACAAAAACAAAAAAAAAAAATTTCATATCTACTTATTATTCGAAATATCTCCCGGGGAGGACTGCAAAAGTTCTTCCGATTTCATTCAAATTAGATTCATATTAAGAGGAAATGGGTAAAAACACAAATTTGGTTTGGTTTGGAAACCTGTTTAAGGGAAGGATATCATTCGATTACATACAATTTAAGTGTTGAATAAGTTGAAATGATAAATATTAATTCTTCTTAGATATTTTCCCAAATTTATAAAATAACTAGCTCCTATAATTGTTCATAAATCTGACAACAAAAATTTCACTTAAAACGTGTGTTCCACAACAACGTGTGTGCGGGTACAGCTAGTATATATATATTTTCATAAATACTAAAACTAGAACAGGCGTGGCCAACCCGTGGCTTGCCTTGAATATTTTTCCGGCCCGCGAGATTCATCACACTTTTAGAAAATATATTTATTTTATAATGACCAAAGTAGTGAAAACCAATGTATTAAAAAACACATTATTTGTGCATCTATATATTCGAATATATGAAACAGTAAGAGGAAAACTCTTAAATAACTTCATTTTTTTTTTCAATTTAGAGCAAAAAAAATTACTAGTAATGAAAAAAAAAATCTAATAGGGTGATATATAATTTTATATGTGACCCGCTGCGTTTTGATGCATTTCCAAAGTGGCCCTAATAAATCATTTGGGTTAGCCACCCCTGAACCACCCCTGAATAATAAGATTTAAATAATTTTATAGTAGGCAATATAGAGATAGTAGAAACCTAATATGGCAAACCTTTTTTAAACAAGTCATATGTTTTGAATGCTTCATATGTATTTCTAATATTTATTTTCAGTAAACCATTTACCAATAGATGTTCCAATGGATGTTGGAAGTACTTTTATTCTTAAAGTTATGAATCAAATTCCAGTCCAAAATGGGAACGGTACGATACAAAATGTTTACTGTATGCGACACCTTAAATTGTCGCGATAAAATCTTCAAACAACTGGAATAATTTAAAAAAAAAATTAATTTAAGTGAAAGGGATCATGGTTTAATTCTAAATAAATGAGAATACAAAATGAAAATATTGAAAAAAAAATAATAATAATGTTAATGTTAAATTAGAAACACCATATTTTATTTTAAAATCGAATTAAAAATAGCTTTACGACTAATTGCATTAAGCGCAAAAAATTGCATATTTAGTCACTTAAAAAAAATGAAGGAATTTTTTCTCTCTAAATTTATAAAATAGAAAGAAAATTCCTTAATATATTCTTTTTTCGCCAACAGAAAATTCAATCGGATTATCGAATTACATTTTATTTAAAATAAAAATATCGAAGAAATTTACGAAAAAAAAAAGAAAATGCTATTAACTTTTTATTTTTGAATTTATAAGAAAATTTTTAAGATATTTCAATTAATGACAGACATTTTTTTATTTTAGAGAAAATTTAGAATAGTTTAAAAAATTAAAGGGTATTAATTAGTAAAGGGTATTAATAAGTTAATCTGTTATTTTTTTATTTTTGAGAATTTTTATTAGTTTCTTTAAAATTTTTGTAGTTCGAACTATTGTTGAACTCTTGCCAATGGAGTTTCAAAAAATAGTTTCGAAATGTAAGAAAATGTTCACTAATTTTTGAATTAAAGCTCCGATTTTTATTTAATTAAACGTTAAACAGTTTTAAAAGCGATTTTAGTATAATGAAAATATGTATACCCTTACACGACTTCACTGTGTAAAAAATTCTACAGAATAGATGTGGTCCCTATTCTTGCATTCACAATCTTAATAAAATTAGAAGAAATTTAAATTAATTAAGAGAATAATATGAATATCATATGCATATTGACAAAAAAAACTCAAGAATCAGCTGTAAAAAAAACTCAAGAATCAGATGTAAAATAATGACTAGGTACTTGCGGGAAGTATTTGCTCAGAATTTTGCAATTATTATTATATATAATAACTCGTCCAGAAATATATAGCAAATCAATTGTAGAAAAAGTCGCCACTTCAAAATTATATATTTTATGTTAAGTGAAAAATGAATTACAAAAATAATTTTTTATACAAAATAAGTTTCTGAAATTTAAATGACAAATATTGCTATAATCATATGAACAAATATATTAAAAAGTAAAAGTCCGAACAATGTTTCCTTGCTACAACAAATAACTAATCTTATTAAAATCATCCCCTACTTCGATAAGATACATTACAGAGGATATTATGTAGAAAGTACAGTTGCAGTAGTTATCGGCAGAGCTGTAAAATTTCAAATACTTTGGTATTGAGTACCTACTAGTAATGATTACAAAGTAATTGTATTTGAAAAAGTGATCAATTCTTTTCTTAACAAGGAATTGTATATTTAGAAAAGTATTGATTACAAAGTAATTGTATTTAAAAAGGAATCAATACTTTTTTAAAAAAGGAATTATATTTAAAAAAGTATTGATTCAAAGTAATTAGATTTAAAAAGGAATCAATACTTTTTTTTAGAAAGTAATTATATTTAGAAAAGTATTGATTACAAAGTAATTGTATTTAAAAAGGAATCAATACTTTTCTAAAAAGTAATTGTATTTAGAAAAGTATTGATTACAAAGTAATTAGATTTGAAAAGGAATCAATACTTTTCTTAAAAAAGAATTGTATTTACATATAGTTAAATATTGGCATTACTTCTAATAAAATACCTGTTATGTACAGAGCTTCGAACCGCAATTTATTTTGTTCCGGTTTTCGGTTTCGTTCTTAAAATTTTATCGTTTCGGGTTACTTACGTTTCGGTTTTGAAAATTTAAATTTCGTTCCGGTTACGGTTCAATTTTTTTTTCGGTTCAAAACCGGTTTTGTTTCGGTTCAAATTTTTTTTGGAGTAGCACTTTTTGCAAAAAGAAATGGAGTTACTTTTGTGTAATAAAAATATTTCCTATATTGAAAATAAAAACACACATACATATATGTAACACAAATACAAAATATAATTTTTTCATTCAAATTCAAACATAAAAAAATTATAAATTCTGTATTAAATTTTTTTATTTTTTATCTTGTTTAAGGAACGATAAAGGAACGAAAAGGAACAAAAAAAACCGAAATGAAATTTCGTTCCGGTTAAGGTTGAGGCTTTTTGTATTTAGAATATTTGGGTTCGGTTACGTTTACGGTTTTGTCATAAATTACGGTTTTTTCCGGTTTTCAGTTTCCGGTTCGGTTCCGGTTCGAAGCTCTGGTTATGCATATTAGAAAATAATTCGGATTAAAATTTCAATATAATTAAAATTATATAAATTGAAAATAAACTAAATATTTTGCCCATATAGGTAACAGAGGAATACCTCTGATTTACAAAAAGTTTGATTCGTTATATATATTGTGTTATATTTGTTTTTGTAAAGACATATTTTTTTTATATACATTAATTACATTTTTTTATATTCATTTTTGTGTATATTGTGTTATATTTGTTTTTTTATATACATATTTAGGTATTCTGAATTAAATATTTAAATAATTATTCTTTGATTTA
Source organism: Hybos culiciformis (assembly GCA_964007475.1). Lineage (NCBI taxonomy): Eukaryota > Metazoa > Arthropoda > Insecta > Diptera > Hybotidae > Hybos > Hybos culiciformis. Next base: position 25,002,604 of record OZ023274.1, read on the forward strand.
CTGATTCCTTTTCAAATCCAATTACTTTGTAATCAATACGTTTATAAATACAATTACTTTTTAGAAAAGTATTGATTCCTTTTTAAACACAATTACTTTGTAATCAATACTTGTCTAAATACAATTCCTTTTAAAAAAAAAGTATTGATTCCTTTTTAAATCTAATTACTTTGTAATCAATACTTTTCTAAATACAATTCATGTTAAGAAAAGTATTGATTAGTTTTTCAAATACAATTACTTTGTATTTGAATATCGAAAGCATTTGAATTTTTACAGCTCTGGTTATCGGTTTTTTGAGTGCATAATGTGTATTTTGCTCATTAAATAATCTTTTAAATAAGAAATAAGAAAATCTCCCATATTATATTTTAATAAATTACCAGTTGAAATTATTCTTCATTTTCATTTAAAACTATAAAACATATAATTGTTATACTGAAATAACAGATAGCTGCTGTATATTGTTCAAATCGAACTAGTGAATGACGTTAGCTAAATTTCCTATTTGTACATGCCAAGGAAAAATAGATATACTTTTTAATACCTATATCTGTTCGTGTGATTATAGCAAAATTTGTTATAAAAAATTTCAAAAACTCATATTGTATACAAACATATTTATTGACGTTCATTCCTCTCTACAAAAAACAATAAAAATTATAATTTTCGATTAGCAAATTTTGTTACAATTCATTTGCTGTATATTTTTGAACGAGTTATTACGTATTTAATAATAAATCCGAGATTTTGAGCACATGCTACCAGAATATATTGCAGTTTTAGTTATAGTTTTATAGCTGGTTCTTATAACTAATTTTCTAACTAGTTTTTTCTCAGCGTAATGGAAATTTTCTCGAAATTAAAAGGTATGATGGTCAAAAGGATATTTTATGTGTCCTTTTTTTCGTTCTCTTTTTTTTAAATGTCAGAATCCATTAAAAATGTTATCTTTAAATACGAAAAACACCATAGAAACTATTTTATGGGTAAAAAAAAAGAAGATATATTGCAATATAAGCAAAGATAAAAATTTCACATTTTCAATTTACATTTATTTATGTGGTCCTCCTGTCTGTAATAATAATTTAACACAAAATCAGGATACAGAAAATAAAATATTGAGCTTTCTTATTTTAAAACCAAAGATTAATAATAAAATTACTATGCCTATATGTATGTTAAAGGTTTTATTTTTTTGGTACGATATGCGTAATATAAATTTGGTATAATGTCGAAATTGGCTTTAAGCAATAAAATTTCCTTTCGGCTTACAAAGTAGATCCATAATATATTTTTGAGGCAGAATTGAACACATAGAATATAGGTTTAACACAAAAGTTGGAACTAAAAGGTGGTTTAAAGTGATATTAAAAGTACGCATGGATAAAGATAGAGATGTCGTAACCTGCTTAAAAAGTTATAATTGTTCAAAAATTCTGCCTTGGATTTCTTTCGAATTGTAAAGAATTGTATTTTAACAAATAAAATCTGCCTGATCTCTGGCATGAGAGTTATTATTTATTTATTTTATTCAGCCAGTTCATTTTAATAACCTGTATATGTATAATTTATCTTGAAATATATGTAATTATAAAATTTTGATTATGACTACCTACTTATTTTTGTTTACTTTTAAGGCGAACATTATATTTTGGTCAGAGAGATAACTATTATTATGTTGGTATGACCAAAATAATGTTTTCGTTCTAGATAATAAGTACCTATACTTTGATGAAGTTTTTACCACATTTTCCAAAAAATCCCAGAGGATATATTAAAGGCGTGTATTATGGGTTATGTAACATTACATAAATACATAAATTTTCATGGTAAAAGTAAAATAGTTATTTATTTTCATGTTAATTATCTTTTTGGAATATCTTTCACCGAAAAGTTTGCTAGTTTTTTTTTTTTTTGGGGTTCATGTTATTTTTTTTTTTGTTTTGTTTTGTTCGAAGAAAACTATGTTAAAAATATATTTTGTTAGGTAGGCAGGATATTTTTTTTTAACAAATGATGTTAAGTCGCGTACAAAAAATTTACCAAAAACATATTAAGAGTTTTTTTAGTTGATATCAAATTAAGTAAATATGTGTAGAACAGCATTTTATTGAGGTTTATGATGCACATTGTCCAAATTTATGGACATTTTAATTAGATTCTGAATAAACTTTTAAAATAATTCAAATTTTTTTACATAAATATAAGGAAACTAAAAAGAATAAGTCTAATATAAGTCGATAAAGAAATCATTTCCCTGTGACTGATGTTGTGACAACAGAATCCATTATCGAGTTCAGTTCGTTCACTAAAAAAAGCATATAGCTGGCTCAACTATAATCTCTACACAACCCGTGCTATGTGTATCGGTCAAATAGAACTTTTGGTTGACTTTAGCAAAATTTATTGTTTGTCATAGCAAGGAAAAATTGCTATGATTATATGTCATAAAAATTTCAGAAATGCAAATTGTAAAAAAATATTTTTTATTATTTATTTTTCGGTAGAAAAAACAATAAAAATTATAATATTCGAGTAACAAATTTTGCTACAATTCATTTGCTATATATTTTTTAATTATCAAAAAATATTGCAGTTTTAGTTTTAACTTTGTAGGTTGTACTCTGAAAAAGAAAATTGCTGAACGGACAGAATTTAAATTCATAATGTTTCAAATTATGCACCTACACACTACACTGGTATATTTGTTTTCAGTCTTCCAGAAAACGTTTTAGTTTAATATTCGCTGATAATTATTGTCGACAATACTATTTTAGTTGCTTATCTTTGAAACACTTGACTTTGAGATATTTGATCAGAAAAAAATATTTGTTTCACAAATTTAGGTCAAACTGATACTGATTTACATTTAAACTTTTAAGTTTTGAAATTAATTGAAAAATTTTGATAAGAAAACGAATAAAAATTTTTCATGCATGACATAACATATAAATATGGATATCCTGTATAAAAAAAAATATATGTATATAAATGTATGTACGATACATGATAGGTATGGGCCAAAACATTAATGCTCATGCATAAAAGAAGGAAATAAAAGCCAAAAATTAAAACTTTGTATTAAAATTGTTGCTGACCTGTTGGATAATTTATTTCATTTCTTTTCGAAAAATCTATGGTGAATTATTTTTCCTGTTGGTTTTATTTTTATTTTATTTTTTTTTTTTTTTCTTCTTCTTTTTTTTCACTTCAAAAACTGAGTGTTTTGTTGACCTTACATTAACACGATTAGTTTGGTTTCTAAATAGCACATAATATATATGAAAAACTCATAAAAGTTATGTAAAAATAACTATATATTTTACAAAAAAAAAAAAATATGTTTTAATGCTTTATGTCTAATAAAATAATTAAAATTTCTGTAAAGATATTTAAAGATAGTTATTTATGAAAAATAATATAGAAAACTATTCTGCACTAAAAGGACTAAAAACCACAAAGCGCAAAACTTTTAATTTGATGCAAAAGTAATGTTTTTTAATAGCAAAACTCTTTATACCAAAATTATTGCCATTCTGACCATTTGAATGTTGTTATGGCATTGTCGGCTAATATATATGTATCTTTTTCTAGGTTATTATAATTAAATTTTTAATAATAAATGCAAGATTTTGAACACATTCTGCCAGAAAATAATAAAGTTTTAGTTATAATCGATCTGTTATATTTTGGTACTTATTCTCCAAGAGGTTTTGTATTATAATACATCATATATATATATATTATATTATATTATATTATATTACATTATATGTGAATACTTTGATTTAAAATTATTTTATGATAATTGTAAAAATTCTGTATAAAAACTTTTCAAAGGAATATTTCTAAATAAAATGCATTTATCAATACGAAACTCACCATTGTACCTGGAAGATTTTTCTGGAAAATTTTTCAGACTCAATTTTCATCATTAAACTTTATAGTGTAGGTATCATTTCAAATTTTGTTCAAATTTTCAACACACTTTTGGGTTCTATCTATAATCACGTAAATGAAGAGAGCTACCAGCATAATAATTAAAATAGAACAATTTGAAAAGTTTTCCATTTTCCACACATTACATAACATACATACATTATTTTTTTTTCCGAGTTTATCTATATTTTCTATCTTTATACCTAAATTTTGTAATTTGAAAATAGGAAAAAAAAAACCAGCAAAAAAAAAGTTTTGTTTTACATTTATTCCAAAAGCAAAAAAAAAAAATAAAAATAAATATAAAAACAAAGCAAAATAAAAAATAATATTTATGTTTATTTGTAAGAAGAAATTAATTCGCAAAAAAAAAAAATATTAATAAATCAAAGCTTGAATAATACATGATAAAAGTGAAAATACCTTTTCTTTTTTTTTTTTTTAATTTGGTTTATATCTTTGAAGCAAAAAAAAAAATTTTTTATTCTTGTCCAATTTGTTTATGAAAAAAAAATATGTTTTTAGGTTTTTTTTTTTTTAATTAAAAACAATTGCCTAACTTTCACCAATCATAAATTAAGCTGGAAAATTTTCGAAAATGAGTGAAACTGGGAAAAACAAAAACTTTTTTTCATTTTAGAACGAACAATTAGAAAATCAGAAAAACAAAAATTAATTATTATAAAAAATATTTTTCCATTATTCGAAAGTTGGAAAATTGGAAAAATCAGAATTAAATTGATTACTTAGAAACTTAAAAACATATAAATGCAATAGTGAAATAGTAAAAAAAAAATATTACATGCTTGAAACTTAAATCGATATTTAAAGTTAGATGTTTAAAAGCGGCAAAACCACTTAAAAATCCATTAACTATTATAAGTACTTAATTTTGGGTTTTGCTCATTAATAAACATCTGTTTACATTTTTACAAGATTGGCACAAAATTCAAAAAGTATATTTTGTCAGTAATTGATTGCAAGGATAAGGATTAAGAATTATGGTAAATTTGAGTAAAATGAAAGGAAATCTTTCACTAAGCTAATTACGGGGTGTCTGTAAGATATGCGTTTTATCGAATTATTTCCTAATCTTGAGGACCCAAGTTTTGTTGTAAATAGACTTTCTTTAATTTGTAAATCTGAGTGTTTTCAAAACTTTATCATTTAAAATTTTTAAAAAATAGTTTTTCGCTGCTCTCCATTTTCATTTAGTTGCAACAAGCAATTGTTACGAGGCCAATTAAACCTTACGTAATAAAAATACAAAACTTTTTTTTTTTTGCATAAAACACATATCAAAAATATATGTACTAGTGTCAGTTACCTTTTCTGTCTTAGGAAATTTCCAATTTCCAAATTGCAAGAATTTACGGAAAGGATAATACAAATTATTTTTATCTTTTTTTCTTTTTTTTTTTTACATACATTAAAATATTTTAAAATGTAATTATATGCAGTCGCAAAGAACATTGATCCGTCTATACATTTTGTTCAACAAACTAAAGAAAAAAATAAACCCCAATATGATATTCCTATTCTAAGTTCAATGATTTTATAGTTCGTGATTTAAGCAAATAATCTTTTTTTTTTTTTTAAATGATTTTGAATTTTAAATTTTGAGGTCATCTTTTATGATCTGTCTGCATTATGGAAAGTAATTGAACTCAAAAAAAAAAAAAATAAGAAAATAGGTACCTTTAATTGATAATAAAAAAAAAAAAATCTCAACATTCAAAATGTATACAGTCGGTTTTGAAAAACCATAATAAATGCATCGACTTATCGTCCTGATTCACATTTATTTCGTTTGCCAAAAAAAGTAAATTTTAAGCAACCAGCGGCAGTTTTAGTAAAATAGTATGTCCTTGTCTTTTAAAAAACACTTAAACCTAGGCTGTTCGCATATTGCCTAAATCAAATTCCTCTGAAGCCCAATAAACGTATAAAAAAAACCAATATTTATTTTTGAGCTTCTCCTTCTGTTTTGAAATATATTCACATTTCAAAATATTTCAATTTTAATGTGTTTGCATTTAAGAAAAAACTAACTTCACTTTATTTTCCGTAATTATACGTCCAATCAATAAAAGACATAAAAATTTCGCAAAATTTGAATATTTATTTATGAAAATAACACTCTATATGATTTGTCCTCTATTGTTCAAATGATTTTTCACTCCACTATACCTTGGACTTCTTCTTTCCAGCCCTAATTAGAAATATCTAAAAAATTTCCTCTCTTCAACAATAATTATACTACTATACTAAATTTGTATAAACTTAATGCCAAATCAGCATCAGAATAATAAAAAAAAAAAAAAAAACTTTGAATAAATTATGAAAATGATTCACCCTGTATAAGATTTTCATCAACAACAACTATTGATTTGTATTGAGAATAATTTCGTCATAGATTAACAAACTTTTAGCTTTTGCACAATTTAATGTGCATAAAATTATTCGTTTTATATTTATCAGTTCTATTGAAATAATTTTTTTTTTTTTAGAAAATGGAATATTTAATATTTCTGGTCACCAACCAGCAACAACCAAACAACCAAAAATTTATTAAATATAAAATTTTTCCAAGAAAAATTGTAATTTACAAAATCATTGAGATTATTGATCTTCTATATAATACATATATGATTTGCATATACTACATACGTTCAGTATGAAGAGGGTTTTTGTTTAAAAAATCTAAAATTGATTTATAAAAGTTTGCATATTTTGTTATTTTCCACTGTGCACTCTCAATGTGTCTATAAATAATATGTAAAAGGTATAGCTACATTTAGTTAAATTTGAATTGTTGATAATTTTAAACTTAGAAATTTTATATTTCATTGTGATTTTAAATTTAATTTTTAAAGAATTTAATATTTATGAAGTTAATAAAAAGTTAAAAAAAATAAAATAAAATAGGTAAAAAACATTATATTTTAAATTCCTGGAATTTACCAAATTAAGTTTTTTTTTATTTGTATATAAAGAAAGGGAAACACATAAAATAAATTAAAAATTATCAGAAAAATGTTTCCAACAAAAAAAATTAAATTGAAAATATTTAAAAAATATGAAAGAACTTTAAAATAGAATTACCTAAATACTAAGAAATAAAGTGTATATGTTGTATATAAGTTTTGATTTGGAGACAAAAAATCTTGAATGCAAAAGTTTTACACAAACATACATATATATATAAATATATGACCTTTTTTAATCCCCTATTTTTGTAAAAGTCAAAAATTGAATTTATTACTGATTTCTGAGAAGTATAATTTGAATAGATCGAATATAAGTTTAGAATGAATTAAAACACATAATTAAATACTAAATGTCAAAATGAATATAAAAATAATTTAATTCGACTCAAAATGTTAATAATATATCCAAATTTCTATTCAAATAAAAATACTTATCTATTTTCATTCATTCGATCGGTTTTTAAAAATTTTCACCAACACTGAAAATTTCACAAGATTTTGCCAAATACCAATAGAAATAATTTCATTATGCATCTAATTCGTTAAATAAGCGGCATCAAACTGATGGAACCGTCGTCGCATATGGTTTGTGAATAATCACATACGGTTAGGAAGTATCGGAGATGTTTTTCTGAGTTTATAACGATATAAGTTTTGACTAATTAGTTCTACGGACTGTGTACTGTCGAAACTGGCTAGAATCCTTAGTTATTTCCTAGTTAGATGTTTTTAGCTGGGAAATTCAATTATTGAAAATAGTTTCTTAGTTTCAAAAGCTAGTTAACGTTAAAATCTAGTTCTCAAAATCAAAATTTCTAGATTTAATTTTTAAATTATTAATCGGAAATAGAATCTATTTCAAATTATTGATACCCTAGTTATTTTGCTGAAGAATAATGAAAATTTAAATCTAGAATATATTTTTAAATAAACTTTTAAGCAAATTTCAGGAATTATTAAAATCTGGTTTCTCTAATTATTATTATAATTGTCCGAAAATATATAAATATTTCAATTATTTTTTTCTTTGAAAATCATCCACATAATTCGAAAAAAAAATTTACACAATCTAATCGATTAATTAACTTAATACTTAATACTAAAAATTATAGTCTCATAATATAATGATTGCATTGACCTTTTAAAAATAATAAAATATATACATTATACATTATATGTAAATCGTTAATAAAAATCATCAACGAAATAATTTATCATGTAGGTATGCTACTAAACTACTAAAAACATATAACCTAAGTTAAAAAAGACAATTAGTTTTCAAATCTTCAATGAAGATAATAAATTTTTACCATAGTATCGACAAAACAACAAATTTTAAGTTTATTTTAGTCTCACATACAAAGTTTTAGATTTTTAAAAGATAAACGAAACTTAAAAAGTTTTCATGTTTTAATTTTCATGTTCTAGAGCAGTGGTTCTTAACCTTTTTAGCTACCGGCACCCCTAAAATTTTCAAACAATATTCTCGCACCCCTTACCAGAAATTATTGACTTATATAAATTAAAAAACAAACATTATGCAAAACATATTTTTTATACTAAATTAAATTTTTTAATAAAACACTAAAAAAATATTAAACTTCTATCTATTATTGCTATATTTTAGCTTACCTTTTGAATTTGACTTTAATGTACCAAATTATATTCTAATAATTAGAATATAAATATTCAACTAAACTTGTAAAATTAACTTGTATTAATTGTTTTATTATTAATATTTAACTTTTAATATTCAACACAAAAATTCAAACTTGTAATAATCAACACTAAAATTCAATTATTTTTAAATCTTTATTCAATGTAATGTTCGAATCAGTATTTATATTTCTAAGAATAATCGCAACAATCAACTAAAATTTCGAGGAAATATAAAAATCACTATAGAAACGCATTTGAATTTTTGTAATTGTAGAAAAAATACAAAAATTAATTTGTTTCTATGGTTTATAATTTACAAACATATTTAAAAAATGTTTTGTGAATAAAAAATTTACTAACCAAAATGAATTTTTAAGATTAGTTTTTTATTTTGCTAGCTACACGTGAATTTGGAAAATTACAATTTCGCACCCCCAAATATTCAAGCTCGCACCCCTAAGGGGTGCGTGCACCACCGGTTAAGAACCACTGTTCTAGAGGTACACCCAGTTAGTAACAACATCAAAAAAAATTAATAATAATAATAATTTTTTCTTTACTAAAATTTATCATTCACATAATTATTTATTATATTATTCACAACCAGAACATGAAATTTAATTGTATACGGCTTAATTTTTGTTCATGTCGTAATCATAAACAAAGATCTGAATAGTATATATTTTAGATACCTAAGTATATACATAAAACATTTTAATTATATACATTTCAATTATTATCGATTAATTTAATACTTAAAAATCCATTAATTCCTACTTAAGCTCATTTTTAATTCATAATTAAATTTAAAAAATAATAATAATATCATGTGATTTTTTTTTTTTTAATTATATTAAAAATAAATAAATATAGAAAACTGATGCAATTTTTAAAGTTCGTTCAAAATGAATAATATATACCATATATTCAAAAGTATATTACAGGTATAGATAGATTTATATAATGTATATTGTGTACTATATGTGTAAGCTTCATATAGTCATTATTATGTGTGCATTATTAATATACACGTAATTTATTCAATATAAATAATTAATTGAAAAAAAATTCGAACAATCTGTAGGCTTTTCGCATGAAAATTATTTTCTGAGTTATTATAAAAATTAACAAAAAATAAAAGCCTAAATATAAAATTGGCAATATAAATAAAGTTGTTAATAAACAAAAATTTTCCATTACAGTATAATTTCAAAATTATATAAATTCCATATAAAGAAGGGCGCACAGTAGTGGGTGAATTAAAAAATAAATAAAAAATAAAATTAAAAATAATCATATATTATTCCCAGAAACATGTAACTTAACTTGAAAAAAAAAAAAGTGAAACCGAAATTTGAAAAACTCAAATTTTTAGCCCACATTGAGTTATATTTTTAACGAAAATTAATGATTTTGAAAGGCAACTACGAAAAGTATAGTTGGAAAAGTTTTTCAATATACAATTTATTGTAAAAATGCATCGATTTAGTTTTTCTTGAAGAAAATCTTTGACATTTCAAGTTTCAATTATCAGAAAATTAATTTGTTTTTTTTGTTGGAGTTCGTATAATAAATTTTTTTAGAGCGATGAATGATTGTCTTAATAATATTTATCAAATATCAAATAATTAATCCTATAAAAATTTTTTCTGGCTTAAAATGAAACAAATAAATCTACGGATTCTTTAAGGAAAAACAACACTTTTCATTTTTTCTTACAAGAAGGGAAAATAATTTTTGTCTTTTGAGTACTACAAAGCTTAAGTTATGCAAAAAAAAAAAAGAACTCCGCACTGTTGCCGCTACTGTTCACATTAGAATTATGTACTTAAAAATTGTTTATTCATTTTTTAATTTTATTTGTCAAGCCGCAATTATTTTTAATTGTATATAATTTCCACCTATATATATAAAAAATATAAAAAAACAAAATTATATTCTGTTTATTTATTATTTATTATTATTTTTTTCATATTTATTTTTTCATAGTTGTGTAATTTTTTTTTTTTTTTTTGCAAAATAATAATAACAACAACAATAATATTTCAGGTAGAGACACCGGGTCTGCCCGGGAAAAATTTTATTTTTATATACCTCTACCTTTCGTAATAAAAAATAAATAAAAAAAAAATTTAAAAAGTGAATAAAGAATATATAATTTTTTTTCTATTTTTAATGGAAAAATACAGATGCATTCTAATTTTTCAGATATTTTCAAGGGCATTGTATAAAATATAATTTTTTTTTTTTTTTACTATAGTTTTTGTTAACAATTTTATTCATTATAATTTAATTTATAATTTAGAATATTGATATTATATATAGAATAATGACATAATTAAATCAGATTAGATTTAAATCAACAGAAATTTCGATTATCGCATTACAAATAGTTTTCCCTTTTAAATGTTTCTCGAAACCATAATGCCGTGTATAAAATATATGAAAACGTTATTATTAAATTGAAATTATCGATTGCTCAAAACTTCGACTTTATAATGTTGTCGAGCCATCATAATTGTGTATTGTGATTTGTGGATATCTTATTGAAATTTTAAAGGAAAATAACGAAATCAAATCAAGCATGCAATTATTGAAATATAACCCAGAGAAACCTATTTCAGGTGGAACTCTGGAACTGTTCGCAGCAAGAACAAGATAAAAGAAGAAATCAATTCAAGAATGCAATTATTGA
>OZ023274.1:25014089-25134089 GCA_964007475.1 Hybos culiciformis
TATGGAGCTACTATTAATAACATTATTGAATTTCAGCTTAGTGCTATCCCCAGGTCAACTGAAATTCTGGAACTTCAGCCTGGAACGTCAGTGAAAACTTCCAAAATACCATAGATAGAAACTAAGTTTAAGAGGCCAATCGATTATGACCTATAGATATAAAAAATAAATGTTTTTATAACTTTATAAAAAATTATAAAATTATAAATTATAAAAAAAAATCCGTACCGGTTGATAAAACATTTAGATAACACCACTGTGAAGTAAAATATATATAAATATCTATAACGTTATTTTCCCCAAATGAAAAATCATTTCAATAGGAAATCTAATTACATTAGAAAATCTATCTATCAATCAAATAAATCATCAGCATAAAAAAAAATTTACATATATTTTAAAGCATTTAATATGATAATTTATCGGCAATTTATCAAAAACATAAAATATGTATCTTATTAAGCCTTTTTTTTCTTAATTTTATTGTGATTTAGGGTTTATCAATTCATAAAAAATAAGTCCACATAAATATATTTATAGAATATTTCCAAAAAAATTTGCTTCCTCTCATAATTTGCATAATTTCTTATTTACTGATTTTTTTATGTTTTTATGTTTTTGCAATATAATGTCCATCATTTTTAATGCTTAATATAATTGACAAATTAAGGCGATCTCTGTTATTTTTCATAATAAAAATAAATTCATAATAAAAATATTCAGGATTTTGCTGACACAGGATTGTATTAATTTATTTTTTTTAGAAAAAACAAAATCACAGATTTTATTCCATTTCCGACATCAAATAATAAATTTTCAAATTCTTACTTATTCAGTGATGCAGTGCGATTAAAACTTCTTCAAAGAACAAAATAGCAACACTATTTAAAACGACACAAAACGACAAAAAATTTTATGTTAAAGCTTAGTACGCTGTGAAAAAAAAAGGTTGCAAAAAATATCACTGAAAAATATCTGAAAAATGTGTGATAAATTTTGACAACTATTTGACACAATCATCTGATTATTTTTATTAATTTTTTATTATTCTAACCCAATAATAAACAAATCAAACAAACTTTTTTTTGTAATGTCAAGTTTTTGCAATCATTTATCTTCGTATGCAGAAAAATATTCGAAAAAAAAGCAGCTGCAAAATAGATTTTTTGTCACCCAGTAAACAATTTTTATTTTTTATCAGCGTACTACAAAGCAAAAACCAAAAAAAAAATTTCAAACATTTTTCACCAAATTTATATGAAAAATCTCATTTTTTTTCACAGCGTACTATTTTTTTTGTGTCAGCATACTAAGCCTAAAGGAAAAAAAAAGTTTCCTATAACTATGAAGAACTATAAACTGCCCTTATGTTTAGCGTGATTACGCCGCAAGCTTTAGATGTTAATTTTACAGAATAAGTTTGTATGAATACATAATATTAACTTATTGCTTTTAATCAGAGCTTCGAACCGCAATTTATTTTGTTCCGGTTTTCGGTTTCGTTCTTAAAATTTTACCGTTTCGGGTTACGTTTCGGTTTTGAAAATTCAAATTTCGTTCCGGTTACGGTTCAATTTTTTTTTCGGTTCAAAACCGGTTTTTCTTTGGTTCAAATTTTTTTTTGAGTAGCACTTTTTATGCTTGTCCGTTAATTGCAAAAAGGAATGGAGTTGAAACTTTTGTGTAATAAAAATATTTCCTATATTAAAAATAAAAACACACATACATTATGTAACACAAATACAAAATATAAATTTTTCATTCAAATTCAAACATAATAAAAATATAAATTTTGTATTAAATTTTTTTATTTTTTATCTTGTTTAAGGAACGATAAAGGAACGAAAAAGAACAAAAAAAACCGAAATGAAATTTCGTTCCGGTTAAGGTTACGGTTTTATGTATTTAGAATATTTGGGTTCGGTTACGGTTACGGTTTGGTCATAAATTACGGTTTTTTCCGGTTATCGGTTTTCGTTTCTGTTCCGGTTCGAAGCTCTGCTTTTAATACAACATTTTTATAAGATTAATATGAAATGATGACATACAGAGTTTTAATTTTTTGAATAGAATTAAGTTGAAGAAAATTATAACTTTTATTTATATAAACTTATATATATGTATACAATTTTTTTATAATTTTTATGGAAATCTTTATTGTATGAATTTGACAGAATTATAATGACGAAATTATACGCAGAAACAAAAAATAATACTTAAAAATCATATTTCGGATATTGCTTACAGAGACAAATTAAAAATAAGATCATTAACAATTTTCCAATTTTCATGAAGTTTACAATAAAATGAACTTGAATATTCATTTCCTTTTTCTTTGTATTTAAATCCTAATAGTATAGCATTGAAAAAGTAAAAAAAAAATAAAGAAAATGGTACCGATTGAATGCTTTAAAAATAAAATCGCACTATCATCATATACTTACCAGTAATTGAGTATATCATATATGAAAAAAGAAAGGAAAAATGTTTTGCCATAAAACTGGAGTTACATTATGTACGTTCAGATACATATTATGTTTGCATAATATATTATGTGTAATAAAATGTATTAGAAAAATATTTAAAATGTTTTTGATATTTTTTTTTTGAAAATTAACATTTTCCAAGTCATTCCTTAATTTCATATGGCTCAGCACATTTTCACGCTTCACAGACGATTAATTTTAATTTTAAATTTCCTATAAATATCCTGTTCAGCTTTTATTTACACATATGTATATAGAAAACATACATACACGATTTGAATTTATTAAACAGAAAATAGTTTTTCTTTTACCATTTTTGTTTTTATTATAAAATACTCAATGATATTTTATATAAAAAGGATAAAATTGAAAACGTCAAAAAAAACTTATATATCTATATATTGTTTCCATTTCCATAAAACTCACAATTACGTATTATATTATATAAAAATAATTATGTGGTACAAGAATAAAGCATGAAAATAAAAAATAATAGTGATGGAAACTATATTTTTCATAGAAAAATATTAGAATTGTTAACTTTTGGCTTGATGAACGATCTGGGACTGCCCAACAAGATATTTTCCCATTCCAGTTCTCTGTTCTCGCGTCGAGTTTGCCCAGGCGGTTATAAATAAATAAAATCTAATAATTAAATAAAATGAATACGTTTTAAAATTAATTTAACGAACCAACCCATCACAGTTTGAATTTACAAAATATTAGCGTTGTGGCACAGAACCAAATATTGTCGAATTAAGTTTGAACTCATTATCAATATACAAGCTTATTGTGTTATTTCGAAAACCTAAAAAAAAACAGTCAGCAATTATACCAAATTATTTATTATTTTTTGTGAGACAGAGTTCGATCAAAAGTATCAAGAACAGAAGCAATGATTTATCATAGTCTAAATCTAAACTCTAAAATGCTTAAAGAAAATATATTCACATTAATATGTACAAATTGGATTTCCTCGATTTTCTAAAATTTAAATTCTGATTTTATAACACAAACCTTTAATATTGGAAAATTTGGAAAAAAAATATTGTAGAGAAAATTTTTCATTGATTTCAACACATTATGTAATTCCAATTAATTTAATTCAATTAAACTAAAATATATTTTACATGAACATAATTATAATGAAAGAAAATTTAAAATTGTGATTCTAATTTGATATATGTAATTGAAAAGTTCTCATCAAAAATCTTTTATAATTTAATCTCCGATTAGCAAATGTTGATCATAAAATGTTGCATAAGCTATACCAGTTCTGCGTTCTCTGTGTTCTACAGTCCAATCAATTTCATTAGATGTATTTTTCATTTTCATTTTTCTTCTATAATATATAACCAATATGATTCCCAAAGTAATAATAATACCAGCAATACCAATACCGGCAATAACATAATTTAATGCTGAACTTTTTACATTATTCGAATTTTTATCCGCTGTAGCTGTTGTTATAAACGTAGGCCTGAAGGTAGTAATTCTAGTACTAATTACTGCTGGCCTAATAGTTGTTCTTGGAGTAGAACCTGTTCTTGAAACAATTTCACGATCAATACCACTGCTGGTAAGGATTTTCGATCCAACGATAGGTATTTCCGTATAAGAAATCACTTGTCCTTCACTATAACTTTCAGGTAATATCGTAACTGCTCTGACTGTTGTACTTGTAGTGTATATTGTAGTTGGCACTCCAATAGTTGTTGGTAAAGTACTAGTACTTAACATTAAATCTTCATTTAAATCTAATAACTTCAAATAACCGAACGCCTTGCAAGCGCATTCAACTTGTGATTTATTCATTAAATTGTTAGAACAATATTCTGCACTCCACATATTTGATATCCATAATTGGCAACTAGTACGCTTCGAAAAATTATCAAAAATTTTGAAATGAATTAAACTATTTTCATCATTGTCTAATATAATTTTTTTCAACTCATTTCCTTTCAGCTCAAATACTGTGAGTCCGTAAACTATAGAGGGTATGGAGTTCAATGAAAAATAATCCTCTGGAAATTGTAAAACTATAAGACAATAATATCGATTTCTATATTTGACAGGCATATTAACTTTAAAATAGGCTTGCCTTTTAGAATATTCTTTTGGAATTGGAAAATCTTTACCAATTAATTGATTACCCAATAGTTTCTCCAAGGTTATTCCAATAAAATTGGTATAAAAATTTTCTCTTAACACTTTTTCATTGCTACACATTTTCTCAGCTAGCAGTGCGATTTTTTCTATAACTTTCAGTTTCTCTGATCTCTGAAAGGTATCATTCACTGAATTCAAAAATTTTTCCATTAATTTTAAAGCTATCTCAAAGAAAGCACTATCAACCACTGATCTTTCTTCTAAGCCCATGCTCTCTAAAACTCCATGAGTTTGACGTGAATTTCTAATGTGTAGCGATCCTGAACTTGATAAGAGATTTTTTGATTGATTTTTATTATCGAAAAAATAATCAAATTCTTTATTATAATCTGGTTCTGACCTCCTTATGCCGTTAGTGGTATAATTTTTGGTTGAAATAATTGATTTTGGACAAAATTCAAGTGAATGAAAATTACTTGGATGTATTGAATTTATTTTCTGTGATTTTGGGATCAAAAATATACTACGCTTATCTCGAAGAAGATCCAAATTATTCTGAGATTGATCTGATGCTGATGCCAAATGAATATCAAATAATTTCTCTAAATATTCGGGATCAGTAACATTTATAATGTCAAAATTCATTCGAGTTAAATTAACGAATTCGACCATTTCATCTTTTGACAAATAATATTTTTTCGTTGGCTGTTCGTTTAATTTATTTATTTCTAGACTTAATATTTGAATTGAAAATTTACGAAAATTTTCATATATTTCATGATTATATTTTTTATAAGTCAAAGAACAGATTATTAACATATTTTCAGCTTCAATGAAATTCATTCGTTTAAATGAACCCTGAATTTCATTTTCACGATTTTTCAATTTTTCACTATCAAAAACGGAATCAATCAAAACAGTTCTGACATTGGGTCCTTGAATTAAAGAACAAGCTTCTCTTATATCACATATCCTATAAAATGTTTTTATTTCCGTTTCTGAATACGGAAGCTGAGTATCTAATGCAATATGCTCATAATATGCTGCCAACTTAATTAATATTCCATCGACTTCAATTAAAAATTCATATAAAATGGGCTTATCGTTTTCACCGTCTTCAGCATTTTCAGTTCTAAATTGGAATATTGTACCTAATGCTGAACCATTTAAAGGCTTAACTTCAAGCTTTGCTCCGATCGGTGGTTTATTTGTATAAACTTCTACACTAAATGAGCTTGTAATTGCTTCTGATTCATTGTTATCGTCTGAATAATAATGACATGTTAATAACAATTGAAATTTATACTTTGTATCACCTTGAAGACCTTTCCATTGGCCATCAGCCGGAGGAATTCTTAAAATAATATTTTGACTCATTGTTTGATTACCAAAATCATCAATTTCAGATAGAAATTTTGATTCCATGTCTTTAATATAAAAACTTCCTAGATTTTTTAAAATTGTTTCATCATCAATATTACTGAATGATGGTTCTCCAATATTTGTCCAATTACCAGTACAGCCTGGCACCAAACCTGTTATATGTATATTCATTTCAAAATATTTGCCAGCTGAAATGAATAAATTATTGAATTTTGCGAATTCATAATTCATAATAATATTTGATTTAATAGTAACAGCTGATTTAATCGATTTTAATTGTGAATCTAAATTAACCGTGGCTATAATTTCATATTTTCCTGGCAATGAAAAACTGACTTCATATCTACAAATTAAATTTAAAGAAAAGAAAATATTAGTTCGAGAATAAAATTCCAAAAACACCATTATTTATATTAATTTGGACTTTTTTTTCTTTGCATATTTTTAGGCAACCGGAACGCCTTTCAACCGCAAATATTGCTATTATAAGTATTTTAAGAGCGAATTTTCTATACTTGAAATGAAATAAGAGAAATAAAGGAAAATATATTAATCATGTAGATATTTAGCAGGCACGGTATATGTACCTTGTATAAGTTGGTGTATCACTGACATCAATGCATTTTTCATTATTCCTACGGCAAGACCATTCAACTTCATTTAAATTAAAATTATTATTTTTTCCTTCAATAACAACTTCAAATGTTATTGGTATTTTGACACCGCCAATGATTTCAGATGGTATAATTCCCAATATTAAATTTAACTTATTCACTCTTAAATCCAGATAATTTTTAGCCAAAATTTTCATATCATTTGATTGTACTAATTCAACAGAGATTCTATAATTTTGATTAGGCATAAATGTATATTTTGGAATTATTACAAAATTCGAACTACGTTTAAAATAAGTACTAATTCTATTGTCAACATTCAATCCAACAATGTTCCATTTAAAATGGTATCCTTGAAATGTTAAATCACAAAATTTAGCCAATGCCACAATACGATATGGTATCGAATTTATAGATTCCTCTGAGCCCAATAGCAATAAATTAATTCCATTTAAATTTTCATCATTTCTTTTTAAATTTCCTGTGTCTGTAAATTTAATAGTGAAATTTTGCATTTCAGTTTGCTGACCAACTTCAGTAAAACCAACAATTTGGAATATATAATTAACTCCAGATATTAATTCAGCTCTGCTAATACTTAAAGCATTAGTTTCACCTATTCTTTGACTATCTACAATATTTATACGTTTTTCTAAATTTCTAATAGATTTCCATATTTTCAATGTACGTCGCTGTGAACGATAATTAGCATTTTCTAATGTTTTAAAAAATATCTGAACTTTATATGATAATTTAATGTCATTACGTGGATGAAAACTTATTGTTATCGCTTGAGGCTGTAATGACGGTGGTGGTGTAATTAACTGAGCTTGAGAAGTAGCAAATTGTTGTTTTGACTGCTGTTCTTCTTTACAAATTGTTTGTGGAGCAATAATACGAAATGATGTTGAATTTTGTGCTAATATTAATTTAATTATAATAACATTAAAGAAAATTATTAAATTGTTAAAAAATGAAGACATTTTTATTTCGATTTATATGTTTATTTTAAATTATATAATAATAATAATAATATTAATATGTAATAATAAGATAAAATTGGTTTAAATTATCCTATATTATTTTATATAAGTATTACAAAATTATGTCCTTAAAAATTACATTGTATATGTAATATAATGATTGACCAAAATTATAGCAAATATAAAACTATATATATAAAAAAAATAAAACTAATCACATTCAGCAGTGTATTGTAACTAAAAGTTAATGAATATTTTAATGAAAACAACTATAGTAAAAAAAATATTAAATTAGAATTGTTGAACTCAGAATTTAATATTAAACGGGTGTTTTATTTAAACAGTGTGCAAAAAAAAACATAATAAAAAAAGATTATTATATTAATAATTATTAAATTTATTGGAAAGATTTAACTTTTTTAATTTTTCTATTGTATAGAATGAAAAGGGAGATAATACCTCAGAGCAGAGCCGTATATAGAGTTTGCAGCGCCTATGGCAAACATTTAAAATGGCGCCTTCTATCTGAATTATCATACAAAAAATTAACTTCAAATTTTTAATTTTGATCTATTTCAAATGTTATTATACGAAAAGAGATAACATAAATTCTTTATAAATTCAACATAACTATTCAATTTGCAATTAAAACACTTCACTGCTTTATTTAATTCCATCATGGATGTAGACATTAACTTTTCTCCTGACAAAAATTCAAATAATTTTCAATTAATTTAGCAAATTAACAAAAATTAATTTTATAGAAATTTACGTAAATTTACTAGAATTTTGAAATTTTGTATAAAGCTGTAATAAATCATGTTTACTAAGTAAAAACTGTTTTAAATTTGAAAAATGTTTTAAATTTGAAAAATGTAAACTGAGTGAGCGCCTTTTTAATCAGGCGCCTATGGCCGGAGCCATGTTGGCCATACCCTAGTTTCAGCTCTGGCTCAGAGTTCACGTTTTAAAATAAACGCCATTTTTATAACTAATGGTAAATTTAATTTAACTACGACACTAAAAAAACAGCTATATTTTCTGTATATTTTTTGCTATCTATTATAAATGTAGTTCAAATCGAACTAGTAGATGAAGTGAGCAATACTCGCTATTTGTCGTAGCAAGGAAAAATAGCTAAATGTTTCATTTTTTAATATATATGGTTATATGATTAAAGCAATATTTGCCATAAAAATTCCAGAAAATTTTTTTGTTGTCTATTTTTCGCTGAATGAATGAATTGTTCATTAAAAGTTGCGATACCAAAATCATAATTTTCGTTGTTTTTCTAGCAATAAAAAAATTACAAAAAATATTTTTTATACACAATGATTTCCTAAAATTGTTATGTCGAATATTAAAAAATAAAAGTTTAAATTTAATCTATAGATACATCTATGCATGTAGAAATTGTATAGCTGTTACAATGACAACTATCTTTTTTTTCAGCTTAAGTCGTCCAAATAGTTAGTAATAATCAGAGCTTCGAACCGCAATTTATTTTGTTCCGGTTTTCGGTTTCGTTCTGAAAATTTTAGCGTTTCGGGTTACGTTTCGGTTTTGAAAATTCAAATTTCGTTCCGGTTACGGTTCAATTTTTTTTTCGGTTCAAAACCGGTTTTTCTTTGGTTCAAATTTTTTTTTGAGTAGCACTTTTTATGCTTGTCCGTTAATTGCAAAAAGGAATGGAGTTGAAACTTTTGTGTAATAAAAATATTTCCTATATTAAAAATAAAAACACACATACACATATCTAACACAAATACAAAATATAAATTTTTCATTCAAATTCAAACATAATAAAAATATAAATTTTGTATTAAATTTTTTTTATTTTTTATCTTGTTTAAGGAACGATAAAGGAACGAAAAAGAACAAAAAAAACCGAAATGAAATTTCGTTCCGGTTAAGGTTACGGTTTTATGTATTTAGAATATTTGGGTTCGGTTACGGTTACGGTTTGGTTATAAATTACGGTTTTTTCCGGTTATCGGTTTTCGTTTCTGTTCCGGTTCGAAGCTCTGGTAATAATAAATAAATATCTCTTTATAGCTAAAGCTGGACATTTGCGCCGAAAATGTTCTTGTTTCGGGATTTTCACAATTTAGGTGTATTACTGAATGAAATCAGTGCAACTTTTCATTTGAAAAAATTTATAACGAGGAGGTTACATTCAACACCTAGTATTATAGCTTTCAAAGGATATCTAAATGAATTATTGGTTTTATTTTTTGTTGAACATATTCTCAGTAAATAAGTATACAATGTACAATTCTATATACATATATGTATAGCTTTTTCATTCATTTACTAAATTATTTTTAGCTCTAGTTTTTTTTTTTTTATTTAATACTTTATGTTTGGACTACCTGACAATGTCAATCGAAATTTGAGACTATGATTCAAAATTTCGTTATTAAAATAATATCAAAAATTAAAGTTAAAAAAAACTTTACCAAACGAAATTTTTCGTTCACTTTATAAATTGTACTATCTATTTAGCCAAAAGACAAGCTTAAACCTTGGTTTATCGTTTTCTTCGACAACTTTATTCGCATAATATTTTTGAGATAAAAAGAACATCATTTGGTATAGAAAAAACACACGAAGCAGTCATAGAACTGCCGACAGAAGTTTATACTTAAAGATTTAAAAACTATGAAATAACAGTGGCTACAAATAATGGACTGCTTTTGGACTGATGGACTGATTTTTATTTAAATTTACATTTTGTACTGAGCAGCCCATTATTTGTAGCCACTGATATTCATAGTTTTTAAATCTTTAAGCATAAACTTCTGTCGGCAGTTCTATGACTGCTTCGTGTTTTTTTTTGGCCGGGTCGACCCTACTCCTTCTACTACTACCCAAAATTTTAAGCCAACTAACCTTTATTTCATCGAAAATAATTTTTTTGATAAAAAAAAAATGTTGGTCTTTTTTGGGTAGGAGACCCCCTCCCCCTCCTGATCCGATCCAAAATTTTCATGCCGGCCACGTTCATTTAACGACAGGTAACGTTTATAATTAAAAAAATAAAATAAAAATTTTTTTGGGCCGGGTGGACCCTACTCCTTCTACTAATACCCAAAATTTTAAGCCAACTAACCTTTATTTCATCGAAAATAATTTTTTTGATAAAAAAAAAATTTTGGTCTTTTTTGGGTAGGAGACCCCTCGCCTCCTGCTCCGATCCAATATTTTCATGCCGGTCACGTTCATTTAACGACAGGTAACTTTTACAATTAAAAAAATAAAATAAAATTTTATTTTGGGCCGGGTAGACCCTACTCCTTCAAAATTTTAAGCCAACTAACCTTTATTTCATCGAAAATAATTTTTTTGATAAAAAAAATGTTGGTCTTTTTTGGGTAGGAGACTCCCTCGCCTCCTGCTCCGATCCAAAATTTTCATGCCGGCCACGTTCATTTAACGACAGGTAACTTTTACAATTAAAAAAATAAAATAAAATTTTTTTTTGGGCCGGGTGGACCCTACTCCTTCTACTACTACCCAAAATTTTAAGCCAACTAACCTTTATTTCATCGAAAATAATTTTTTTGATTAAAAAAAAACTTTGGTCTTTTTTGGGTAGGAGACCCACTCGCCTCCTGCTCCGATCCAAAATTTTCATGCCGGCCACGTTCATTTAACGACAGGTAACTTTTACAATTAAAAAAATAAAATAAAATTTTTTTTTGGGCCGGGTCGACCCTACTCCTCCTTCTACTACCCAAAATTTTAAGCCAACTAACCTTTATTTCATCGAAAATATTTTTTTTGATAAAAAAAAATGTTGGTCTTTTTTAGGTAGGAGACCCCCTCGCCTCCTGCTCCGATCCAAAATTTTCATGCCGGCCACGTTCATTTAACGACAGGTAACTTTTACAATTAAAAACAAAAAAAAAATTTTTTTTGGGCCGGGTCGACCCTACTCCTCCTTCTACTACCCAAAACTTTAAGCCAACTAACCTTTATTTCATCGAAAATAATTTTTTTGATAAAAAAAAAATTTTGGTCTTTTTTGGGTAGGAGACCCCCTCGCCTCCTGCTCCGATCCAAAATTTTCATGCCGGCCACGTTCATTTAACGACAGGTAACTTTTACAATTAAAAACAAAAAAAAAAAAATTTTTTTTGGGCCGGGTGGACCCTACTCCTTCTACTACTACCCAAAATTTTAAGCCAACTAACCTTTATTTCATCGAAAATAATTTTTTTGATAAAAAAATAAGTCTGAAGGTGCCAGGTTCGAACCCAATTATGATTTGTTTTTTTTTTAATATTTGAAAAATGATGACGGACGATTCTCAGAAAAATGATGACGATTCTCAGAAAAATTCTATATGAAAATGGATTTTTACCCTCTACCAAATTTCTTCCACCGCCGCTAAAGAAGTATAAACTTCAAAAATAAATTAACTTTCCCCAACTGTTTAGTTCCTGACAAAGTGCTTTTTCTACCTACTCGAGATGGGGCTCAGGTTCTTTTAATAACCATTAAATGATCCATCTAAAACAGATAGTACTGATGTCCTTCTGCATGAAGTTGTGCGAATTACATGGTAAGTTTTTCGCGCTCAATATTAATTAAACAGCCTGATGTGAAGGCGAAAACCCAAAATTGTACTAAGAACAATATTTTAGTTAAATCTTCCAGGCTGTATAGGTTTAAACATGAATGCCCTTATTCCAATTATATCCATAATTTCAACGTAAGCACAATTTATTTATGTACCTTACTTATGTACAAAAAATGAACACTATAAAAAAATCAATAAATTTTTAATTCTTTCAAATTGTGATTCAAATTTCTATTTTTTTTTTTTTTTTATTGAAATTTAAAGCAACAAATTATATTTATTAATTATTAATGATGGATTGAAATGCGCGTGTCAAAAAAAAAATCGGCAAATGACCGGTTAATTTTTATGTATTTTTTTTTTTTTTTTGTGCTTTCCTGCAACTGTAAATCATAGAAAAATCATTATTTTTGATAAATAAATAAACAAAATAAAAAAAAAATGTATTACATACATAGTAGGTAATTTCATTTAGGGACAATTTTAATAGAACTTCGAATAACAATGTCCTTTTAATTAAATTACATGAAAATATATAAAAATAATGCAAAAGTGCTGTTTTTTTAATGTGAAATAATTATAAAATCAATAAAAAAATAAATTTTTTATGATTGAGGTAAATTCGAAATTTAAAATATAATTTTTCTTTATGAATAAACATGCATACGAATTGCAATGTTTTACGATTTATTTTAACCGCGTAAAAAAAATCTCACGTTTATACGGCACTAACAAGTTATAAGCCAGATTTTCAACGATTCGCGGCCAAGATACAAACACTAAAACAACAGCATCTACTAGGAAAGAATAAAAATTTTCTATAAGTACTTTTAATGTATATAAATGTATTTTTTTAAATAAATTATGAATGAAAATAAAGATAAATAAAAATTACAATAAAGACAGTTTACATATTTAAAACATTTTCTAATTGCGGCTCTCGACAATTCTGATTTTTGTAATTTCGGCTCATGTCGTTATAAAGTTTGGCCACCCCTGTTCTATAATGTCGCAATTCTGATAATAATTTCAATTTCCGAAAAGAAATGTTATATAATTTCCAAAAATTATCTATTAAACACTGAAAACAAAACTAAAAATTAATTTTCATCCGGCAGTATATTAAAAGTCTTCCTTATTAATTAAACAATGTAATAATAAATCTTCGAAAATTGTATAGAAAATGAATTGTTGTATAAAAGTTGGTAAAATTATAGTTTTTCTTGTTTTTTGTAGCAAAGAATAAATAACAAATAATATTATCTTTTTATAAAAAAATAATTTCTGAAATTTTGTGAGGCAATTGTTATAAAACCATATGAACTGATTTCGTTTTGAGCAAGATGTACACGAAACGTAGCTACCGCAGCTATCTGTTTTTTTTCAGTGCATAATAATAATCACAATCGCTTAATTTGACATTGCTCCAAAAAAAAAATAATTTATATTTTTATGTTTTACATTAATATCAAAAATATTTTTATCTTACCAACTTTTTTTTTTAAAACAAACAAATTTTACAAACAAACAATATAAAAGCTTAATTAAAAATGATAATTAGGTAGTTTGTGTGCAAAAATCATAGAGCAAAATGGTCCTATATCTATAAAAATTTAAATAAAATGTTCAAATCAAATTATTTATTTTTTACGTATTTTTTATTTTTTATTATTAAAATTCAATTTTCGAAGCAATGTGATTATTGTGATGGAAGTAATGCAATATCAACTTGTGTCACAAAATCAAGTTACAGATTATGCAAACTATCAGGTTATTATCTAGAGAAGGATCAAAAAATGGACTTTTAATAGAAATACAAGTAAACTATTTGTTAATCGGTTCTTTAATCAAATCCTAACCTAATGAAGGACTTTGGTGAACTATTTAAATAGAAATAAATAAAATGATTTGGGCTTGTTTGTCAATTCAATTACCTAGCTGATGAGGCATAAATATAGTTCTTGCAAAATTTCGTAGATCTTAATTAAAAAAAAAAAAATATTTCAGTGAATGTCATATTTAAATGTCCACCCAATTGGATCTGTGTTAATAATGCCACAGCAACAAATCCTTGTGTACCTGATGCAATTCCAAATAGCACCCCAACTTGTGGACATTGTGGAATTTATAATTTTGCGTAAGTAAGTGACAATTCACCTTTCTCATTGTAATCGCACATTATCCTACAAATTAAAGGCTTTTACAATTTGAGCACTAAATCCTCAAAGAATATAATGAAAAAATCATTTCAGATGTTTGAATCGTAACACAATCGCATTGTGTGATCCAAATACCAATACTATTACCCAAACAAGAGTAGAATGCCCATTACAAACTAGGTGTGATGTTCTTAGTCCAAATTTTTGTGTAACTATTGTACGTGGTAGTACAATGAAGCCAACAACAATTGCTGTTATTCCAGATCAAACAACAAATCCGAATGGTTTTTGTCAATTCTATCCAGTGGGAAGATATGGTAATCCATTGGATTTAACTTGTAAACAGTAAGCATTTGTAGATTTTATATCTTTCTTCTTATATATGTATATAAAATTTTTGTGTTTTTCTCATGGTTTTTGTGTTAGTCCTCAAACTCCTCCGAAACGGCTGGACTGATTTTTATGAAATTTTGTGTGTGTATTCAGTATATTCAGTGGGGATCGGTTGTTAACTATTTTTCATATCCCTAAGTGAAGGGGGAGGGGCATCCGGGAGAGGCAGACGGCAGGGCAGACAAGAAGGGGCAGGCGAAAGTGGCAGGCGGTAGGGATAGTGGAGCACCCGGGTCAGCTACTAATATATAATATACCATTTGAATTAAAGTAAAAATATTTTTCATTTTTATCTATACCGTTGGTTTCATTTCCGTAACCGTAACCGAATCCAAATTTAGTAAAAACGAAAAACCGTAACTGAAACCGGAACGTATTTTTTTTTGTTTATTTTTGTTCTTTTAGTTTTTTACAAAAAAAAAATTGTGCTTGCATTTAAACATTTTTTTACATCCAAGAAAAATGTTAAACGTACTTTTGTAATATTTTAGAATCCGAAAAGCGAAATTACGTAATGTTTACATATGTATAGTGTTTTAGTGTGAGCTTAACTAAATTTAGATAAATTTAGATTTAGAAAGTTGTTGTGCCGCTAGGATTTTGTTTTTCTTTGGAATGTGTAAGGAGTACAAAATGGATTGTTTCCTAAAAGTTAGAAAACTTTGCATGGAAAATTTTGAAGGACAAATTACTATTTCAAATTCCCCCTTTTACATATTTGTAGATATTACAAAATTATGTAATGTATGTATTTTGTATACTTATCAGTCCACGAAAATCTTTATGATGACATAAAGGCAATTTATTTTATGTCGCTTTAGATTAAGTTTTCCTACTGCATTTTTGTCAGATTTTAGAAAATATTGAAAAATAATAGTGTAACCGTAACCGTAACCGTAACCGTAACCGTAACCGTAACCGAAACCGTAACAGTAAAATACTAAACCGAAATGTAACCGGAACACAAAAAAATAAAAGGAACCAAACCAAAATCGAACCGAAATAAATATCGGTTCAACTCTTCATTGGTAGGATAGATTTCGACTAAAAGATTATAAAAAATGGTAAAGCCCAAGGACTCGGAATAGGGTTGCGATTTCGATAAAAATTGATATATTTGTGTATATGAATTGTATTGGTATAATGATATTGAAGGCCTGAAGGAACTCTAAAAAGCCCCTGATTGTGACTGAGGTATCTTAATACTAGTGTATCCTAAATCGAAATGCTTAAAACGGACCTCATGTACTTCATTTATACTGTTCTATATTTTTTTTAAATAATTTCGATCAAAATTAATTTTCTTTTTATTTAATTTATTTTTTAGATATACTTATTGCTTTTTTAATAATGGGGCTATGCATGGATCAAATTATAAGTGTCCCGGGAGTACTTTTTACGATTGCCGATTTGGGATTTGTACTTTAACTTGTAATCAGATATGTTAAGAAAAACATTATAAGTCGGAAAATATAAGTAGTAGGCAAAATGTTCGCATTATTAAATTTTTTTTTGGACATTCACTATAAATAAATAAACGGATCACGATCATAATCAAAAACAAAAAAATTCTAATGCATCAAAATCCAAATTTGGAGTAAAATCCAAATGTTCAAAATCCAAATGTTCAAAACACAAATGTTCAAAATTTTCAATATCCAAATGTTTAAGATCCAAATCAATATAAATCCTAATAGATGAAAATACAATTGTATCAATTAAATATGGTAAAAGATTTATAACCAGGTATTTATTAAAAAAAATTTTGCTAAAGGCCAGTTTTCACGATCCAAGTACACTTTGTCCAAGTTTCTTTGATTTACTTTGAAGTTACTTTGATAAAAAGAAAAAATTTGTTCATGTTTTTGAAATTTTTAAATTAAATTCTGCTTTTTTGAAATCCCACAAAACTGATTCAGCTTTATACAATTCCATGAACTGGACGTTTTAAATAGTTAAAACAAATTTTAAATAATTAAAAAAATTTTGACAATTTTATTATTTATTATTATTATTTTTTTTACAAATACACTACTTTGATCAAAGTAAGTAGAGCAGTGTCCAACTCAACTTTGATGCGGCTACTTTGTCCAAGTTGACTTTGACACCCTGTTTACACTATCAAAAAAGCGTTCAAGTCGACTTGGACAAAGTGTACTTGGATCGTGAAAACCGGCCTTAACTGACCGGCCTTAATTGAAGCTTTTATATTGTTTAATTGATTTTGCATTGTTTAGTTGTCAGTTTATAAATTTTGTTAATTATAATTACATAATGTCCTTTATTCTAAAGAAAAAGAATATTAATCTAACTAAAATCAAAATCTAAACTTGGTGATTGAATTTTGACTTATTTGGATTTTGAACATTTCCATTTTGTACGTTTAGACTGTAAACATTTAGCATTTGAACATTTGGAATTGGATTATTATTTATTTGGATTATTAGCTTTGGATTTTGAAAGTTGGATTATGTAGCAAAGCCATAATAAAAAGAATTTATGAATTTTTAAAACGAAAAAAAAAAATACGAATATGTATATGTTAAATAAAAATTAAATGATGAATATTTATGTAATAATACTACTGTTCTTACATAAAGGAACTCTCAATAAGGATTTTTTTACTTTAATACCATTTAAATAAAATAAATATTTTAATTGAAATATGTTTGTAAAAGGTCTAATTTAAAATTATATTAGACCCGACCACGTTTGCAGGCATTGATTCTTTTAACAAAATATTCAATTACATTTCAATTTGAATTTCTTGTTCAATATTGGTTTTAAGTTCATCAATTCTTATTAGAAATTAGATTGTTCAATATATATCTTTCACGTAACCCCACAATAAAAGTCCAGTGGTGTTAGTTAGATCAAAAGATTTTTGTGGCCAATTGACATCACCAAAACCATAAGAAATTAGTTATCATGTTTCTGTAGAACACTTTATTCACTGAAAGTAATTGTGCTCTTTTTAGTAAAGAAATGTAAAAAAACCGTTATCACATCTCTCATTGCTTACAAATAGAACCATATTGAAAAAAAAAGTTATTATTACCGTTAAGATGTATATTTTTTGTAGATTTACTTTAATTTAGTATTACGCCAGTTAAAGTTTTTTCTCCGTATTACAGTACTAGAATTAGAAGAACTTAAACAACTAGGTCCACATCTGAACATCAAATTCTTGCTATTTGAACGAATTATAAGTAACAAGTTCCTTTTTCCACATAAGGTGCGGTTCAGAAACACAGAAAAAATTGTATCTAATTAAATGCAAATAAGACAAAATAAATTATATAGGGTACAAACAAATATGTAATATGGTAATATCCTCATAACCAATTAACAAAACATAAATTTTTAATTAATAATAGAAAAAAAATTCAATAAAATAAACAAAAATCTATGTAATTTTTTTGCTCATATGGAATATTTACATGTACATGTAAGTAGGTATGTATTTTGTTTATTTTAATAATCCCAAAACATTATTTATTATGAAATTTTGTTTCTTTTTGCCCTTAATATTGAACAAATATATTATTTTTTTTAATAATAATAATAAAATATATATATATGGTGAACATTATTCAAGGCGACCATGACATCATACTTAGGAATTTTTATGGTACATTTTTATTAATTTATATTTTTTTAGTAGTAGCTTTATTTTCAGAACCTTTAAATTACAAACTTAAACACTTAAACAATAGGTTTAAGAAAAAAAATTAAACATAATTATTAACGAGCAAGAACTATAGTAACTATAAATAACTTAAAAAAGTGCCATTCACTCAAATTCAAGAACAAAAAGCGTTTCGAACTTATAACGCTTAAAAAAAACTTATACAACATTTTAAAATAAATATAGTATTTATTATCTGTTCAGGATATTATCGTTTTTTTTTTTAAATAATTTAAAATCGAGGAATATAAGAAAAAATTATGTTTTTAGACACAGAACTAGGATTAAAAAGAATTTTGTTTAGAAAAAATGTACTCTTATTTAGAATATAGAACGTATGGTCACCATTCTATATATGTACAATATATATATATGATACATAATAAAAATCTTATGTTAGACATGAAAATCTATATGGCTACATTTTTATATAATGTATGTACATATGTACACATCTTAAGATAAACCCACAATATTTATATACTTATACTTCAACATAATATAAATACATATATATACAATTATACATTACATATATATTATATCAAAGTAAATTCTAAATATTAAATACCACGATAAGATACTTATTATTATTCTTAAACACGTGTGCCATAATCCATTATATATATATATCATCTCACTCTTTTAAGAAAAATCTGATTAAGAAAAAAAAAACCAGTTCAAGAAAAATCATTTAATAAACATTATATACGTTTAAAACATGACATATCGACGTAAAACGTATATTCGAACGTATGTCCTTTTTTGTAGTTTTCTAATATTTAACTAGAAATATGGATAGCTATTTTTTTTTCTTCTTTTCTTTTCATTGGAATGATACGATTTCAAAGTTCACTTTCTGGGATGATATTGTTTTCGATTTTAAAGGTTGAACATATACTTGCTTAGTGTAACCAATAAATAAACAAATATGTGTCGTCAAGTATGTGGCTAGTAGTAGTGCATTCATTTGTATATGCACGTGCTTTATATTATATTAATTAATTCACTTCCATTAATTACCCACAGCATAGTTTTCACTAGTATTTATAAATATATTTCCACATACGTTTAACTTTGGAGTTGGAGTCGGAGTAGGAGTCGTACATTAAAAATTTTAGCGGTTGGAGTCGGAGTTGGAACTATTTTTTGACGACTCAACAGCCCTGAAAAAAACAAAACATTTTTGAAGCGAAGCTTCTTTACGGAGGTTATTGCATGGGGCGTGAAATGAAAAAAAAAAGGATGTGGTCATGTGGAAGTAAAGTCCAACGGAACGGAAGCAAAAGAAACGGAAAAAAAAAAAAAAAAATAATAATTAAAAATGCTCTGCAAAAAAAAAAAATTTAAACAAAAAAAAAATGGCGACACTGCCGTTTCCTTGAACCACTAAGAATGGGCTGAAACTTGGAGGGGGGGGTAGAGGCGGTGCTTAAGCTCCAAAACTGAAATCAGTTCTTGGGGAAAAGGCCCCGTTTCTGGCAGACATTTTTGTATGGAAAAATTTTTTTTGTGCCCAATTTGCCCTATTTTTGGGTAGGTGGTAGAGGCGGTTCCTAAAACGTTGAATCCGGGACGGTGTTTGCGGGAAAGCCCCCATTTCCGAGTTAAGGCCCTTCAAAATTTTCATACTTTACTTCATACTTTTTTTAAACAGAACTTTGACGAGAAATTAATTTTTCAAAAAGTGGAAGGGGGCGGGGCGGCGGGCGGCATTTTGTGAAATAAATTCACATTTACTTCCGCTTATTCTGGCTGGCGATTTTAATACCAATTTTTCTGAAGAAAAAACGCAACCACTTGTGCAATTTTTGTTTGAAAAATTAAATTTAACCATAAATAACAATCCGAGGCAAGCTACTACTAAGTATGGTACAACAATTGACAATTACTTTATTCTTAATCAATCTGTCTCTGAAACATTATACATGGAAAGTTTGTTAGGAAAATATTTGTTTTGAACTAAAGATACAAATTTTAACATAATAAATTTTTTTCGGAAAAGAGAATTCGGGCAACTTAAAAAAAAAATTTATACATTCATATTCGGTCAATTTAAATAGAACTTTTTAATAAATTCTTATTTAATTATATTTACGAAATTTAATTGATAAATTCGATATTTTTTGATATCTCATTAATTTATTGACAATTTATTTACTTAATTGGATTAATATTATTCTGTTGCGTGAATTCAATTTAAAAAACGGAAGCCCAAAATCCAAATTTATTGATATTGAAAATACAATGGGATACTATCTAGTTATTAATATTGTATTACATACTTTGGACTTGTTAAAAAAAATGTAACATAAATATGTAGTTAAAAATTTTGTAAAATCTACTGCGAAAATTAGAGTATTAAAACGAGAAAACATTAGATAAAATAAATTGTGAATTTTCCAGATATCTCAACAAAACAGAATCACCAACATTTGTCTTTTATTTTAACTACCACAAACCCATTATCTCCATGATAGAATATGATGACTAGTATAGTAAATATATTATTTAAATTTTAAAAATTATACTTTCAGGAGTAAGAAGCTTCGCTTCTGTCGGGTGTCCCATGACACCTCATGTGTTTTTTCATTTTTGTGTGATTCAAAAGTTAGTTGAGAAATGAATTACGTCGAATACAAAAGTAAGTAACGATATTGTAAATAATCTTCCAAAAAAAAAGAAGAAAATCTTCTCATTTTGATGAACATCACATCAAATAAATAAAACAATATTTTGAGTACACGTTATACAACCACTATCTATCTATATACAGATATACATAACACATCAACCCCTTTTTTAACGTTATCATTGTAAAGAATGAAATTAAAAAAAAACTCTAATTTCTTAAAAGTTAAATTTAAAAAAAAAAAATTAATTTTGCCACATCTCGTACTCATATAAGATTAAATTTTTTTTACTGTCTGGCATGATTGGTAAATCATGCGAATGGTTTATGGTACAGTTTCATATACGATTTTAGTAAATCACAAATTTTAATCAACATCCAAAAATATCTAAATGTCTTAATGAAGGAGAACAACTGAATGCCAAAACAATTTTTGGTTTCTTATAAATTTGGTTTTGTTTTAATCCGATTTAATTTAGTAGGAGATACAGTTGGGTTTTAGTCTTACCATATTGACCCCCAAGGGCAACAAGCGAATTTACGGTGAACTGACATAACCGCGAATGTCATAACCGCGAAAATTTTTTGTCATAACCGCGAAACTAGAATTTGTATGAGTTTCGCGGTTATAACAAAAATTTTTGTTATAACCGCGAAACTAATTTTATTTTTGTCATAACCGCGAATTCGCGAATTCGCGGTTATGACAAAAATAAAATTAGTTTCGCGGTTATAACAAAAATTTTTGTTGTAACCGCGAAATGATAAAAATCGAATTTTTGTGTTTCGCGGTTATAACAAAAATTTTTGTTATAACCGCGAAACACAAAAATTCGATTTTTGTCATTTCGCGGTTATAACAAAAATTTTTGTTATAACCGCGAAACACAAAAATTCGATTTTTTTCATTTCGCGGTTATAACAAAAATTTTTGTTATAAGCGCGAAACACAAAAATTCGATTTTTTTCATTTCGCGGTTATAACAAAAATTTTTGTTATAACCGCGAAACACAAAAATCGAATTTTCGCGGTTATAACAAAAATTTTTGTTATAACCGCAAAACACAAAATTTCGATTTTTATCATTTCGCGGTTATAACAAAAATTTTTGTTATAACCGCGAAATGACAAAAATCGAATTTTTGTGCCCCCCCCTCCTGTGTGCTTACCACACAACATTTTTTTATCGAGGTCTTATTTCATTTTTCAAAATGATCGAGTTTTTGTGTTTCGCGGTTATAACAAAAATTTTTGTTATAACCGCGAAATGAAAAAAAACGAATTTTTGTGTTTCGCGGTTATAACAAAAATTTTTGTTATAACCGCGAAATGATAAAAATTGATTTTTTGTGTTTCGCGGTTATAACAGAAATTTTTGTTATAACCGCGAAACACAAAAATTCGATTTTTGTCATTTCGCGGTTATAACAAAAATTTTTGTTATAACCGCGAAATGATAAAAATCGAAATTTTGTGTTTCGCGGTTATAACAAAAAATTTTGTTATAACCGCGAAACGAAATTTTTTAAATTTTTTGCCATATTTTTTCGCGGTTATGACAAAAAAAAATATAAGACATTTTTCGCGGTTATGACACTTTTATTTTTTATTTCGCGGTTATGTCATGTAGCCGAATTTACTTCCAAACTAATGTAAAATATAAAATTATGACAATATTAAAATAAATTTGACTGTACCTAACCTATATGCCAGGAATATCGTTATTTGAATTTTTGGAGTGATTTATAATTGAATTGATAGTATAGTTTTATTTCAGTTTTCCTTAACAAAATAATTAATTACTGTCGTTTATATTAAATTTCTTGTTAATAAATAATATTTTTCTTTCTTTTCTATAATTGTTGTTAACTTAACCTTTGAAAAAAATTAACAGAACACCAAAATAGAGCTTATTGTCAGAGAATGGAAAGCTTAATTGCTTATTCTTATATTTTTTATAATTGAAAATAATTTTTTTATTGGTAAAGAACTTTTCATTAAGAGTACGTATATTTTTATAAAAATTACAATATTACATAATGATATATTTTTTAATAATTTAATATGTTCAAAGATAATTAAGTGATTATTTTACATATATACATATATATATTATATATTATGTACGGTATATGTATATGATATTTACAATATGAATGATGACATGAAAAAATTAAAATTTATAAAATATACCCTATACATTAAGGTGGTCATTTGTTTTCTAGTTTTTGGATACTCTGTCATATGAAAATATTTTTAACAATAAAGTACAATACAATATAAGCAGGTGTTTTTTTCAATTCAACTTTATTAGTCTTTCCAACACTTTGTACAATTTATTAGTCTTTCCAACTTTGTACAATCAATTATTTAATAGTTTTTCCATCAATTAGTAATATATTTTTGATCTCTATATAATTTAAATTAGTTATTTAATCCCCCATATTTTGTTCCCCTGCAGTTTATGTTGTGAAAAAAGGTCACCTATACTATACGTAAGAAAAAAATTTCTTCTTTCGTTTCATCTTCTTACAATTTATTTTCAACTATAATACCTCATAAAGAAAAATCTTTCTTCTGTTCAAAATTATGCTATGTGAGGTAAAGTGTTATGATGAAATATTACACATAATATATGTAATTATTCCAAGAAATTGAACATAATGAGATGAATTTTAAAGAGACTTATTAAAAATATTAATTTCATTCATTTTTCTTTCAAATTAGATCTTTTAATGTTTATTGTTATTATGTTTATAAATAAAATCATGTAAAATTAAAATATGATAGTTAATTACAAAAAAAAAAAATACATTAAGTATACATAAAAATTATGTATCTCTATTTCAAAATGCATTGACATGATTTTAAAAATTATGGATTTTAGAGATAATAAGATAACTAAGTTAAGTTACATAAGTAAATAATTTTTGCATTTTCTGAATCATGGTATGATGTGGATTTTATTACGGAGTAATTCAGATTCAGAATTTTCTCAATTAAATATGTAATCAAATAATACACTAATTAATCTGAATTATCATAAATTGTACAATTTTGTTTGATATTAAATATTACTTAAATATGATATTCATATATATCTATTTATATAATGTATATATTTCATATAATTTGTTTTCATATAATTTGTTCATTATGATGATGGCATATTTTATTCGATTTTGGCTGATATGAAAAGAAATTTAACCAGTAAGTTTTTTTTTGAAATTTTGGACTGGGTGGCGAAAATTTAACCCCGCTCAGGCCTCCACCCTTACTAATTTCATTCAACTTAATTGAATATGTTTTTGTTAATGTCCATTATTTGGGACTTTATAATATTTTCTTATTTTACACACAAATTTTTTTTTATTATCATCGATACTCTTTTATATACGAATAGAATCAATTACTAAATAAATTATAGATTAAATTGTCAATGTAATGGTAAAAATATCATCGTAACAAAATGTTTAAAATTAAAAAAAAAATAAAAACGTTCACAAAATAAGAAAAACATAATTTGAAGTCTTAATGTTTTTCAAAAGTGAAAATCATAGTGCGATCGAAAAAACTTGTTTAAAGACTTTATGAAGTATGACATCGAGTGATGCTATATTATTTATCTATTTATCGGATTGCTAAGATAGCTGTCATTAAAAAATAATAATCCTTTAATGGTTAACTTTTAATACACACAAACTATAAAATATCTTTTTATGTCAATTTCTGTATACATTTTAATTTCAAACTATTAACAAATAATATTTCTTATAATAGATTTTTATTTTTTACCTACATACCTGTAAAAATATCTAAAAGGAAATGTCTTCTTATGTTTCCATTTCCTGGAATATACTATTTTCATTTCTTCTTTCTTAATAGTACAATTTTTAAAATCGCTTGAAAACATTGTTTTTTTTTAAACCTACATCAAGTAATATAATACATACTATTTTTACATAATAATGTAACAGCTTTCAGTTCTATACTTTAATATGTATATAGATAGTACTCAAAACTTTGTATTTAAATCCACTTTCAATATTTGAAGTGAATGTTATATTTGTCATAGAAGGCTTTAAGAGTTTTTATTCTCATATTATAAGTTCTCTTTACTTGGTTCCTCATTATATTCGCAAAAAGTTTTTAATGACCAATCAGAAATAAAAAATTGGACAGAATATATGAAACGAAACGTTTTTAGTTAAATATAGTGTATGTATGGAAAACTTTATGTTCCTCAGTGCAGTGGAAGAACTGAAAGGTTAAAAAATACAAAAGTATGTAAGGCCAAACTATGATCTTGTAGTATGTAGTATATTCAAGATGATTAAATATCAAGCTTAAGAAAGGTTAATGTTAAGAATTATGTTACATATTATACAAGTAAAAATTTAAAACATAATATTGTATGCAATATAAGTAGATAAAAGAAAATGTTGGTTTTTATTCATGAAAACGAGTTGTTGCCAAGGACAATTCACTAACTTTATGAATAAGTGAAATAATTTTAAAATGTATGTAGTCCTTCAAAAAAAAACTTCAATTTTTTATTTTACTATTTATGTGCAATATTATGTACATTACGTGCAATGTAGGCAATGGTTAAAAAAGGATATTATTATGTATTATTATTTTTATGAATTTCTTTATTATAATGCCTGCTTCATGCACAAGTAAAAGGTGCATTTATTTTTTAATGCATTTCCGCATATAAATATACTTTTTACATGTATATTGTGTATATAAAATTTGTATATTATGTATTTTGTATATATTCATGTATTTATATGTTTTATTAATATATAAAAATATTAGTACGGAAGAAATAAAAAAAATCGTCCTTTATTATTTTTGTCTTATATTTATAACAAAATTTGATTTTCTAAAATCTAAAGGAAACTAAACATTTGTGATATAATGGAAAAAATTATTCGTTTACTAGAAAATATTTTAAATAAATTAGTCAATTTTTGGAAATATTACTGAATCTTTGTTTAATTATTGGAAATAATTTCGTAATATTATATCTAATATGAAATGCCTCTTATGCAGTTTGTAAAACACTAGACACATTTGTTTGAGAATTGAGATGGCAGTGGCAGTTAATTAATTATTTATATTAATTTTTCAATAACTTTCAATAATAATAATCGGATTTTTCAAGCACTATTCAAGGAATTTAATTTTTATCATGCTTAATAAACAATGATTAATACAGTTTATATAAATCCTTTTCAGACTTACTGAATAAATTATTTATTTCAATTTGAACTTTAGATAGTTGATGAATTTCATTTCCAAATCACCTATTAAATTTTTATTTAATAAATCTTATAATACATTCATATACATGTATAATAATAATAATAATAATAATAATAATAATAATAATAATAATAATAATAAAGAAAGTACAAACAATAAAATTAGAACCAGATAAATTAATTTATTTTTAAATTTTTAAATAATTAATAATTTTAATTATAGTTTTGGCTCTGTGGTAATAAAGTGTTACATGAGGACTGATTGGTGACTTGGGAATAATTGAGTTTATTCGGCCACAATAATCAACCCAACAAACAGAACCCTTTGCTAGATTAGGAATTTGGATGGATTATGTTGTTGTTTGATTTTTTCAACATGATTTTCAATCCAGTCAAATTAAGTGTTCTAACTAGTTGATTGTTTCTAACTAGTTGATTGTTTTTTTTTTTTTCAAAATCTAGTTTGAACAAAGGATGTTGTGTTCTATACGTATATGCTTTGGGAGTGACGGCAGAAAGTTAATAATTATGGACTAATATAGTTAGGCTAATAAAATTGATTACATGTAGAATTTTATGTGAATTTGAACTATTTTCAATAGTTGTTCATCAAGATGTAATAATTCTATTGCAATAAAAACTATTGAATGAATTGTACTAAGTCATTTATATGATCTAGCCTAGATTATTACTTTTAATATGATTTGAATTTTATTAAACATTGTGCCTTTCATTTTAGTTATATTAGAATATCGAAGTTAAATTTAAAAAAAAAAACAACAATTGATTTGTCACTTATTACTAAGTAAAACATAATCTTTTCAATAATTCAATAGTCTCAGAAAGTCGGAACCTTTTTGGTATACAAAACTTCTTTGAACAAAGCCTCTTTGAACATTAAATTTACTTAACCGCCAAACGTTTCAATAACATTTAGATCATTTTCAGAACACAGAATTGGTACACCATTGCTCTTTCTTTCGTGTGCAATATTTATAACTATTCCATATCTAAAAGAAATTATAAGTAAAAAAAAATCTTGAACATTTAATATCAAGCACTCCCAATAAAAAGAATCATCTATTAAAAAATTTTAATGGGCATGTGGTCGGTATGTTGTTTTTAGTAGTATAGAATTTAGATCGCTAAATGGAATATTATATGCGTCAATGCACATGCAATCATTAAATGCTTCATTCCATTCATTAAATGCCTCTTCCATTCATTAAATGCCTCTTCCATTCATTAAATGCTTCATTCCATTCATTAAATGTTTCATATTGAATATTCCGTAATACCTATATCCACAATAATTTCTGCAAAAAATCGTTCCGAAACTCTATTTTATTTTTAATAAATCTGTAAAGGGAAATTTAAAATAAAATATCCGGAAAAAATTTTTGTATGGTAATATCCACAAAGTTTCCGGAAAAATCGTAATATCCGGAAAAATATTGAAGTGCGAACAAGGTATTAGGTTTATAACTACATATATGCAATGAGAAGATCAGTGGTGGAAGTGGAAGAAAAGTGAAACTTTTGTATGCAAATACGATAATTAGACCAGGGCTGTGGAGTCGGAGTCGGAGTCGTGGAGTCGGAGTCGGACTCGGTTGTAATTTTTGCTCGTTAAGAGTCGGAGTCGGAGTCGACAAAATAAAGCCGACTCCGACTCCGACTCCAAATGTATTAAATTTAAAGTATACTCGACCAAAACTTATTAAATTAAATAAAACATTTTTATAATTATATTTCTATAATTAAATTTAACAAAGCAACAACCAACTGTCTGGCACAGAAATCCAATAAAAATATATTATCACGATTTTTGGCTTACCGGGAAAATTACGGGAAGTACCCTTTTATGTTCATATTAAAGTTTATGGCAATTTCTATTTTTTATAATTGTTGGTGCGGGTACAGAAAGTATAGTACATTGGTATCAGACAGAGAGTCAAAGTAGTCAAAGTAGGAGTCGGAGTCGGAGTCGGAGTCGCCAAAGAAAAAAATGAGGAGTCGGAGTCGGAGTTGGAGTCGGTAATTTTGTTGACCGACTCCACAGCCCTGAATTAGACAAACTTAAAAATCAAAGGTGTTAGTGCCGTTTCCTTGAAACTGTCAGAATGGGCTGAAACTTGGAGGGGGGGTAGAGGCGGTGCCCAAACTTCCAAAACTGAAATCAGTTTTTGGGGCTCGGGCCCCGTTTCGGAGATAGAGCCCTCCAAAATTTTCATACATTTTTGTATGGGAAATTTTTTTTTTGCCCGATTGGCCCTATTTTTGGGAAAAGGGTAAAGGGGGTGCCCCAAAACAAGAAGGGGGGTGGGGGCGTCGGGCGGGCGGTCTGGTGGTTGGTCAGTGGGATTTGCGGCGCTCTACAAAAAAATGGGGCAAATCGAGCAAAAAAAAAAAAATTGCCCATACAAAATGTATGAAAACTTTGGGGGGCTCTATCTCCGAAACGGGGCCCGAGCCCCAAAAACTGATTTCAGTTTTGGAAGTTTGGGCACCGCCTCTACCCTCCCTCCAAGTTTCAGCCCATTCTGATAGTTTCAAGGAAACGGCACTTTAGCCAAATCAAATAAAATAAAATTAAATTCTTCATTGTAATATTAATATTTGAAACAGTTTCTTATTCTTTCAAATTTTAAAATGTATGAAATTTTTGTTGAACCTATCCATTTTTTTCTTAATTGAAAAAAAAAACTCAAAAATGTACTCTTAATAGTAATTGACATTTGAAAGATACGAGACTATTTTTTTGTAAACAATAAATTTTTAATTCATTTAAAAAATCATGGAAAAAACAAATCATCAAACCAACGATGAACTTACAAATAGGCAAATTAAGTTCAAGCTCAAGCCTAGGGAAAAAAATTATTTGGAATAATAATTTTAGCAATAATTATAAGCGGCATCGGCAAGTGTGTAAAAATGTAAATAACTATTCGTAGATTTATTTAAAAAATTGACCAAGAAATAAATAAATAAAATAAAATACTAAATTTAAATGTGTATTTCCGACAATTTTTTAATAGTGATTAATTACTATTACAGGAGGCATTATGCATTATGTTTATGTGTAAATCAGTCAAAACATAATTGTGTGCAGTACTAATTTACTAATTTATTATTGATAAATAACAGAAAAACAAAGCGATATGAAACGTGTATGAAACTAAAACTTATTTATACTGATGATTTTATTAATATTTTAACTTTGAGTCACAATCACAATAACTACAAGCTAATTGACAGAAGAAATATAATAAATAAATAATTATCCCCCCCCCCCCCCCCAACTCCAATCATCAACCCCAATAAAAATGTAAAACCTAAAAATACTACGGTTTGTTTGAGTGAATTATAAAAACTGAGAGAATATATATAGACTCAGATAAAATTAAAGTTTTTTTTGAGAAAATTTGAGATGCAATAAAATGTCTCAAACATTAAGATAGAACATAAGAAGAAAAATACCACAGATAAAAGATAATTCTATCTCACTCATCAATCATAAAAAATAAACATTGTAACCAAGTATGCATTTAATATTATTCAATTGGTATGATATGCAAATAAACTGTTAAATTTCGAATGAAAATATTAAATTAATCTGAGTTTTACGTTTAGATTAAATCGAATAAAAGCTGTATTTTTTAACATGAG
This sequence comes from Hybos culiciformis, assembly GCA_964007475.1. Classification (NCBI taxonomy): domain Eukaryota; kingdom Metazoa; phylum Arthropoda; class Insecta; order Diptera; family Hybotidae; genus Hybos; species Hybos culiciformis. The sequence goes on from OZ023274.1 coordinate 25,044,062, forward strand.
CACTCTAAGTTATTTAAAACATAAGGCAACATTTCACAACTCGTTCAAATTGAAGTAGATGAGTTCTTAGATATTTTGATCCGTGCCGAATACACCGACATATATAAAGAAAGAGATATTAGTTCTATAGATAATAACATACTACAAAATGATATTTTTAAGTTTTATCTTTTGTTTTAGTAGTATGGAGCAAATTTGATTTCAAAATGGGTAAAAAAAAAAGTTACTAGGGTGTTAACAATTCCAAACGAAATAACAAAATAATATCAATATTAGTTAAATGAAAGAAAAAAGGAATGATCTTTTTCTTGGATAGAAATGGCGCAAATATTTGTCACCGCTAATGAAAAAATTAAGTTGAAAAATAGATCTATATGCAATTAGAGATGCAAAAGCATGAGATGCCGAGTTGATTGGATACTAACATTTTTGATTTCCTTTTTAGCGTCTACGAAAATGTCAAACATTTATTGAGCAGCTTGTTGAATGCTTTATATTTTATATTTTATGATGATGGGATGTACCGTATGCAAAATGAACAGACCAAAAAATGTAAGACTTCTTATACAATGTAAAAGGTTGAAAGTAAAATATTACTGCAATTAAAAGAATTATAATAAGTAAAAATAAAGACAATTTTAATTTTAATTAATTATTTTTAAAATTATTTTTTATTATAATTTGTTTTTTTTTAACAAAATCAGACTTTAATAATTTTTTTTTAATAAATTTAGTTTTACACATTTTTATCTGAGAAAAAAAAATGAAAAATTAAAATGTTATAAATGATATTAAAATAATATCTACATATAAAATTTAATATATCTTTTCAGATTTCTCTATTTCTGGTTGATTCACTTCAATTTATTAATTAAAATTCTTAACAAATTATTTGTTTCCATTTGAGCTTTAGATATTTGACGAATTTCATTTAAAGTGTCCTTTTGGATTTCTAGCATTTCATTATTAAATGAATTTTCAAAATCCTTTATCTGGAAGGTTAAATTTTATTTTTAATCAACTTCGTACATGTATGAAACAATACTAAACAAACAATGAAAATAAGAAGCGTAGTTTAATTTATCCTTTAAAAAACTAACTTCAACTTAGTTCAAGAAACTACTAGCCTTCATAAAATCTAAAGCACTATCAAATTTCTTAACATCACGGAGTTGCCGTAAGGCTCTGTTAATGAAAGTGAATCGTACATAAATTGAAACGAGAATTGTCCATTATATACTCATTTTATGGTTAATAATTATGTACACAAGGTCATAGATTGAAGCGGCCAATTGAACTTCTTTACAAGCTGGCTATGACATATAATTTATATAATTATTTTCTTTTTATAGATTTCACCAGATTATATAATCATACGTTTGAAAAATACGTTTGAAAAATAAATTAAATAAATATACCTCTGAAGGAATTTCATGTGTATTTGCACTTCTTTCGTTTTTGGTTATAATAATTGGTTTTTTATCAATATGTATTATATCTATTGGATCTTCTTCAATTGAAGCCATTGGCGGTTTATAAGGATGAATTTTACTTAAGTCACTCTTACATTCTGGAATTTCATCTAAATCAGTATTATTGGAATAATCAATATGAGTTTTATCATAGCTTTCACCACTAATTTTATTTCCATCAGAGACATCAAATTCATCACGAGAATCATCAAGTGAAATTGTTTCAAAGAATTTTGATTCTTCGGAGTTTCCTAAAAAAATGATTTCCAATCAATTGAAATAATCTGAAAAATAAACCAACGAATGGGTATTTCTTTCAGAACCTTTATCATCAATATAGCCTCTATTGTATATGCACATTAAATTATCTTCTCCACCAAAAATATCTATAATTCTTAGATCATTTTCAGAAAAACGAATTGGTGCACCATTACTATTTCTTATTTTCTTTCGCGTCTTTAATATGGCATCACTCCACAACTAAAACAATTAAAGTTATTTACATATATGTATTACGAAAAATACCATAAATTATAAAAATTACATATTTTGGTTTTCAGCTTAAATGCTCTAAATCTAATTACATGAAAAAAATCTTAAAATTGGTTTTTATTTCTTATTTTTTTTAATTATTTCTAATTGTAGGGAGAATACAGCTTTTCAATAACGCACAAAAATAAACAAAACAAGAAACAACAAGTCAGCGAAAAACTGAAAAATTTATTTGTTATTTTGATTAATGAATATTGCTCTTGTAATGGTAGATAAAGGTTTTTATGAAGTATCCAAACGCAGATTTTATCGATTATGAAAAATTGAAGGTAGATAGATCCGTCGTGTCTAATTTTGTTTTAAAAAATAAAAAATAACAAGGATTTGTAAGGAGAATCCAATCGCAGTAATTACCTTTTTCCATTGACATACTTCTTTTGGTGGTCCAATTTGATTCAATTCCTGTGCTATATTTTTCCACATTCTTTTATAATGTTTTTTACTCCTATCTTTACTTTTATAGAATCTTTCTACTCTTGACATTAGCAAATCCCTTTGCTCTACCAATGGTCTAACTGGTGTTTTTTTAATAACGTTCATTGTTTTCCTAAAAAAAAAAATTATAAATAAATTTTATTTTTATATTAAAAAATTAGGAATTTTTAAAAATTAATTTTGTAGGTAGGTACATAACAATGGCTTAAAAATTATACATCAAAACGCTTTTGATTTCCTTTAACATTTCCCTTTAAAAAATACTAATTTCCATTGGTACCTATTGTTAAAGTATCAAATCTGGTTAGACTATGTAAGGTACCCATGGGAATAATTATTTAGTGATTCCGTAAACAAAGAGCGATCTAACGTCCTTATTTCGAATATTAAAATGTTTTCGATATATTTTGTTCACAAATGCTGTTATGCTGCTCAGCATAATTGTGCTTTAATCTACTTTATTTTTTAAATAAAGAAGCTTTTAGGCGTTAATGCATCTTTCAAAAGCAAAAATCAAATATTTTTATATTCGATACCTATTAAGTTGAGAATATAGTTCACTGTAACAACTTGGATATTTATTTTATATCAAATAGGTAATTTTAAAAGTTCCATACAAAAATCTGTAGCCAAAAAATAAAATTGTGATATTTTTGGTTACAATGCATTTTAGTTTGATCAAATACTTTTCATGAATACTGAATATTCACTAGAAGAGTAGATATGTCTTATAACTTATTCAGTAAAATCTGTAAAATTATGCTGTTTTGTAATACCTATCATTAGGTTTCCTGAAATTCACAGAAATTAAAAATTATTATAAAAAATAAAATAAGAATCACTGGATTATTTGTGAAAATATTAATTAATATCCAACCAAAACCCTTTATCTAACTTCGAACAGTAATGGTATCTACTTTAACAAAATCTCGGGAAAATAAATTAATACAAAAATAAACTTTCAATTCCACTCAAGAGACTACTTTTATGTATAAAAATTTTGTGTCGTGTCATTTATGTTGCATGACAGCATTTTAAGAAACAGTCCCGAAAATCTCAACTAATCAAAATAACTATATATTGTAATTGAAATAAACATAAATTTTGTGGCACTGAATTGTTTTGTTTTTTTACAAACTGGTTCACGATTTCAATAATGTCCCTCTTGAACTACTTAAACGGGTTAACTATTATTTATTTTACTCCTGAACTACTTAAACGGGTGTAATTATTATTATACCATCCTTGTTTATACTTTGTAGAGAAATTGAAATTCATGTCGATTCTGGATGAGCCAAAGCTTTGAAAAACTGTAGTTATGTTAAATTATTATTTTATAAAATGTATTGGTATTGAACGGAAAAACAGTTTAAAAATTTAATTAATTGCACATAAATATTAATTTCTTAACTGCAAGAAATTACATTAAGCTTAAGACTGGCGTGCTGGCCGCCGATTTATGAAAATAGACTGCAATTTTACTGACTAAATTTTTTGATACCTATAAAACCTAGTATAAATTAAAATTTTGTTGGTCTAAACAATTTTCGTCGTTAGTCTCGCTTTTATATAATGTCACCCATTTTGTGCTTGTGTTGTGAATGTATCGGTTCTCGCAAAAAAAAATCTTAATTAGAAAAATATAAATGTCGACAAATACTTCTTAATAAATTATTTATTTTCCAAAATGAATTTCTATTTTGTTTTGAGTGCTTGCTTATGGATAACTCAGAAATGTGTATGTCACAATCTTCTTTTATGACTGTGTAAATTATTATTTATTTTTTTTTTTCAATACCTAAGTGAAACAATTTAGCGTAAAGTTTATATTCTCTCCTCAGTTAATAATAATAATAATGTATTGAAACTAAACTGACTAATTTTAATTTTTTTAATGAAATTTTAAATTCCATAAAAGTTAAGTATTAAGTAAATAATTTAAGCCTAAAAAAATAAAGAATTTTAAATTTAATACTTTGCTGGGCATATTCATATCTTTTTTATAATTATTGTACCTACAAGCTACAATTACTTATGTTATGTAGGTTCAAACCCCAAACAATGAGTAATTTAATTTTTCTATTCATTTTTTTGATTAAAATAGTTTTCTTAGGGTTTTTTGTTGAACCACACATTGTTTTTGTTATTGCGAAAAAAAAAATTAACTCGGAAATTTTTCTGCTTCCTGTACTGAACATTATCTATGTAGAGACATTTCATTTGAACGAGATGGCAAATATTACGAAAAATATTTTTTTTTCTTGAAATAATAAAAATTTAATTAACCTTTATTCGTTCAGTTCAGCTTTCTTAAATTTTTATTTCTAATTGATTTAAAAAACAAAAAGGTAGGTATCACCACAAAATAAAAATTTGCGATAATTTATTATTATTAAATTCACAAACAACAACGCGATATAAAATTGAACACTGAACTGAAGTGACAATTACGAACGAAAACAAAAAATATATCGATACACAGATTTTTGTGTATGTACATGTTGGGTGAAATACAAAAAAAAATTATGAACTCGGAAAAGAATAGTCGTTCAGTAGTCGACACCATGTTAAATAATACACTTATATTTATTGCGATTGCACGTAATTTTTTGAGTAAAAGTATCAAATCGATACATTTTTTTTGTTCACACAAAAAAATATTCTCCTCTTGTGTTGAGTGATTTTTATATTCATGGAATATAATAATCGAATAGAATAGGAGTTTTTTTTTAACATCTTCTATTATATAAAAGCGAAGTTGTCTCTTTGTCTGTTTGTCTGTTCCGAATAGGCTCCTAAACCGCTCAACCGATCGTTTTAAAACTTACACCAGGTGTTTGTCTCAGGTCGGGGTCGTTATAGGCTATTTTAAAATTTGATTGGCCTTCACCCAGGGAACTTTCCCGTGGGCGGACTTCGAAACATCGTCCGATTTCATTCAATTTTGGTACGTAAATAGAGGAACTGATTACACACAAATTTCGTAATAAAAAATTTGTTCACCTACCCAGGGACCTTCCTGGGGGCGGACTTTAAAAGTTCTTCTGATTTCATTCAAATTTGGTACGTAAGAAGAGGAAATAAATTACAAACAAATTTCGTAACAAAAAATTTGTTGACCTCCTACCCAGCGGCCTCCTACGCAGGGACCTCCTACCCAGGGACCTTCTACCCAGAGACCTCCCTTAAGGCCGGACTTGAAAAATTCGTCCGATTTGATTCAAATTTGGTACGTAAGAAGGGGAAATAATTACACACAAATTTCGTAACAAAAAATTTGTTGACCTCCTATCCAGGGACCTCGCCTCGGGGCGGACTTTAAAAGTTCGTCCGATTTCATTCCAATTTGGTATGTAAAAAGAGGAACTGATTACACACAATTTTCGTAATAAAAAATTTGTTCACCTACCCAGGGACCTTCCTGGGGGCGGACTTTAAAAGTTCTTCTGATTTCATTCAAATTTGGTACGTAAGAAGAGGAAATAATTACAAACAAATTTCGTAACAAAAAATTTGTTGACCTCCTACCCTAGGGGAGGACTTCAAAAGATCGTCCGATTTCATTCAAATTTGGTATGTAAAAAGAGGAAATGATTTCGCAGCAAAAAATTTAATTGTCTATCAGTCTGACAACAAAAATTCCACTTAGAAAAATAAATCATTCGGAGTCCGTAGCTGAGCACGGGTTATTTATATAAATGGCTATATTATATAAATGTCACATCATTGAAACCACAACAACGTGTGTTCGGGTACAGCTAGTAATACATAATTATTATTACAACATAATTTTTTTGTAGACTAGGTAGGCTAAAACTAAAAGCCTAACTTGTTAAAAATCAAATATAAGTAATATGAATAAATTGGATTGAATTTTTTTACTATCTTAACGAATTATGAATTTTAATTATTTTGTTTTTCAAATTCCATCTTCCTGCTGGCATGATTTAAACGTTTAGAATTGATTGACTGAATAGGTAGTCAAAGTCAGGAAACAAAATAGATAATCGTTTTTTAAATTACATAAAAAATAAAAATACTTCCGGATTTTTCGCAGCCCCAAGACACCTGATGAAGTTTTTACCAAACAGTTGGTACAAGTACATTAAGTCAATCGACACTGTCAAATTTTAGCCAACATTTGTACTTTAAATTCAATTTTTTAAAACAATATGATCTTTCTTTTGTGGTGCGATATTTTGCAAAAAAATTTTTGAGCTCGGTGGATATAATATAATGGTCAAAAAAGATGTTCAAGTTTGAAATCCAAATTCAGCGCCGAGACGAAAGGTTGGCGTTGGCGCAAAAACTAGACGTTGGTTTTGGTATTTAAGTAGGTATCACCATCAAGTTGTTATAAAAATTAAGAATATAAAAGTTATTAATGAAAAGAAGAGAACAAATAAAATTCATCCGCTAACGTGAAATTAATTATCTAGTTTTATAATGCTTTTAGATACATAAACTGGAAAAAAAATGTGGTAAAATTACATATAAGAACCACCAAAGTTAAAACTAAAACTGCAATATTTTCTGGTAGTATGTGTTCAAAATCTTGCATTAATTATTAAATCCATAATAATGAGTCCAAAACTATATAGCAAATGAATTGTAGCTATATTTGCTCGAAAAATAAATAGCAAAAAATATTAATAATTTATTTTAATTCAAAATAGAACAAAATTTGCTGAAAATATTCCAAGATATAAAATTTTGCATTATAAAGTGCAAATTGATATACCCATTAAAATAAATTGAGTTCAAAGTTTATTGATGTGAAATTCTGGTAGATATACATTTACATAATTTAATATTTTATAAATAAAAACTTCAATAAGCTCTGTCTGCACTCCGTCGCGTCGTTTGACTTTAAAAAGATGTAAATTGTAAAAAGATTATTATTGAAGTTTAACTTCTTTAGCGAGGTATTGTAAAAATTTTTGTGAGGAAATAGGGGAAAAAAGAAGACAGAATATAGTATGTCCTATGTAACGAAAAGTCAAAAGAGGGGTAATAACCACAGAATGTAGTATCATATGTTAAGCAAAAAACAAAAAAAAACCATATAGAATTAAAAAATTGTACAATAACAGAATTAAAGATCAACTTGTTGTTAATATTTATTTAGTTTATTTCCTTTTCGAATTAGTGAAATTCTATCATATGAAACAGAAACAGAAGAATAGGAGTTTTTTTTTAACATCTTCTATAATATAAAAGCGAAGTTGTCTCTTTGTCTGTTTGTCTGTTCCGAATAGGCTCCTAAACCGCTCAGCCGATCGTTTTCAAACTTACACCATTTCTTTGTCTCAGATCGAGGGTCGTTATAGGCTATTTTAAAATTTGATTGGCCTCCTTCCTAGCGACCTCCCCTGAGGGCCAACTTCAAAAGTTCGTCCGATTTGTATGTTAAAAGAGGAGATGATTACACACAAATTTCGTAACAAAAAATTTATTCCCGATTTCATTCAAATTTGGTACGTAAAAAGAGGAAATCATTACACACAAATTTCGTAACAAAAAATTGATTGATCCTACCCAGCGACCACCACTGGAGGCGGACTATGGAATGCATTTTTTTAAAAAAATTAATTCCGGATTTTCGGAATTGCTTGAAATGAAATCCGGAATTCCGGTTTATTCCAGAATTTCATATAAAAATTAAAATATATTAAAAAATTAAATTAAATTATTCTTTAACATAAATATTAGTTCAAAACATTAAAATTATAACAAATTAATTTATGAAATATTTTTTAAATCCTTTATATTAACTTCACTTTTTCCACAAATTTAGAAAGTCAAAATTGACCCACTTCCCGGTATTCAATCGAGCTGAAATTTTGCACATCGCTTTGTTGTCGATGACAATGGACTTTGGCATCGACACATTCACCTTTATATTCATTTCACCACCGGGTCCGCAAACTTAGAAAGTCAAACTTGACCCACTTAACGGTATCCAATCGAGCTGAAATTAAGCACATCGCTTTGTCCTCGATGACAATTCACTGTGGCATCGACACATTCACACTCACACACCTTTATCAATTAAATTCTTTATATCAACTTCACGGCCGTTTCCACAAACTTAGCAAGTCAAAATTGACCCACTTCCCGGTATCCAATCGAGCTGAAATTTTGTACATTGATTTGTCGTCGATGACAATGTACTTTGGCATCGACACATTCACACACACACACACCTTTATTAATTAAATCCTTTATATTAACTTCACCCCGTTTCCACAAACTTAGAAAGTCAAAATTGGCCCATTTCCCGGTATCCTATCGAGCTGAAATTTTGCACATTGCTTTGTCGTCGATGACAATGCACTTTAGTATCGACACATTCACACACACACACACACACACACTCATATTTATATTAATTTCACCACCGGGTCCACAAACTTAGAAAGTCAAAATTGACCCACTTCCCGGTATCCAATCGAGCTGAAATTTGGCACATCGTTTTGTCGTCGATGACAATGCACTTTGGCGTCACACACTCACACCGTTATTAATTGAATTCTTTATATCAACTTCACGGCCGTTTCCACAAACTTAGAAAGTCAAAATTGACCCACTTCCCGGTATCCAATCGAGCTGAAATTTTGTACATCGCTTTGTCGTCGATGACAATGCACTTTGGCATCGACACATTCACACATATCTATATATGAACTTCACGGCAGTTTTCACAAACTTACAAAGTTAAAAATGACCCACTTCCCGGTACCCAATTGAGCTGAAATTTACTTTGGCATCACACACACATATTTATATAAACTTCACCACTTGATCTCCAAACTTAGTAAGTCAAAATAGACCCAATTTTCGGTATCCAGTCGCGGTAAAATTTTGTACATCACTTTCTCGTCGACAACAATATAATTGGCATCACAGACTGACACACACACACACCTTTATATGAACTTCATATCAATTGCCTCGCATATAAAGGGTTTATATCAAAAACTTTGTTTTTATGGGTTGTGTTTTTTATTAAAATAAAATTTTATACTTTTCAATAAACCGAAAGTGAATAAACTGAATGGAAAAATAAAAATTTGAAACACAAAGTATTCAATGTTTTATCATTGAGTTTTAATCGAATTTTTATTGAAAATGTTCCTGCAGCGTTTTTAATAAGTTATATTAGAGATTTTCCAAAAGTGTTCCTCGGGGGTCCCCTTGATCCTAAAATTTAATTTTACTTCGAATTCCAAATAAATCACGGAACTCGGAACTCCAACTTATTTTGTTAATGTTGATTAATACGAAAAAAATTTTATGTATTTGCAGACTTGCGATAGCTACTTAGATTTAAATTTTTGTGAATTTTAATGCTTTATGTATAAATAATAAAAAAAATAAACAATTGGTAAAAATTCCCGCCAGTAAAAGTTCTTCCAAATTCAAAAAATTCGGAATTTAGCATTTTGAATTCCGAATTTTTTGAAATTCAAAAACAGGCGCAATTCCGGATTTCCGGCGAAAATCCGGTTTTGCATTCCCTAGGGCGGACTTCTACAGTTCGTCCGATTTTATTCAAATTTGGTAAATAAAAAGAGGAAACGATTACACTTAAATTTTGTAACAAAAAATTGTTTGATCCTACCCAGCGACTTCTAAAGTTCGTCCGATTTCATTCAAATTTGGTAGGTAAAAAAGAATAAATGATTACACACAAATTTCGTAAGAAAAAAACTAGCCCTCTCTTCCACTTACAAAAGTAAATCAGTCAGAGTCCGTAGCAAAATAAATATTTGCAAGGAAATAAAGAAGTTAAACTTCTTTCGTGAGCTTATGAGGATGAGGCTCACACATATTTTTTTTTATTTATTATTGAATTTTTAATTTTTATAAAAAAAAACCTTTATTTTTTAAGAGAAAGTATACGTACAAGGTTTTTAAATTCAACCATTGTTTTGAAATAAATTAATTGATTAAAGGTTTTAAATGTTAGAATTCACCTAATAATATACGTATGGAATGAAAATCAGTAATCAAGAGAATTAAATTATTTCATCCAGAATACATTTACGAGAAAATCCGTCTTTTCAATAAGTTTCAAAATACTCAACAATTCTAATCCACTACATTTTTAACTTGTTTAATGTACCTATAGTCCTATATGTGTATTAAAGAATATTTATAGCTGTTATAATAATAAGGATTTTTGACTAATAATGACAGTTGTTATCATAATAATTTTTTTTCATATTCAACTTAGCTTAAAGAAATTGGGATTAAGATAACAATGTTATCCTTTTTCATTAAACAAGAGTTTTTTTTCTTAACATTGAAAGAAAGATAAGAAATAACAAAAATTAAATTCTTGATATTAAGGAAATAAAATTCGCAAAAAAAAAATGATGTATGTATTTACCAAGAATATCATGTTTCCGCTCGAATAAATTATTATAAATTATATTATATATATTAGCTATTTTTTAAAGAAAAGTAAAGGTTTTTTTCTAAACGTAAATTTTACTAAGACAAAGTGATAAAGGTTCGAAAATAAAATATTTTCAGAATTACAGAATAAAATTTCTCTGAAAGACATTTTAAACTTCAACAATAAAAAATACTAAATAAAAAAGTTTTAAAAACCACGTTTTTAAATTGACTAAAAAGAAGAAAATAAAAATGTTTATCCGGAGGATTGTGGACACATACTTGAAACTGATTACAACAGTGTATAACTAGGGGCGCATTTTTGAGGTAATACTACAAATGTGTGGTAAATTTTTTCTTTATTATAACCTCAAAAATGGAGCCCACGTTTCTAGTCATTGTAATCAGTTTCAAGTATGTGTGTCCACAATCCTCCGGAGAAAATTTTTTATTATTTTCTTGGTTTTAGTCAACTAGCCGTCAACCTGTGCTTAGCTACGGACTCTGACCGATTTATTGTTTTTACGAAATTTGTGTTTTTAATCATTTCCCCTTTTTGTGTACCAAATTTGAATGAAATCGGACAAACTTTTGAAATCCTCCCTACGGAAGGTCGCTGGGTAGGATGCCAACAAATTTTTTGTTACGAAATTTGTGTGTTTAATTATATCCTCTTTTAATGTACCAAGTTTGAATGAAATCGGACGAACTTTTGAAGTCCTTCTCAAGGGAAGGTCGCTGGGTAAGAGGCCAATACATTTTTGTAACGAAATTTGTGTTTTTAATTATTTTCTCATTTTATGTACTAAATTTGAATGAAATCGGACGAAATTTTGGTTGTGTGAAAGTTTGATTAAAAAATTGCGCGGGCAGACAAACAGACAAGAAACTTTTCACATCTTGATTAAAGTGGTAGAATATTGCATTGTCATCGGGTTCAGAGCTATATTAAAAGTTTCGGAGCTTTAGCTTGTCGGAAAATGGTCTAAAATTTGATTACAAAACTTTGTTGACAGACAAACAGACAAGAAAGTGACTTGATAAAAACGTTGTAATAATAATAATAATAAAATATCACAATTTCATAAATATGTATATAATATGCCTAGGTTTTATCTAAAATTCGAATGCACCTAATTATCGTACGCAGTCCAAATTTTACAGTAAAATTTCAATTCTATTTTTTTTTTTTTCAATTTGATAGTTAAAATCACATATTTCTAGTGAAAACTTGATCTTAAAACAGGAATATCAGTTTGATGTTCAATTAAGAATTTTGATTGTTCCTTTTAACTTACCTTTTATACTTATAAGATAAGTTAAAAATTCAGGAACGCTTATTTTTCTTTATTTTTCTTTTATCTAACACTTTATTTGTCAGTTTCAAGGGCAGGTGATACTGACATACTATACGCAGAAATTTTATTTTTTAACTATTGAAAATTATTTCTTAATTATAGAAATTATGAAGAAAGAGTTTCATTTTAGTGCTTTCATGATTTCAATGGTAAAGGAAAGTTAATGCTAGAAAAATGAAAATATTTTTGTTTGTTAAAGAAAAAATAGAATAATCAAAATTTACCTCTGTATAATAAAAAAAAAAAAATTATAAAAAATCAACGCCCAAATTGGAATCTGTGTGGTAAAAATTAAAAATAAAATTAAAGAAAGAAAATTTGATATTTGGATAAAAATGTTTGTGTTATATAAGTAAATTTAAAGAATCTGATGAAAGGAAAATCTCCTTTTTTAATTTTTTGCTTTTTGATTTTGACAGTTTCTTGAAATAAAGGTCGATGTTCAGATTTACACAACATTTTCTATTTGAGTATACACATATAAAAAATGCGAAAAAGAAAATCAAATCATGAAAAAGTTATTTATTGAGGTTGAGGAATATAAAGAAAAAAAGACAGGAAACTTTGTTTTTACAATCTTTCAGTACGTGCCCAAAGTCCTTTTTCTTTCAATGTGTTCTGAATGTTAAAAACTCTATATTTCAATTTTTAAATTTTTTTTTCAGAAGAAAAATCACCATGAAAAAATATATGTAATAGGTATTTTCTTTTTTAAACGAAAAACGTTTTAAATTTAATTTTTTTCCAGTCCGTGAAAATATAGTGGAAATATATGTAATTATATATGTAATTTTACTTGGGTTTCTACGTAAAAGTTACACACTCCTGAATTTTCAATTTAGTTGGATTAAAAAACATTTTATATAATGTTTTAAATTTTTATTTTATCAATTAGCTAACCCCAAAAAAACTTAAAATCGAAAGTCTATTTCAAAATATTTTAAGAATTTTTATTAAAAGAAAAAAAGTGTTATATATACAAATGAAATTTGTGCTATTTCGCCTGAAGATTTTTGTTAAAGTTTTATGTAGTACTAAATCTCTAAGCAAACTTCATGATCATTAAAAAAGTTCGAACACTATTGCATTTCCGCAGTTTTCTCAGAAAATATCTTCGCAAAATCTTCGCAAATGGGAAAAGTTGAAACAAAACAAATTTAAGCACACGAAGTTTGATGTTTATATATTTTTAATAGTTATTTAATTTTAATTTTTGAAGTTTAACTTCTTTAGCGAGGAATGGTAAAAATTTTTGTGAGGAACTAGGGAATGCATTTTTTTAAAAAAAATTTAATTTCGGATTTTCGAAAATGTCGTGAAATGTTTATTCCGGAATTTCATATAAAAATTAAAATATTTTAAAAAATTAAATTAAATTATTCTTTAACATAAATATTAGTGTATTTAGTTCAAAATATTAAAATTATAACAAATTAAATTATGAAATATTCTTTATTAAAATAAAATTTTATACTTTTCAATAAACCGAAAGTGAATAAACTGAATGGAAAAATTTAAAACACAAAGTATCCAATGTTTTATCATTGAGTTTTGAAAATGTTCCTGCAGCGTTGTTAATAAGTTATATTAGAGATTTTCCAAAAGTGTTTCTTGGGTGCCCCCCTTGATCACAAAATTTAATTTCACTTCGAATTCCAAATAAATCACGGAACTCGGAACTCCAACTTATTTTGTTAATGTTGATTAATATGAAAAAAAGTTTTATGTATTTTCAGACTTGCGATAGCTACTTAGATTTCAATTTTTGTGAATTTTAATGCTTTATGCCTAAATAATAAAAAAATAAATAATTGGTCAAAATTCCCGCCAGTAAAAGTTCTTCCAAATTCAAAAAAAATTCGGAATTTAGCATTTTGAATTCCGAATTTTTTGAAATTCAAAAACAGGCGCAATTCCGGATCTCCGGAATCCGAAAATCCGGTTTAGCATTCCCTCGGGCGGACTTCTAAAGTTCGTTCGATTTTATTCAAATTTCGTAAATAAAAAAAAAAACGATTAAACACATAAATTTTGTAACAAAAAATTGATTGATCCTACCCAGCGACTTCTAAAGTTCGTCCGATTTGATTCAAATTTGGTACGTAAAAAAGAATAAATGATTACACACAAATTTCGTATGAAAAAATTTAGCCCCCTCTTCCACTTACAAAAGTAAATCAGTCAGAGTCCGTAGCAAAATAAATATTTGCAAGTAAATAAAGAAGTTAAACTTCGTTCGTGAGCTTATGAGGATGAGGCTCACACATATTCTTTTTTATTAAAATGGGCTCCGCAAAGAAGCATTTAATTAAAGAAGAGAGCAGCAACTTATATTAGATTATATACTTAAAACATTTAATAATTCTTTTGTGCCGTAAATAGCTCTCCTTTTTAATAAACAACTGACACAATATCTTGGTTTTTTCTATTTTAAAGCTAAATTATTCAAAAGAAAACACTGCTAATAATGAAGTCAACGAATAAACAACAAATACTTTGTAGAAAATAATAAAATAACATATAGAATTTGATAAAAAATTGTTTGATTTTAAACGAGTGTATGTATAAGTAGAGCAAAAGAAGTATTATCGATATTGAGTTTCCAATAGGATATGTATCTAATTATTATAAACAACTTATTTTCATAATGTTTAGAGTTTCTTAACTTTAAGTTTATTTGCTAATAACTAATTCATTTATAGTAATTAATTTGATTTTAATTTAAGAACATTATAGTTGTCTTCTCTGAATATTGACTGAATTCTGTGTTAAGTGTTATATTTAATTTTTCTATTCAATCAATTCATAAAATATTTTAAATTCGAGGAGAAACCCGCGAAATTAAAATATTTTAGTTTTTGAAATATAAAATATAATATATAATATGTGTAAGTGTCAATAATTAATCTAATTTTTAGAAAATCTTAAGCCTAATTCATAATTTCATTATAAGAATTTTTACTTTTTTTGATATAAACATAACATATCATGTATTAATTTTCCGGTAGTAACTGTAGCGAAAATTGTATTAGAAATTACAGGAGAGTACTACAATTATCTAAAAAAAAAATACATAAACATTTTTCGAAGGGGAAGATAAAAATATGTTATGCATTGAAAAAAAAAAAAATAGTTACTTACGTTTGATTCCAAAATCATCATCATGATGTTATTTAATTAGTGCGAAAAAAATCTTATAACAATGTTGTACTTAATATTTTCTAAATTAAAACATAAAACGATACTATTATACTAAAAATTATTTTATCTAAAAATTATTCCCATTAAAATTAAAAACCGTAAAAATATTGTTTGCTTCTTAGAATTATATAAATTGTGTAAAATATGGTTCCAAAATCATTTATTTTGATTATATTTTTAATAATCGTCTTAAAAATAAAAGTTTCTATTAGCGTCGTCGTCCACATATACGATTTATTTAAATCTCAACAAAACATTGATTTGGCTGAACTTAATTCGGATGTGAAAATGGAGAATATTTTGAATACATATATGTTTGAATCTGATCCTATCGAACAATTCACATTATTTATGTTATATCGATATCAGGTAAATGGAACTGTTTGCTTTAGTTTTGCACACATTTGGATTCATAGTGAAAGTGGTTACAGCTATTTGGATTTAAATTGTTTAAATAATAAAATATCCTATTGCATTCAAAATTATGAAACAAATCCTGGTAGTGATTGTCAAAAAGTCGATGCAACTGTAGAAAATGTAAGTAATTCAAAATATAAATTTTTCGTTGTTCGTTTTAAATTGTAAATTCAAAATATTATTGTAAAAAATTTAAGAATATAAGCTTATGATTTATTTTTAGCTGTTGACATTTTGAAATAACCAAATCCAAAAACCCAAAATTTATTCTTCATCAGTAAATTTATTTTATCTATTTTTTAGGCATTTGACGGTGAATATCATGAAATTGTTCTGAAATTTTCTCGAGGAACACTAAAGATATGGTTTGATTGTGTTTTAACTGATGATTTCGTGAATTTCCCCAAATCGTTAAAAAGGGGCTCAAATTATAATATTTCAATTCAAGGAATCAAAATATATCCAACACTTGAAATTAAAAAATTGGATATATATAGTGGTGATGGAACTGCTTTGGAGTTATGCAAAAATATGAATAGTTTGATGGGTTCAAAAGGCTCAAAAAGTGATAATGAATTTCGAAAAACGCAAGGTACAACAGGAGTTAAAGGTGAGAAAGGAAAACGTGGAGACAAGGGATTTAATGGAGCTCCAGGGCTTAACGGACCTCCAGGATTACCTCGACAACCATCATTCCCTGGTCCACCAGGTTCAAAAGGAGAGAAAGGAAATAGCGGATGTATGGGCCTACCGGGAGTACCAGGATCTCCAGGACAACCAGGATTAAAGCTTGATGATGAAGCTAAATTGAAAAATATTATTATGAATACAATTAAAGGTATTAATTATTTTATTTAAATAAATAAGTTTTAGAATGAAAACAATAATAACCACCTTGTTTCAGAATTTTTCACTACAACTTTAAAAGAATCAGAATTATTATTGGATTCCTTGGAATTTGTGACAAGTGAAGAAATAAACTAATAATTTTTTATTTTGTTGACATGTACCTACAAATATTTTAGATTTTTGCAATAACATGTTTTTATTGACATCATAAATTTCTCTTAAAATATATCATCTGAGCAAACTCGACGCGACGGACGGGACGCAAACGTTAATGACCATATAATTTTACGTTAGCGTCATTAACATCGTTAACGTCGAGACTGTTCGCGTCCATATATTTTCATATATTTAATATTTATTACTTCATTTGCGTCGCGTCCGTCGCGTGCGTCATGTCTAGTTTAACCAAATAAAAAAAAAATAACTTCTCTACGGATGAGAAGAATAAATATTAGCTTCCAACCAGTAATACGAAAGCATTGAAAATATTTTTAATAATGATTCTAAAAATGAAGTACATTTAAGTTCTAAATATTTAAGTTCTAATTATGACTACGAGTCATACATTTCTTTCACTATACATATTTAAAAAAAAAAAATGGTAGAACTGAGTGTTGGCAAAAATAATGTTGAGTTAGAAAATTAACATAAGAGAACTTACTCTAAACGTAAAATATACTTGGATTTTAAAAAATTACTTCATACAAAAATTCATTGAATTCAATTTATTTGAAAATTTCTTTTGTTTTATCAAAAGAAATTTTTTAATGAGTTTTCTTAAAATTGAATCGGTCAATATTAAAGCAACACAAATAGTAAAACAAAGTTGCTTAATTTATTATATATTCGTTATGTACTGTAAAAGTAAAAGTTGCCTCTCACCTGGCGGGCCTTGTCTTCCTCAGTTAAAGTAGGGTTTTTTAAAGCACATTTCCTTTTAATAATTTTTATTTAAATTTCCTATCTTTTATACAAATTAAAATAAAATGTTGGTTGATATCCGATATAAAAACATATAACCCGTTTTTCATTTTTGACAGAAAACGAGATATAAAAGCACACAGATGAGTTGAATGTGAATCATCCATTTTACGTTTACCCTGGTTTGAGTTCTTAATCCCAAGTATGTATTATATACGACATACCTACGAGTTTATATCGAAAAAAAAATCCATTCACTGAATATACAGCTGTCTTATTGTCATACGATACACATACAAGTTTTGATATATGTCATTATGCTCATGTTCACTTCAATAACGATAAAATTTTATGCAATAAATTCTAAAAATGGTAATAAATTTTATCTTAAAATACATATAATATATATTTATAATTCATTCAAGTTTTGATTGCCATTGAGAATAATTATTTAAATTGTAAAAACTTAAATATGAAAGCATTATTAATTTTGATTTCATTCATTTTAATCACATTTTTTGAAATAAAATTAGCTCTTTGCATAAATGTAGTGGACATACACGATTTATTCAAATCCCAAAAACATGATTTGACTCAACTCACCCACAGTGGTAATTCTATGAAAAGAGTGTACAATATTTGGGATAAATATATGTTTCAATCTGATCCGATCGAATATTTTACTTTAGTTATGTTGTATCGAATTCATTTTCAAGATGGTCACAATTTCAATCAAACACAAATTTTGATTAATGGTGAAGATCTTTATATAGATTTGATATTGGAAAAAAAAACTAATGAAATAACGTTTTGTATTGGAACTAAAACTAGTTGTAAGAGGGGTAGGACAACCGTTAATAATGTAAGTAGTTTTCATTTGTATTGGCAATCAGATAAATGACGATATAGTGTAGTATAAAAATCGACCCAAATTCGAATTAAAATAAAAAAGTTTTTACTTATGGCTTAGGTATATTTTATTTACAAACTTACAAAAAAAAATTTAATGATATAAGATATATTATTAACTATATTAGAAATTAAATGTTAAAAAGCTAACACGTCAATTTAAAAAAATAACAAATGTTTAAAATAGTTTTAATACCGTTGTGATGTCAAATCCTTAAATTAATCTGCATATGACGTTTTTTTTTGAGGATTGGGATAAATAAATAAACTCCGTCGCTTATTCGCGATCTTGGTTTGTAAATGTTAAATAAGTTACTAAACAATTTTGTATGGCATATTAGTTAATATATTAGAAAAGGATATCTTAAATATTTTTGTTAGTCAATTTCTTTAACCTAAACCTTTTCAGGCTTTTGATGGCGACTATCATAAAATTATTGTGACATTCTCCAAGGGAACAGTAAAAACATGGTTTGATTGTGTTTATCAAAACGAAATCGTGAAATTTCCTATATCATTATCAAGAGGCACTAAAAACTTTGAAATTCAAGTAAAAACCAGTCAAAAAAATGTTAGACTCGAAATTAAAAAACTAGAAATACATAGCGGTTCGGCCTCTGGCTTAACGGTTCAATGTACTGATTTACCAAGTAAAACCATAATTCTGGCTCCAAGAAAATCAAGCTACACTGTAAGAAAATAACAAATATTTAAATGATTAAAATAGAACCATAAATTGTTTTTCTTCAAGAGCCGCTTAAATCCAGCACAAAAAGATTCAATTGATCCTGTAAGTCTGATAGGTTTAAAAGGTGACAAAGGTGATAAGGGAAGTCCAGGTTTTCAGGGAATGAATGGTGAAAAAGGAGATCGTGGATTTTTGGGAATTAAAGGATATCCCGGAATATTCGGTGTCCCAGGTTTTCCAGGAAGAAAAGGAGCACTCGGATCCGTATACATTGACAAAAGTATCAATAAAGTCGAATTGCGAAAAATTATTTTCGAAATTATTGAAGGTTATATTTTTTAACGAGTTTGTGAAAAATTCTAATTAATTCTTAATAACTTTTTTTAGATTTTTTATTTTCAACTTTAAAAGAGCCTGAAATTTTACATGAGAACGGAGAATATTTATTGAAAGAAAACGCTGACTAAAACCTATTATATTTTGACAACGTTCCTTTGCGAACAAAGTTTTAGGTGGAAAAAATTTTATCTGTTTGAAATATTTTATAAAAAATAAATTTTTTTTTATTACACAAGTTTTCTCTTCATTGCTATAATAACGAAATTAAGATATCGAACAGAACGCATGATTTAATAGCTTACAAATTAGCCGAAAAGTTTGATTATGGGATATTTAAAACAAATATTGGGAGTATGCATTGAAAATGTCCAACTCGCATCCAACTTAATATCTATCATTCTGATACATATTTTGACATTGACAGCTGTTGTATCGTAAAGTAGACGTCAAAACCTAAATAATTCAGTATCGCATCAGGAACATACATGAAATTAAAATGTTTTTTTTTAACAAAAACCATGTCAAATTTCGAGCCATCAAAACAGCATTTGCGGGAACCTTTGCTTTTTTGCTTTAATTTAAAAAAAAACTGTGACTGAAAGCCATCAAATGCTCTCAGAAGCTTATCGTGACATTGTTTTCGATAGAAAAACTTATCAGCGTTGGTTTGCACGCTTTTAAAGTGGTGATTTCAACGTGGAAGACAAGGAACTCCCGGGCCAAGTGAAAAAGGGAGTGGCCTACTATGAGCTGCTAAAACCTGGTGCAACCATCAATGGTGAACGCTACCGACCACAATTAAACGCAACAGTCAAACAAAAAAGGTCGGAATACGCCTCCAGACACGAGTCGATAATTTTCCATGACGGCAACGCTTGGCCGCATCGCACTCAGCCGGTCAAAAACTACGTTGAAAATGCTGGATGGGAATCGTTACCCCCCCGCTTTATAGTCCAGACTTGGCTCCTTCCGATTACCACTTATTTCGATCCATGCATAATGCCCTGTCCGGAATACGCTTCACTTCAGTCGACGGAATTAGAAATTGGCTCGATTCGTTTTTGGCCGCCAAGCCCCCGATTTTCTTTTGGGACGAAATCCATAAATTGCCAGAAAGATGGGAAAATGTTGTAGCTAGCGATGACCAATATATTGAATAACATGTTTTTCCTTTTTATATCGAAATAAACCCATTTTTTTTTGGTAAAAAATTGGACATTTTCAATGCATACACCCGATAAATCCAAATTAATGGTCAAAAATTGATTGAACGTCGTCATATGAATCTCACATATGAATCTCTAAATATATTTTTAGAGTTCCTATTTCTGTTTTAAATTCTTCCAAACATAAATATCAAGAATAAATCCTCGGACACAATCGATCGCTAAACATTTTTCTTTTCTTCAAGCAACATGGACTCATCTACAATAGTTGTCAATCAAATTAACTAAAATCAACGAGATTCAAATAATTTTTAATTAAGTTATTAAAATAATCTTTAAGTTCTAAAATATTTGTTTATCGTTATTGTTTCATTAGTTTTTATAACTTCAAGTAATTACATATTGCTTACAAATTGTTTCTTCGTTTTCTTTTTCAAATAAAAACAAACCTTTAATTCCTTAATTCATTCATACACAAAATTGTTTTATCAAACTAAAAATTAATTGTAAATTAACTTTGCATCAACGTTTAGATAAAATCTAAAAAGTTCGTTTAAAAATTTTTGTTTTGACTAGAGAAATATACTAAAATAACTTGATATGTCCTAAACTTAATTGCCACAATTCATATGTCTTTTATAAAATTAGAAATCACTATAAAAAAATTCTAAAAATTAATATCCAAAGATTCCAAGCCTATATAACTTTCCATTTACACGGATGTAAGTTAGTTGTAAACTTTACAATTGCGTCAACATTTTTTATTAAATCATTTCTAATTTAATTCAACATCTAAATTCAATTTTATTGAATGAGCCTGATTCTATTGTTATGGCACATAATTTAAGACTGACTCGATTTGACATAATAATGTAGCCAACTAATTTGATAATGCCAAAATATCTTTATAAAAGCTGTTTTTCTCCACATATTGTATTCAATATGGGGTAGTGATTTGTTTCATTTTTCTCATTTGAATTTTTCGTATGGAATGAATTACTCTACTTCCATTTTGATATTTTTGATAGAGTGGATCTCCCAAATGACAACATAAAAAAGCTTCCTTGATTGGAATCTTGAATAGAAAACACTGCTCTAGCCAACTTTTTAATTATATTTAATACTTTTTATGAATGAAAGATCAAAACACAAATAAAAAACTATTATTATAATTAATACAGTCTATAGATTCTTGGTCAAGAATATTTTATAAAATACATTATTCTATTCTATTCTATTCATTATTCTATTATATTATTCTATTCACATTAAGCATACCTTCTTAATATATGTAATATTTGTTAATTATTTTTGTTTTGTTTACAAAATAACGATTTTTCAAGAGTTCTTTTCTTTCCTAATTGATACAGTCAACATTAAAATAGTGCAAAATAAACAAATGAGAAAAATTTAATTTTTTACTTGTAAACTAAGATCCAAATAATTATTAATTTTAAAAAAGGTAAATGGGAAAACAATTTTCTAGGCAATTGTTTTATATATCGATACACAGCTGTTCGCTGGTCAAGACGTACAATAAAGACATGTGTTCCATTATTACACCGATTTCTTCAAAAACGATAAGACTTTATGTAATTAAACATAGAATGAAATTAAATTTTATCTCAAAATACATACATTACAATTTTTATTCATTCAAGTTGTAATTGCCATTGAGAATAATTATTCAAATTGTAAAAGCTTAAATATGAAAGCATTATTAATTTTGGCTTTGATCACTTATTTTAAATTAAAATTTGCTCTTTGTGAAAATGTAGTGGACATACAAGATTTATTTGGATCTCAAAAACATGATTTGACTCAACTCACCCACAGTGGTAATTCTATTAAAAGAGTGTACAATATTTGGAATAAACATATGTTTCAATCTGATCCGATCGAATATTTTACTTTAGTTATGTTATTTCGAATTCATTTTCAAGATGGTCACAATTTCAATCAAACACAAATTTTGATTTATGGTGAAGATCTTTATATAGATTTGATATTGGAAAAAGAAACTAAGGAAATTACGTTTTGTATTGGAACTAAATCTAGTTGTAAGAGGGGTAGGACAACCGTTAATAATGTAAGTAGTTTTCTTTTTTATTGACAATCAGATAAATAACGATATAGTGTAGTATAAAAATCGCCCCGAATTCGAATTAAAATAAAAATATATATTTAAAAACTTATAAAAAAAAATAAAATTTTAAAAATCTAACACATCGATTTGAAAATGACTAACTAGTTAAGTAGTTTCAAAAGCGTTGTGAAGTTGTGATGTATCCTTAAATTAATAACAAATTAGTTGATAATGAAAAAGATATCTAAAATATTTTTGTTTTGTAAATTTTGTTCACTCTCCCACTGACCCGCATTGACGATGTGAATGAACTCAATTATAATTGTTGACATAGTGGACAACCGAAGTAGTTTCTGACTATCCTTCCCTATTTTACATATAAATTCTAAAAAAAATTAGTATAGCAAGTGACATGTGAGTTAGCTTGGGTAAAAAAAAATTCTAGTTTTGTAATAAAGTTAAAATATTTTTCAGATTTGAGGAGTATGGAGTCAAAACTGGCTATGTGACCCAAAAATAAAACTGAGTTAATGAAAAAAAAAACGGTTTAAAAACTGACTTTAGGAATTAAATTAATTTTCTTTCAATTATTTATGATACGTTATTTAATATTAAACAGTATTTCACAAATTTTTTATTTTTGCATTTTTTTAGGGGAAAACATAAATGGAAGTTTGGATACTAATAAACTTAATTAAATGACTAGTGTTGATACAAACTTCCTATATTTCAAAACTAATTTACTATAGTTTGTTAATGAGTTTTGATCAATGCTGAATGTATATTTGAACTAACTAATTCTTTTTTGTTCAGGGGATCACATAGCGAGTTTTGATTCTGTAATCGATATACCCCTCATTTACAATATAACTATACTATATAATATATATAATCTAATTTTGGTTGTCTAAGAAGGCTCCACAGCAAAGAAAATTAAAATAATAATGACAAAAAATGTACCTGTACTAGGGTTTGCAATACCGGGACAAATTTTCAAAACCGATATTTCGGTATCTCGTTATACTAATACCGGAATCGCGGTATTAATACCGGTATTTGAAGAAATTAAAAAATGCGAAATTACGCTGCAACAAATCAAAAAACAATAAAAATTAAGAAACAAACTTTTATTTTAACTCAAAATATACAAAATATTACAAGAAAAACAATAAACAAAACAATTAATATTATTTTCATTTAAAATAAGATCTTAAAAATGTTAAATTGTCAAGAAATGTTGTTCTATTATTTAGGTATTTTTTAGAACAGACTTTTGCTAATATTATATTGTAATAATAAACAAAAAGATACTTATTACTTTTTAAATAAAAATTCAAACGCAAAATTTGTAGAAATTCAAATATGTAATAATTACAATTTCAATTTTCACATTTTGAAATGGATAATTTTACAATTTAAAAATTATTTTTAAGTTGATAATATTTTCAATTTTTAAACATGGTCCTAAAAAATTCTAATTGCTTATAAAAAAATATTTTAGTACAAAAGTTTATGGATCCCGGGATCCCGGTATTGCAAGCCCTAGTACCATGTGTTTTTCCCTTTTTTAGGCTTTTGATGGCGACTATCATAAAATTATTGTCACATTCTCCAAGGGAACTGTAAAAACATGGTTTGATTGTGTTTATCAAAACGAAATCGTGAAATTTCCTATATCATTATCAAGAGGAACTAAAAACTTTGAAATTCAAGTAAAAACCAGTCAAAAAAATGTAAGACTCGAAATAAAAAAATTAGAAATACGTAGCGGTTCAATCGGTTCGAATTCTGAATTAACGGTCCAATGTTCTGAATTACCAAGTAAAACCGTAACACTAGCACCAGAGAAATTAAACTACACAGTAAGAAAATGAAGTATATAATGATCAAAATACGGTTATTAATTTCATTAAAAGTATTTCTTTTAGAGTAGCGCACAAGAAGGTTCAAATGGTCCTGTAGGTCCTGTAGGCCCAAAAGGTGATAAAGGAGATAAAGGAAAACCGGGTATTCCTGGCCTGAAAGGTGTTAAAGGAGATAAAGGATTTTCAGGCATGGTTGGAGATCATGGAATAAACGGGCTACTGGGTCTTCGAGGTGCAAAAGGAAAATCTACGACGGTTTCGATTCTCGATAGCATCAATAAAGTTGAATTGCGGAAAATAGTTTTGGAGATTATTAAAGGTCAATTTTTTTTAACAGTGTATGAAAAAATTATAAATAATTTTTTTTTTTTTAGATTTTTTCACTTCAACTTTAAAAGAGTCAGAAATTTCGTTTCAGAACATACAATTTTTATCGAAAGAAGACAAGGCGTAAACTGAAACTACTTAATTTTAATTTTTTTTCTAACCAAATTATATACGACAAAATAATGATGAGAATTTATGTATATATTTTATTATTATAAAATATAAAATTTACAATATAATTAAGGAAATTATAATTTTTTATTATATTACGTTTTCATTGATGGGCATTATGGTTTAATTCCGAGATTACGATACCAAGTGCAAAGATAATATTATTTTTCTTGTAAGAAAACCGTTGTCTGCCCTTTGCATATTGAAACCATTTTTTATGATATGCATAATATTCGTCACCCTCATGTTGGAGAATTAATCGCTTCTAGATTCTATCAAGAAAAAATTAAGTTACATTTATTTGTATTTGTATTCATGTATTTGTATTCATGTATTTGTATTTCAATATAAAATAATTAATAAAATAAAAATAAAAAATTAATACTTACATTTTTTAAATTTTATAACTTCGCTACACTTCAGGTTAGCAACCATGAATTTCTTAGTTTGAAAATAGGTTGGCGAATGGGGTGACACACTTATAAAAGATGGTTTGGTTTGAAATTAAGAAAAAATTCTTTGTAAAATTAAAAAAAATTCTTTGTAAAATAAAATTTTAATTTTTCGTAATTTAAAAAATAAAATGAATTATTTTAGTTTAAAGAAAAAATGGAAAATAAAAATAATATTAAATTTTTCTTTTAAATATTTTAATTTATTTTCTTTTTTGACAACCTACAATTTATTATTATTTTTTTTATATCGAAGCATTTTAAAGTATGATTTTTTCTGTAAATTTTCTGCAAATTGACAGGTTATACCTTTTTTTTTTTTAAATGCAATAAAACTATGTAGTAAAATTTCTAGGTTTGTGTCGAACCTACTTTCAAACCATGAAAAAAAAAATTAAAAATTTATATGGCAAACCAAGTACCAAACACAGAACGAACCAATTTTTTGCTGCAAAAGATGGAATTCTGTGTTTGTAACCTGAAGTGTAGCGAAGTTATTAGTTTATTTTAATTTGAAAAAAATACAAAATTTTATTGCTGTCACGTTAATTAAAAACGTAGTTCGCAAGAAAATAATGAAAACGATTCGCTTTATTTCTTATATCGCCAAAAGCGAAGCGTATACGGAGTTGTTCTGAGAAACCACTTCGTTTCCGGCTCATTTTCGTGCAGTTGTTTTTTATATAAAAATTTATGCAAGAGTGTTAGTGAGATTCGTTTTCGATACGCAAAATGCGGTACGTTAATTTTTCTTAGAGGGATTCTAAATATATTTACTTCGACTAGTAAAAATAAATGAATGAAAAAGTTTATTTGGTTTTCAAATTTCTAATTCCCATTTTTTGTTTGTCCTGCAAACCATTTTTCAAACACAACTGTATTCTCCACCCGTCCGCTACAAAAATAACAAGAACTGGTGAAAATATTCAATCGATTTCGATCGCTTGAATTCCGAAATACAAGGATGACATTTTTTGATTGTAGGCTTTGAATTCGTACTCTAATTAAAGATGAAATAAAATAAATAAAAAAATACTTTGGTCAAGAATACTTTTCTGATTACACCGAAAAGAACTTCAAGGATAAATTCTTAGAATAAAGTTTGTTGATAATTTTGCCTCGTTTTCTAAATGAAGCTTTTTCAAGAGTTTTTTTTTTTTATCTGAATCAGTCTATGTTAAAAAAGCACAACTCAAACAATTGAAAAACATAATTTTTTAGTTGTAAACTAATTTACGAACTAAAATAAGCTATTAATATTTGAAAATAACGGTGTACATATATAAATAAAAAATGTATGTAATATATGAAAAAAAAATTTTTGCGGTGAATTGTTGTGTATATCCATCTACATCTGTTCGCTATGTGGTCAAAGCTTACAAATTATGTCACATATGCCATTATTCTAGCGGTTTCTTCAAAAACGATAAAACTTAATGTACATAAACCTATAATGATATTAAATTTTATCTCAAAATGTTTACAATAAAATTTTCATTCATTCAAGTTTTGATTGCCATTGGGCTTAATTATTCAGATTTTAAAAACTAGAAATGAAATCATTATTAATTTTGATTTTGATATCTTTTATTGGAATAAAATTTACTCTTTGTGAAAAAGTAATGGACATACATGATTTATTCAAATCTCAAAAATATGATTTGACTCAACTTGCCCACGTTGGTAACTCCATGAAAAAAGTGTACAATATTTGGAATAAAAATATGTTTGAATCTGATCCTATCGATCAATTTACTTTAGTTATGTTATATCGAATTCATTTTCAAGATGGTCATAATTTTAATCAAACACAAATTTTGATTTATGGAGAAGATCTTTATATAGATTTGGTATTGCAAAAACAAACTAAGGAAATTACGTTTTGTATTGGAACTAGATCTAGTTGTATGAGGGGTAGGACAACCGTTAATGATGTAAGTATTTCCTTGCATTTTCCCTACCTAAGACTCGAAGGCCTATAAAAATAAAAAAAAATATTCAAATAATAAAATTATATCATGGGTTTTTCCATTTTTCAGGCTTTTGATGGCGACTATCATAAAATTATTGTGACATTCTCTAAGGGAACAGTAAAAACATGGTTTGATTGTGTATTTCAAAACGAATTCGTGAAATTCCCTGTATCATTAGCAAGAGGCTCTAAAAACTATGAAATTCAAATAAAAACCAGTCAAAAAAATGTAAGACTCGAAATAAAAAAATTAGAAATTCGTAGTGGATCGGATTCTGGATTAATGGTCCAATGTTCTGATTTACCAAGTAAAACCATAACACTATCACCGAAAAAATCAAGCTATACTGTAAGAAAAATGACGTACATTTATAGTGATTAAAATGCAGTCAATAATTTCATTTAGAATCTGTCTTCTTTTTAGAATAGCGCAAGTCCAATGCCACAAAAAGGTTCAGTTGGTCCTGTAGGTCCAGTAGGTCCAAAAGGTGATAAAGGAGATATGGGAAATCCGGGTATTCCTGGATTTACTGGCAATAAAGGGGAAAGAGGATTTCCGGGTGAGAAGGGATCAACTGGAGACCCAGGAATAAACGGGGTGCCGGGTCCTCCCGGAGAAAGAGGAAAGTCCCCGACTGTTTCGATTCTGGATAGTATCAGTAAAGTCGAATTGCGAAAAATCGTTTTGGAAATAATTAAAGGTAAATTTTTTATAAGATTTGTAGATAAAATTCTAATTTAATTTTTTCTAGATTTTTTCACTTCAACTTTAAAAGAGTCGGAAATTTCATTTCAGAACATAAATTTTTTATCAAAAGAAGACGACTAAAACGTTTTTACAATTTTAATTTTAACCTAACCAAATTATATGTTTAAAAAGTCTAGTTGTTTATAAAATCCAAAATGTACAATAAATAAATAAATAGTTTTTTTTATTGCATTAAGTTCATTGGAAATTTTAATCAATTTCGAGATTATGATACTAAAGTCAGAACATGTTTTTAGAATAAAAAGTTATAATAGTTTTAAGATTTTTATGAGTTAAAAACTTTGAATTAAGAACGAAAAATATCAAACTTCTAAAGGACAGAAACCGAATTTATCGAGCCGTTGTTAATGCAGTGAATACTTTCGCACTTCTTAAAAATTTGTTGAGAAGATATTGTGAAACGAAGGAAAGAAATAATAACAAAAAATCAGCCGCAGAAATAATGAATGCTAAAACATAACTCTTTATGGCTGTGAATTTAGAATTTTGATTTTGTATATTTTTCTAAACAGCTTTTAAATAATTTCTTTTTATTGTAAGAATTTGTATATTTCAAATTTGAAATTTTAAAAAAAGTTGATATTTACTGGAGTACTAAATTGACGTAATTTTATACTAACCAGCATTTTTTTACCTACCATATTGACTATTCTAACCACAAGAGAAATATTTTTATATTTAAGCCCTTTTCCGCTTTATTTTGGAATTCTTACTTAGAAAATCGAATATAAAGCTCTATGCGATGCGATTTATATTTTTTGCTAAAAAATGAGTCAAAGCAACATTTTAAACTAGAGCTGTCCAACCTATTTATAATCAATTTTTTGATTTAATAATTAACGTCTGTTTTTTTGTTAATATCTTTGAATATTTACGATCCATTTTACAGACATGATTTCTTTAAGTAGATGGTGAAGTAAACTGAAAATTGTATTTTTAATATTTTTTATCTAGGAAACTTAATAATTTGAAAATTACTAAATTTTTTTGAATTGTTTTGTCCTGGTATCAAGCTTAGGACTCATCAGAATGATTTACTTGATACCTATCATTTACAATTCTAGAGATGAATGTTATACAATTTATTTTTATTTAAATTGCATGAAGATTTTTTATTTTTTGGTTCTGTGAGTTTTTATTTTGTGGATATAAATTGAATATCAAATTCCTCATATATTAATTGTATTATTAATATGAATTTCCATTTTCATCAAAGTTTTTTTAATAACACATTCACTGCAGTTATAATTTCTGTATATCCCTTGCTCGTGTATAGGTAAAATGGAACCATTTGTGAATTGCAATATCTCAAAAACAGTTCTATAAGATGATCAAATCGCGGCGAAACGGTTATCTTAGAATGCTCCCTTTTTGTCATATCGGTTATGATAGAATAATTCTTTTACTGTTTAATACTCGTATGATTATAGCAATACTCCACATAAAAATATTAAAAACTAATTTTGTGTACAAAAATATTTTTTGTCATTTATTTTTCGCTAGAAAAGAAAACAAACACTTTTATTTCAAGTTTTGCTACAATTCGTTTTCTATAAATTATTGGACGAATTATTGAATATTTCATAATAAATGCAAGACTTCTGGTACATGCTACCAGAAACTAAAGCTGTTTTAGTTATAATCTTTCTGCTTTATTTTATAGCTTATTTTCCACCTAAAATTATTTTGAGTGTTGAAACGAAGATACGTTTCGGCGAATAAAACCCAATTCTGATCAAGAAAAAACATGGTTACTTTAGAAATACTTATATTAAGTTTGACACAAAAAAATTGTACATATTATGATCGCATCAATCGAATTGCGAAAATTAATCGTTTTTCAGTAAAAAAAAAAAATAACGGACTTTAAAGTATTGATTAAAGGTCCGCCCGTTCTCCATTCAAATGGTTACAATTTCATAGTAAACTTTAAAATTCATTTCGATACCAATGTTTCAATGTGTCATTATTCTACTGAACTGTTCAATGTAATGAAACAGCTTCCTGTACCGATAAAGTTATTAAAATTTATCTCAAAGTGCAATAAAGTTTTGATTCATTCAAGTTTTGATTGCAAATGAGAATAATTCCAATTGTAAATATACAAAATGTTTACGAAAGTATTAATTCTAATTTCATTCACAATAAGTTTAAATCTAGAAACAAAAATTGCTTTTGCTGGACAAATAATCGACATAAACGCATTATTTAAATCTCAAAATTCGGACTTGGCTCAACTTAAGTTCAATGGTAATTCTATGCAAAGAGTGTTTAATATTTTCTTCAAAAATGTATTTGTACATGATCCTATAGAGTTCTTTACATTAGTTATGTTGTATCGAATCCATTATCAAGATGACCATTACTTTAATCAAACACATATTATTATTTTTGGTGAAGAAACTTATATCGATTTGATATTAGACAAACAAAGTAAACAAATTACGACATGCATTGGAACTAGATCTGGTTGTGCAATGGGAGGAGGAACTGAAGCAAATGTAAGTTAGTTAAAAATATTCCAATCCTTATTAAAGAGAATAAATTAGAAATTGATTCACAGACTATATAATACGAATTCCTATGTATAAGTAATAGACTATTCCAAAATATTAAAATTTGATCGTCATAGCTGTTCAACTGTTTTGTTACATGGATTAAGGAAACAAATGTAGAACTAAGGCTTCGAGAAAATATTAAAAATATAAAGCCGAAGTAATCCTTTCAGTAATAAAAAAAATTACAAGTCAAGTTACAAACAGTTAAAAAATTCGGTGGAAAATCAGTTATAAAGAGAGAAAGATCATAACTTAAATGTGTAATAATTCGTCAAAAAATTTAAAGAAAATGAATTTTAGCAAAACTTGTTACACCAAAATTTTAGTTTTTGTTGTTTTTCCACAAATTGAGTTTTTGAAATTTTTATGTCGAACATATTTCAAAAAAAAAAAACCAGTATACACGTGCTTGTTAAACTAATTAAATAAAATAAATTAAAACTATGCTTATAAATTGTTAATATAATAATTAAATTATAATAAAATACAATTAAAATTTAAAAAATTAAAATAAAATACAACAAAATCTTATAATTAAGATATCACTTTTTAAAATCAATATGTTTAAAAGAAATCAATGCCTTGCCTACGACAAATAAATGGTCTTGCTAAAGTCATCTACTAGTTCGATTTGACCTGTACTATATATATAGCAAGGGAGAGTTATATGTGTTTTTGAGTATAGCATTAAAAACTGATACCCAATTTTTCTCAATTTTTAGGCATTTGATGGAAAATATCATAAAATTACTGTGACATTTTTTAAAGGAACTGTAAAAATATTTTTTGATTGTGTATATCAAAAAGAATTCGCGCAATTCCCTGTATCATTATTAAGAGGCAGTAAAAACTATGAAATTCAAGTAAAAACCAGTCAACAAAATGTAAGACTCGAAATAAAAAAATTAGAAATCCACAGCGGATTAATATCTGACTTTAGCGTCCATTGCCTAGATATACCAAAACAAATTGAGATACCCGCACCAAAAACAACAACCTTCAATGTAAGGAAAATGAAAACTACATAGTGATAATTTATTTAATTAGTGTGCCTAAATTTTAGAAAATCGCAAGTCCAACGACAAATAAAGCTTCAAATAATCTTATGGCTTCAAAAGTTTCAATGATTCCTATGGGTCCAAAAGGCTCAATAGGACCAGTGGGTCCACAAGGCCCAATAGGTCCAGTGGGTCCGAAGGGCTCAATAGGGCCTATGGGTCCACAAGGTCCAAAAGGAACAACAGGTGATAAAGGAGTTTCGGGAAAAATTGGTTCTGTAGGATTAAAAGGAAACCGTGGTGTCCAGGGAGAGAAGGGAGATATTGGACTACCAGGAGAACAAGGATTACGAGGCATAACAGGTTTAAAAGGTGACAAAGGAGAATCCGTTTCCGTTTCAATTCTCGATCGCATCAATGAAGTCGAATTGAAAAAAATTATTTGGGATACTATTAGAGGTTCAAAATTTTTTTATAATGTTGGATAAAATTCTAATTATATTTTTTCAGATTTTTTCACTTCAACTCTGAAGGAATCAGAAATTTTATTTGAGAATGCACGTTTTTTATCAAAAGAAGATTACAACTAAACTAAACATAATTGTCAATTTTTTGCAGTAGTTTTGTTTATTTTTTTTTTTAAATACAAAGTTTTATAAGTATGATGTTCAAAAAAATTTACGAATTTCTTATAAAAATAAAAATTAAAAATATATTGAATTATAAAAAATATCATTTGAATTCAATTTAATTATTTTCATTTATTAATTTCTAATTATAATAATATTTACTTTATACCTAACTTGACAATGGATCATAGGCAAATATGTAGGATGAGATGTTCGTTATTATAAGAAAGATTAACCTATAGCGATAGCGTGAGGAAATTAATTGACTTGTTGATAATACATTAATTTTTTTGTCAAGGACTTCAAAAAAACGGTTACTTAAAATATTTTTCGATAATGTCTAAAGCTACCATTCAAACCGATTTTCAATCTTCGAATTTATTTTTACCCATATTTTGAATTATGTAAAGTTGTTGAATTTAGTATTGTCCTTAGGAAGAAAACCAAATTGTTGATTGGAATAATGTTTTCAACTTCTATTAGCTACTTCATTTATTCATTTATTTGCGAGGGTACATAAAAAGGCCTGTACTTATTAAACTATTATGTCGATATTTTAAGCTATTGCGAGACCATCCATTTTATATCTTAAAATGTTAGAATTTTAAATCTTTCTTAAAGTCAATTAATACCCAGGTCAGAAAATTTTTTTTTCACGTAAAATTTTATAACTATTAATTTACATTAAGATTTAAGAGTTGAAATAGAAGGAAATAAATAATGAGAATTTCGTATAAAAAAATATAAAACATAGTATAACAAAATTTGAAATATTTTCAGTACTTGTTTGCAGACTGATTTCTCTTAAAAAACTACCTTTTTTTAAATATATAAGAGAATATATTACAAGTTAGATTATGAATCTATAAATTGTAAGTGTTATATGCCTTTTGTCATTGCTGCTATGATAAATAGTTAAGAAGTATTACAATTTTTTATTTTGATTTGCCGTCTCAATCAGATTTTAATTAAATAATTATTAAATACATAAAATATTTTAAAAAAGGATTTAAAAAAGATTTTAATTAAATAATTATTAAATAAATATAATATTTTAAAAAAAGTATAATAGAAAATAATTGAAAATTGAACTCCTGCTAACCAGTAAAAAAAAAAAAAAATATCTAGAAAGACGGTAAATTAAATCTGCGAAAAAAAAAACTTAATACATAATGGCCAATAAAAGAAAAAAACAAAGTTCCCCGAGCATTAATAGTAGCCCCGTCAGTAATCGAGATGAACCATCCAATGAAGAAATCAAAACAGCCATTATTCAAGCTGTAAATAAATCAGAAGAAAATTTAGGGAGAAAAATTGATGCTTTGGCAGCAAGAGTTGACAACGTTGAGACGTCTGTGAGCACTATTGAAAAGGTGGTAGAAAAACTGCAAATAAATGATACTTCTCAGGATGAGAAGGTGAGACATTTGAATGAGAAAGTCAGCTACTTAGAGCAGCCAACAACTTGAAGCAGACCTAGTGCTAAATGGCTTCCCTATTGATTTTGATGTAACCACGGTGGTGAAGAAACTTAATGAACTTTATAATTTTGGCTCAGAAAATATTAAAACAGCATATAAGATACATGATAAAAAATCGAAATATTGGATGTTGGTGATAAATTTTTTTAACACAGATGCAAAGATGAAATTGAAGGGAGAAAAAATTAAAAGAGGTCCTTTATTATCAGATCCTTGAACTACAGCTGGAAGAAGATAAGGCTGAAAAAGTTATTTTTATCAATCACCGCTTAACTGTAAAAAATAAAAAAGGCTCTTTTAGAAAAGAGAGCAAAAAAACTTATTGCCAAGATGAGATTCCTAAATAATCGTTTTGAATTTAAAGCTGAAGAAACTGCAAGTTGGGGGCTGTTCACAAATTACGTAACGGCTTAGGGGGGGGGGGGGGGGGTTTGAAAATTTGTTACGGTTTGTTACGGCGGGGGAGGGGGGGGGGGGGGTGTTTATAAAAATGTTATGTAACCAAATTTCCTCCTTTTTATAAAAAAAATTACACTAAATATAATATTAATGCACGCAAAAAAAAACTTAAGTTATAATGAATTTTGTTTTATTTATTCGAATAAAAAAATTGTTCAAAAAGTACTTTAAAAAGTGTTTAACTTTTGTTACGTTATTCTTCTGGGGGGGGGGGGGGTCTTCGGAATTTGTTACGATCTGTTACTATGGGGGGGGGGGGGGGGGGGGTTAAAAAACGGCAAAAAAAGCGTTACGTAATATGTACAGTCCCTTGGAGAACAATTGTTTGTTTTAATGACATGCAAGGCGTATGACATGTTATGGATGTTGATCAACCAAAAATATAATATATTTTTTTTTTTTTCTTATTACTTAATTTTATTTTATATCTTTTTTTCATAGTATACATATTTTTCTTTATTTTGAAGTATTACTGTAGTGTAGGTTTTGGATTTAATTTTTTTTGGGATTTTTTTCTTTTTTCTATTATTAAAAAAAAACAAAAATTTGATATTTAACTTAATAAAATTTGTATTAATATAAAAATAATTATCATTTATTTGGAGATAGTAATTCAAGACTTTGCATCTTTTATTTGAAGTTGTAGTATGATGGTGAATATGAGTGATTTCAATGATTTTTTGGTAGATCGAGTAAAGTATAGTATAAATTCTCCAAGTTCAGATCTGAAGTTAATTACTGCAGATTTGAAAATTATATATCTGAATGCTAAAAGTATAAAGAGTGAAGAAAGAAGATTACAATTTGAGTTGTTTTTGAGTTCATTTGGAATAGATTTTGATGTAATAGTTGTCTGTGAAACATTTTTTACAGAAGACTCTAATGTTCTCAATTTAGAACATTTTTCAGGGATACACTCAATTCGAAAAAGATATGGGGGTTGAGTTTCTATCTATGTAAACCAGAAATTCAAATATAATGTACTTCTTGTGGAGCAATATGAAGAAAATGAAGTTGTTATTATTAATCTTTTCGACCTGAACATAACACTCACAGGTATATACAGTCCCCCACATACCAACATTAACTCCTTTATCTCTTTTTTGGAGAATAAAGTATTAAAGTTTACAAAACAAATTATTTTAGGAGATTTTAATATAAATTTAAGAGATGAACATAATCCCTTACTATCACAGTATAAAGATGTGATAAATGCCAACTCTTTCTTGCTAGTTAATGAAACTGGAGAGAATATGCACACTAGACAGGGAAATAGTATTAAAACTGTGATTGATCTTATTATCACAGATAATCTTAATTTTAATTACACTGTGAATATTGGAGACACGTCTTTCTCAGATCACAGATACATGAATTTGTTTGTGATGATTCCTCATCGACAATCTAATCTCGCAAAGACAAATTACAGAAAAATGACCAATTATGGTAGAGTTTCACAATGTGTTTCGCAGTTAAACTTACTTAATCTGACTACTGATAAAGTACAAGATAAAATTTTGCAGATTGTTAAGGAAAACGAAAAATTTCAACGCATTCATGAAATAGGATCATATTTTAAACCGTGGTTTAACCAACACTTAAAAAAATTACAAAACTTAAGAGATAAATAATATAAATATAAAATAAGGTTCCCACAAAACTCTTACTTTAAGACTATATTCAACCATTACAAGACGCATTTCGCAGTGCAATTAAAAGAAGCTAAAAAGATGTATTGCTCCACGAAAATTACTGAGAATATTTCAAATGGTAGGAAAACATGGATGATTTTAAAAGAGCTAATTTCAAACAAAAATACATTATATGAAAGAAAAAAAAGTATCAATTTGAAGAAAAATGGAATGTTCTTGAGTAGTGAAATAGAAGTAGTTGAAGAGTTTGTGAATTTTTTTTCTGAAATAGGTACTAAATTGGCAGATAAACTTCCTGAAACAGACACTTATTTTTTTAACAACAGCACTAATGAACAGGAACTTGTCTTCTTTCAAAGCGTCTCTTCTGATGAAGTGACTAAAATTATTAATAGTCTTAAGTCTGGGTCTGCCCCTGGTTATGAGGAACTAACTGCATCGATTTTGAAAAAAAATAAACCCTGCTTTACGCAATTTTTAAGTGGCAGAATTAATGAATGTTTCAATTAAGGAGTCTTTCCTGATTCATTAAAAATAGCGCCAATCTTCAAAACCGGTGATAAACAAGATCCCTCCAGCTATAGACCAATTTCGGTACTGCCAGCTATTTCAAAAATTTATGAAATTGCAATAAAGAATAGGCTAATGAAATTTTTAATTGAAAATAAAATAATTAATTCGTCTCAGTTTGGGTTTTTAGAACAGTCAAACACAAACTCAGCGGCTATAAAAGGTTTTTGACGCCCAAGTTTTTTTTTTCCGCATAAAAAACTAAAAAAAAAAATCTTATAGCCTGTTTTTTAAACTTTGTACGTACCATCAAATTATGGGCCAAAGTAGGTTCCAAAGTTTTTATTGAAATCAAACACGTTTTCTTCAAAAATAATAAATCTTTTCTTCAAAAATTCCAGAAAAAAAAATTTATAATATTTTATTTATGTATCTTGATTAATTTTTCTTCATCATGAAGAAATAAATACCATTTATTTTATCAATTTTCAAATTTAGTCAAAACTAAATTGAATACAAATTTCGTAAATCCGTTTTTTCAGTTTATTAAAATTTTTTTTTTATATCGAATAAAATTTCTTTATTGCGAAAATATTTTTTTCAAAATTTCAAAGAAATTTTATTCAAAATACAAAAGGCGAAGAATATTTTTAAATTTAATTTTTATTCAAAGTGACAAAATAAGGCTGCTAAAAATATTTAATTCAACAAAATATATTCAAATAGAAAAAAAAATTAACAAAACGTTATTTAAAGTGAAGAAATGAGGTGTTAAATATTTAATAAAATTTTTATTCAAAATCACTACAGTTTTTTTTTCAGTGTGTGATGAGAAGTAGTATTACTATCTCGTATAATGGACCATCAATAGGAAGACATCTAGGAAACGCTGCAGATATCCGCCCTACAATGGCTAGACTTACCATATTGCAGCAAACACTATTTTATGATGGAATACATTTGTTTAATTCATTACCGGATGAACTCAGAAATGAAACAAAATTGTCATCTTTTAAAATAAAACTTAGAAAAAAAATTTTAGATACTCATCCAGAATAATCTTGAAATCGCTCATGCCCATTGTAAATGTTTTTATCGATGCGTTATTTTCTCCAGAAAATGCTTTCTTGAATTAAATTATGGTTAAATAAAAATATCTATTTCTTTAGTATTAAGTAAGGATAGGGTACATTAAGTAAGGATAGGGTACTTGTAGATTTATTGATTAGATAAGTCTACTCCAGACTCAACTGATAGCCAAACTAGTTTATAATGTTACTTATCGTTCTATCTTCTTTATAAAAAATTATAAATTTTTTTTGAAGATAAATAAATATATAGCTTGCCATTTATTAAAAAAAAACAAAAAAAAAAAACATTGGGAGAAATAGTTATTTTATACGTTGAATTTATAATTTTTTTGAATTTCAATAACAAAAAAAAATGAGAAACATATCTTTTATTAATACATACACTTTAAAAAAAAAAACACTTATTTAATTAAAAAGGGTGTAACTAAAAAACAACAGAAGATTTAAAATGGAAACCTTACTTTTTTAATTACAGACTTTTTATCGTAATTATATTATCCAGTTAATCGTGAGCAGTTTTTCGTACGGACAATTTATCATATGAATATTTCAACGTACCGACATTTTAACGTATGTTTATTTGAGATATGTTGTAAGCAGGGACGAATCCTTCATATATTGAACGTATTGAGTGCTTCCGTAAAAATAATTTTAATATTTAACAAAAAAAGCATAAATCAAAATTTAAATAATGCATTCAATAGGAATTACCTCTATATTACGTTTTATTTACAATACATATTTCTATACGCTTTCTAATATTAAGAATGCAAAAATTTAATTCATTATTATGATTACAAAAAATTTCCCATTCAAAGGGAATTTCAGTATTGATTATATTAATCAGATGTCGCTTTTCAATACTGAAATTCTGTACTAATGGAAAAATTTTTGAAATCATTATTTTTTGTATGGAATTTTTCTTAACGGCTAAATTTCATAGCAGGCGTTAAACTAAATTTCAATGTAGCGAATAATGATTTTAAATTATGCATTCTTATACCTTGTTCGCATTATAATTTGAATTCCACTTATATTCCGGAAAACAAATTGCCGTTCGCATTACAAAATTTGATGAGAACTGGAATTTGATGATGTGAAAAAAAAAATTGAGAAAGAGAAAAAGTTTTTGTTGTTGAAAATTTTGACTTTTTATCTCGCTTGTTATCAATTTTATTTTGTTTTTTTTTTCATTTTGACTCGAATTTGACAAAAAAATTGTTGCCAACTATAACAAAATTTCAAAAAATGAGTGAAAATAACTAGAAATGTAGAATTCTAACCCTGACAAACTAGAATATGAAAGTGGATTATACATATTCCGAAATATTTTTTATATGAAAAATCCAGTTCATATTCCTGAAATATTCCGGATAACAGCATATTCCACTAATATTCTCCTAATGCGAACACCATATTAATAATATGAAAGGGATAGGAACTAAATTTGCTTTAATAGCAGAGACACCAAATTTACCGTCTAAATAACATTAGAATGTAGGAAAGGGAATTAGGTATAAGAATAAGAATAATGAGTAAAGGAAATTCATTATTTGCGTTGAAAAGAATACTAATTTGATTTTTTTTGTGATTTGGAGATACAATAAAACGATATAATTTTTAGATATTCAAATAATTTAAATTAAAATTGGTTTTCTAAAGTAAAAAACATTCTATGTTAACTTCAAAATAATTAAAATGAACCTATGTATTGCTGAGCATTTCAATATCTTGCTTTATTTAATACTGTATTATTAGGGCAGCTTACAAATAAATTATTTGTAAGCCTAAAAAGCATTAAATTCTATTAGTGTGCTTCCGATATTGAAAAACTGACGCTTCGGGCCTGGTTGTAAACTATGCAATTTAAATAAATAAAAAAAAATAAAAAATCAAATTATATAAATTTTGCTTCAAAGAAGAATATACAATGTTTCCAAATGTTTTAATTAGTTACAACCATGGGCGCCGCCAGGATTTTTTATAAGGTGGTGCATGTGAAAATTATTATTTTAATTTTACCAAGTCTTTGACATATTGCGGGTTCATCACTAAGTTACAATTTCCAACAACCTTAACTTAAATTACATTTTGATTTTAGGAAAAATCAGTTGCAAAACAATTTTTTGAATTCATGACAAAATTCATCTCAGTATGCTGATGCGATGCTCAGAACTTTTTTAAGATTATTTCTCACCAGGGCTGCCAGATGGAATAAATGAAATTTCCTCAAATTTTAAAGAAATTTCCGCAAAACAGACACTTTTTTAAAAAAAATCCACAAAATTATTTTTTTTATATTTTTGTGTACTAAAATTTTTTTTGCCCTAAATTAGAAAAAAAAATTTGTTTAACGGTTTTACTCACTGCAGTTTTTCCCCAAAAACAACTTATTTTTGCAAGATTTCCTCAAATTTTTAATGTGTTTAGATTTTATACGGTACTTATATGTTGTAAATCAAAAAGTTTACTTTCAACAACACTGAGATAAAAAACGTGCTAAAATCATGTAAAAATGCATAAAATCATGTATTTTCCGCAACAAAAACCGTCCAATGACGGTTTTACTAAAATCAATGCCTTTTGGGATTAAAATTTTTTAAAGGAGAAAAATAAAATTTTTAATTTTAATTTTTTTTTCTATTTTTTTTTTTATTTTATTTATTTCTTTATTTATTTTATTTCTAATTTCTTATTATATTTTTCTTATGCCCTCTTCGGGATTTGAACCTCGGTCTTTAGCATTTCAATCGACCACTCTACCATTAGGCCATAGTAATAAAATTATTCATGTACATAAAATAGAAAATATAAATAGCGTATAAATTTTTCTTATGCCTTCGTCGGGATTCGAACCTCGGTCTTTAGCATTTCATTCCATCACTCTACCATTCAGCCATAGTATTAAAATTATTCAAATATTTTAATTCAAGAATTTTTGGAATAACATTAATTCTCTTGGTACTAAAAATTATGCCTCTGGGCATTAATTTTACGATTTTAGCGCAGTTTGTACTTGATATGATACCGAAAGAACTTAAATATTGTTTTTTTTAATAAAAAAAATGTATTTTTTGTTGTTTTGTGTATAAAAATACTAGAACTTGATTTAATGCCAAAAGTCCTAAATTTTAGTACGCCTTTTTTGGCTCTGAAAATGGATTTTGAGTTCAACGTACGTAGAAGAATATCGTAATGATATCAATTTCTTAAAATCATTAGGGTAAAAAAAATTTACGAGTCTGAAATTTTAAATATTGTTGACTGCCAACGTTAGTACAATATTTCTTAATTTCTTCAAATTTTCCTCAGAAAAAAATATTTTCCTAAAATTTTTCTCCACGTTTTTTTTACTTTCTTTTTCTCCCGGAATTAAAAATTTCCTCAGTTTGGGGAAAAAATTCCCCAATCTTGTTTTAATTTAATTTTGAATCCTTTTGTCCTTTTAACAATTTTATCAAAATTTTAATAACATTTTTATCAAAGAAAGGTGGTGCAGTTGCACCACCTTGCACCATACTGCCGGCGCCCATGGTTACAACGAATTCATCTCATCGATCTGATTGATGTTAAAATAAGAAGAAACATACCTTTTTGTAGCCGCGGCCTGAATTAATAAATCTTTCGATAATTTTACTTACCCTCCATAATAATTTGGTATGTAAAAACTTTCTGTTAAGCGTACCAGAAAATTGGTTACAAGTGATATGGATTGAATAATTATCATAATTTTAAAATATTAGGTAATTACTTAAAAAAAAACCTATAATACAGTTTGTCAAAATTTCGAATAGCACAGCTTTTCAAGCTATTTGTAATGTCTCGCCTTGAGACTGATGGAGAGATCGTTTCTTACGATCCCTAAATAATAATAGTAACTAGGCTGCTCCTTGTAATTGTAAATAATTAAGATCTTTTTATATTCTTAATTATAATTTTATTTCTAATATCAACTTTTACAGGCTTCTTATCTAGTTCAAAATAAAACAATACAAAAACTATTTCACAAAGTGTTTCCATTTTTTTACATTTCATTTATAGCACTCTTTTAGTACATTCTTTATAACCTAGTATTTGCGCCCTCTATACCACATACCCCCTTTCTAAGATTTTTTTTTTTTTTTACAAAAAATTCTTATTAATAAATTTAAATTCAAATATTAATGTGATATTAAGGCAACCAAAACAAAATTCTTTTTTTTTTTATATATCTATAAAATTTTACATTTCTTCAATTAATCTAACTCTAGGTTTTATTTCTCTTTTTGGTCTTACATTTATTTCTATTTCGTCCTTATCTCCTATGTCTTTTAATTCCGTCGAGGCTGAAATTGAAGTAGATAGGCCTGTTTCAGGTATTTCGTTTACTTCTACTTCTTCGTTCCCAATTACATTTTCATCCATTTTTTTAAAATTATCATAAATCTGCCACGGCGGCGCAGAAAACTTATTGTGCCTCAACAGATTTTCATTTAACTTTCTTTTTTTTAAATCCTCTTCGTTCTTAAAATCCGTTTCTGATTCGCAGTCTATTTGTATAGGAACCTTTAAATAGTCTGATTTATCTTGTAAATCTTTATTCCACATTATCTGATCTATATGTTTTTTTAAAATTAAGTTTGAATTCATATCTCTACACTTATAAATAGAATTACCCAAACTCTCAACTACTACCCCCTTTTTCCAGGTCTGCTTGTTATTTTTATAATCTCTATAATAAATTATATCTTCGATTCCTAATTTTTCTCTGATTTTATTTCCCTTGTAATTTTTCTCTTGACTTTCATTACGATCACCTACTTTCGGTAGTAATTTATTAAATCGTATCTGAACCTGTCCCTTACAAACTAACTCTGATGGTTTCACTCCTGTCGTACTATGGGGTGAATTTCTATATAAAAATAAATATCTTTGTAAATGAGTATGCATCGATATTTTATCATTCTCATTAACTAACTTTTTTAATGCATTTTTTACCGACTTGACAGAATTCTCTGCCGCCCCATTACTCGCTGGATGATATGGCGGAGAAGTCAAATGTACTATAGAATTACTTATACAAAACTGTTCGAACTCTTCTGAAACAAAACAAGAACCATTATCCGTTACCATGGTGTTTGGTATTCCAAATCTAGCAAAAACTTCCCGAATCTTGCTTAATGTATTAGCTGTATCTGCCCTAGGAACTACAAATACTTCTGGCCATTTACTATACGAATCTGTTATGATTAAAAACATTTTTTCTTTAAATGGACCAGCATAGTCTAAATGAATTCTTTCAAATACTTTTGATGTTTTAGGCCATTTATTCAAAGGAACTTTCGCTTCCTCAGGCCTATTTTCCATACAAACTTTACACTTATTCGAAATTCTCTCAATATCTTTATCTAAAGAAGGCCACCAAAAATAGGATCGAGCCACTCCTTTCATTTTTGTAGATCCCATATGGGTTGAATGCAATTCTTTTAAAACAATTTCTCTTAACTTTTCAGGAATTACTACTCTATATCCCCACATAATCACACCATTTTCCACTGACAGCTCATTCTTTCTATAAAAATAAGGTTTGTTTTCCTCACAAGTATTTTCAGGCCACTCATTTAATAAAAACATAAAAATTTTACTTAAAATTTTATCTTTACGTGTGTGAATTTTTACTTGATTAAAATTTACTGGTACAAAATCTTCCACCCAATTTACATATTCAAACTCAGACACTCTTTCTACTTTCCCTTTCAAACACAACCTTGAAAGACCATCTGCTTTCACATTATCACGCCCTTTCACATATTTCATTGTAAAATTAAAATTTGCCAAATACAATGCCTACCTCTGCAGCCTACCTGCTGCCATTTGAGGTATACCTTTATTATCTCCGAATAACGTTTCCAACGGTTTGTGATCCGACCGCACAATAAAATGATTCCCCATTAAATATTGATATAATTTTTTTACTGACCAAACCAAAGCCAAAGCTTCTTTATGAATAACCGCGTAATTCCGTTCAGCCTTCGTTAATGTTCGCGAAATAAAACTTATCGGCTTTTCCGACCCATCCTTCATTTCGTGCAAC
This sequence comes from Hybos culiciformis, assembly GCA_964007475.1. NCBI lineage: Eukaryota > Metazoa > Arthropoda > Insecta > Diptera > Hybotidae > Hybos > Hybos culiciformis. The sequence goes on from OZ023274.1 coordinate 25,087,865, forward strand.
AAAACTGCCCCAATTCCATAGCTTGAAGCATCACACTCTAATATAATCGGTAAATTGGGGTCAAAATGAACTAAAACCCTGTCTGAAACTAATTCTTTTTTTACAGTCATAAACGCTTCATCACATTCAGGTTTCCAAACAAAATTTTCATTCTTTCTAATTAATTTATACAATGGGTTCAATGTAGTGGACAAACTAGGAACAAATTTCCCGTAATAATTGACCATACCAACGAATGCTCTAACCTCTGTAATATTCGTTGGTCTTGGAGCATCAATCATCGCTGCTACCTTTTCCCTAGATTTCTTTAACCCATTTTTATCCACCACATGTCCCAAATACTTTATTTCAGTTTTAAAAAATTCACATTTTGGCTCATTCAACGTAAATCCGCAATCACTCAAAATAGTCAAAACCTTTCTCAAATTTGTCACATGCTCTTGTAGGGTACGTCCTGTAACAACTATATCGTCTAGCAAATTTACCGTCTTCCTACAACCTTGCAAAACTTTTTCTATTTCCCTTTGAAATATAGCACACGCTGGTTTTGTACCAAATGGTAACCTATTCATCTTGTAAATGCCCTTATGCGTACTCCACGCTAAACGTCTACCAGTTTCTACATCAACTTCCAGTTGATTATATGCAGCTAAAACATCTAATTTCGTATATAATTCCCCTCCTTGTAACTCGCGAAAAATATCGTCTACTTTGGGAAATGGATATTTAACATCCTCTAAATCTTTATTAATTGTACTCTTATAATCCGCGCACACTCTTATTTTACCATTCTCTTTCAATACTGGTACTAAAGGGGTTCCATATTCTGAATTTTCAATTTTCTCTATAATTCCATCTTTTTCTAAGCGGTCTAACTCTTTTTCAACCTCTTCTTTAAATGCAAACGGAATGCTTCTTGGTTTTAAAAACTTTGGAATAGAATTTTCTTTAAATTGAAGAGAAACTTTGGTACCATTATATTTTCCCACTTTTCCATTAAATAGCCCTTTAAATTCGGAAACTAAATTTTCTTTTATTTTAACCAAATCTTCTTCAATAAAATTACTTCCGACATCGTTTTTTATCTTACACTCAATTCCTAATCTTTTCATTAAATCTCTACCAACTAAAATGTTTTTACCCCCTTTAACTACCAAAATCCCGTGCGTGATCTTTTTTTTTTCAAATTCTATCATCATATTCACTTTTCCCACCGGATTAATAACCCCTCCATCGTAGGTTCTTAAACGAATATCTGTTGGCTCTAATTTAACATTTTTAAAATCATTTTCACTAATCCTTGCTGGAATTACTGAAACTCCCGATCCAGTATCAATTTCAGCCTCGACTAATTATTTATTTTAAATTTTATTAAAATAGGTTCTTCATTTGAATTATTGAAGGAATTATAATAAAAATCAACAAAATTTAACTTCTTTTCATTCGAATTTAAATTTTCCTTCCCTTCAGCTTTATTATTGTTTTTCTTACAAACTACTGCTAAGTGCCCTTTTTTTTCACACTTTTTACACTTATATTCCCTAAATTTGCAATTCTTAAAAATATATTTACCTTTACCACAGGCATAGCACAATTTTTCAGTCTTAGAGCTATCACTCTCACTTCTCGGCTCACCTTTAGTCTTCAGCTTACCAGATTGTTTTTGCAATTTGTTCACACTGATCTCTCTTTCGTGTAATGCCGCCTCTTTTTGAACTGCAATTTTCAATAAATCATTTAATGGCTTCTCATGATCTTCTTCACACAATTTATCCAGAATTGGACCTCTTGTGATCCCAGTTAAAAATTTGTTCTTTACAAAATCATTTAATTTGTCCTTAAAATCACATGACATCGCAGCACTTTTCACTCGCACATGCCAACTATTTATTGTTTCATCTGGACTCTGTCTTAAATCAAAAAAAATAATCCGTTTTCTAAGAACAGATTCTTGCTTACCAAATTGCGCTTTCATACAATTTATAACCTCATCATAACTAAGCTCGCTTGGCTTCTTTGGAAATGAAATTTCCCTGATGATTTCGTAAGCTCTTTGGCTAATTGTTGTTAAAATTACAGAAACCCGCTTTTCCTCATCAACCTCATTTGCTTTGAAATACTGTTCCAGACGCTCTTGATAAACTTCAAAATTATCTTCAATTTTGAAACATGGAACCGTTCCTAATCCAGCCGTCCGAATTACCGTTGTTGATGTCGCTTCCTTTTTTTTTGCTTTTTCTGCATTCGCCATTTTGATTCTTCTAAAAAAAACTTTTTCTTCCTCGTCGCCAATTGTAATGTCTCGCCTTGAGACTGATGGAGAGATCGTTTCTTACGATCCCTAAATAATAATAGTAACTAGGCTGCTCCTTGTAATTGTAAATAATTAAGATCTTTTTATATTCTTAATTATAATTTTATTTCTAATATCAACTTTTACAGGCTTCTTATCTAGTTCAAAATAAAACAATACAAAAACTATTTCACAAAGTGTTTCCATTTTTTTACATTTCATTTATAGCACTCTTTTAGTACATTCTTTATAACCTAGTATTTGCGCCCTCTATACCACACTATTTTAATATTTTGAGCTTTTGTATAAATAAAAAAAGTTTTTTATTTCAAAAATAGGATTAGTTGTTCACCGCGTCTTCTTCGTTCATTCTGGGTACAAAGCAGAGAGACCAGCTTTTACAAGCTATAATACATTACATTCATACAATAAAATGTTCGTGTACGATAAAAAGCCAAGCCCGTTCGATAAAGAGTCCGTTAGGTAAGGAACCCTTGCAAGATTTTACATAAAGAAATATGAACTGCGAAATTCTGTGTCTAAAAATTTAAAAAATTATATCCAGATAAAATTTATGTTTTTTAAAGTGTGGTAAAAACGAAAAGAACTTTTTGTTAACTTTTACAAATTACAATTTTTTAATATTAGTTTAGTTTTACATTAATTAAAAAACATATTTATATAAGATTATAAGCAAAAATATACATAAATACTGGCTTATTGTATTCAGCAAATTTATCGTAATACTTATTTTTTAGTTTATAATGAAACATGGTAGGTACATTATACATAATATAAATATTATTTACGCTTAAAACTGTTACAAATAAAAATTATACATTCTAAAATACACTATTTAATAACTTGGACAAAACATTTTAAAAATTAATAAAAAAAATAATTTTAAACATTATTATCATTTAAATTTAGAAATCTTTACACAAGTTTTTGATGTTACTAAACATATTATATTTATCTAAATCTTTAACAATCGATAACATTTTCTCTTTATAAATTGGAAAACTTTTTTCATCCAGCATTTCATTATCACGTAATAAATTTTTATAACGATTAGCATTATTTGAATTTTTATCAACATCTATATTAAGAATATCTTCAGATACTGCATCTAAATTTGGTATATTACGTTCGTGTGAAATAACAAATGGTACAACATATGTTGCCATACAAAATCCATAGCTTCCAAATTTTATCAAATGGCTTTCAAAAACTTCATATGAAAATATTTCATCCGGATTCATATTAAAATTTCTTAAATTTTCTGCCATAGAATTGTAATAACTTTTTTTTATTTCATCATAATATTGAGATCGTACATCACTTGGAGTACAACAGAAAACATAATTAAGGAAATCTAAAACAGGTGAAGAATATCTTGCCATTTGAAAATCCAACCGCGTAATTCCGTTCAGCCTTCGTTAATGTTCGCGAAATAAAACTTATCGGCTTTTCCGACCCATCCTTCATTTCGTGCAACAAAACTGCCCCAATTCCATAGCTTGAAGCATCACACTCTAATATAATCGGTAAATTGGGGTCAAAATGAACTAAAACCCTGTCTGAAACTAATTCTTTTTTTACAGTCATAAACGCTTCATCACATTCAGGTTTCCAAACAAAATTTTCATTCTTTCTAATTAATTTATACAATGGGTTCAATGTAGTGGACAAACTAGGAACAAATTTCCCGTAATAATTGACCATACCAACGAATGCTCTAACCTCTGTAATATTCGTTGGTCTTGGAGCATCAATCATCGCTGCTACCTTTTCCCTAGATTTCTTTAACCCATTTTTATCCACCACATGTCCCAAATACTTTATTTCAGTTTTAAAAAATTCACATTTTGGCTCATTCAACGTAAATCCGCAATCACTCAAAATAGTCAAAACCTTTCTCAAATTTGTCACATGCTCTTGTAGGGTACGTCCTGTAACAACTATATCGTCTAGCAAATTTACCGTCTTCCTACAACCTTGCAAAACTTTTTCTATTTCCCTTTGAAATATAGCACACGCTGGTTTTGTACCAAATGGTAACCTATTCATCTTGTAAATGCCCTTATGCGTACTCCACGCTAAACGTCTACCAGTTTCTACATCAACTTCCAGTTGATTATATGCAGCTAAAACATCTAATTTCGTATATAATTCCCCTCCTTGTAACTCGCGAAAAATATCGTCTACTTTGGGAAATGGATATTTAACATCCTCTAAATCTTTATTAATTGTACTCTTATAATCCGCGCACACTCTTATTTTACCATTCTCTTTCAATACTGGTACTAAAGGGGTTCCATATTCTGAATTTTCAATTTTCTCTATAATTCCATCTTTTTCTAAGCGGTCTAACTCTTTTTCAACCTCTTCTTTAAATGCAAACGGAATGCTTCTTGGTTTTAAAAACTTTGGAATAGAATTTTCTTTAAATTGAAGAGAAACTTTGGTACCATTATATTTTCCCACTTTTCCATTAAATAGCCCTTTAAATTCGGAAACTAAATTTTCTTTTATTTTAACCAAATCTTCTTCAATAAAATTACTTCCGACATCGTTTTTTATCTTACACTCAATTCCTAATCTTTTCATTAAATCTCTACCAACTAAAATGTTTTTACCCCCTTTAACTACCAAAATCCCGTGCGTGATCTTTTTTTTTTCAAATTCTATCATCATATTCACTTTTCCCACCGGATTAATAACCCCTCCATCGTAGGTTCTTAAACGAATATCTGTTGGCTCTAATTTAACATTTTTAAAATCATTTTCACTAATCCTTGCTGGAATTACTGAAACTCCCGATCCAGTATCAATTTCAGCCTCGACTAATTATTTATTTTAAATTTTATTAAAATAGGTTCTTCATTTGAATTATTGAAGGAATTATAATAAAAATCAACAAAATTTAACTTCTTTTCATTCGAATTTAAATTTTCCTTCCCTTCAGCTTTATTATTGTTTTTCTTACAAACTACTGCTAAGTGCCCTTTTTTTTCACACTTTTTACACTTATATTCCCTAAATTTGCAATTCTTAAAAATATGGTTACCTTTACCACAGGCATAGCACAATTTTTCAGTCTTAGAGCTATCACTCTCACTTCTCGGCTCACCTTTAGTCTTCAGCTTACCAGATTGTTTTTGCAATTTGTTCACACTGATCTCTCTTTCGTGTAATGCCGCCTCTTTTTGAACTGCAATTTTCAATAAATCATTTAATGGCTTCTCATGATCTTCTTCACACAATTTATCCAGAATTGGACCTCTTGTGATCCCAGTTAAAAATTTGTTCTTTACAAAATCATTTAATTTGTCCTTAAAATCACATGACATCGCAGCACTTTTCACTCGCACATGCCAACTATTTATTGTTTCATCTGGACTCTGTCTTAAATCAAAAAAAATAATCCGTTTTCTAAGAACAGATTCTTGCTTACCAAATTGCGCTTTCATACAATTTATAACCTCATCATAACTAAGCTCGCTTGGCTTCTTTGGAAATGAAATTTCCCTGATGATTTCGTAAGCTCTTTGGCTAATTGTTGTTAAAATTACAGAAACCCGCTTTTCCTCATCAACCTCATTTGCTTTGAAATACTGTTCCAGACGCTCTTGATAAACTTCAAAATTATCTTCAATTTTGAAACATGGAACCGTTCCTAATCCAGCCGTCCGAATTACCGTTGTTGATGTCGCTTCCTTTTTTTTTGCTTTTTCTGCATTCGCCATTTTGATTCTTCTAAAAAAAACTTTTTCTTCCTCGTCGCCAATTGTAATGTCTCGCCTTGAGACTGATGGAGAGATCGTTTCTTACGATCCCTAAATAATAATAGTAACTAGGCTGCTCCTTGTAATTGTAAATAATTAAGATCTTTTTATATTCTTAATTATAATTTTATTTCTAATATCAACTTTTACAGGCTTCTTATCTAGTTCAAAATAAAACAATACAAAAACTATTTCACAAAGTGTTTCCATTTTTTTACATTTCATTTATAGCACTCTTTTAGTACATTCTTTATAACCTAGTATTTGCGCCCTCTATACCACACTATTTTAATATTTTGAGCTTTTGTATAAATAAAAAAAGTTTTTTATTTCAAAAATAGGATTAGTTGTTCACCGCGTCTTCTTCGTTCATTCTGGGTACAAAGCAGAGAGACCAGCTTTTACAAGCTATAATACATTACATTCATACAATAAAATGTTCGTGTACGATAAAAAGCCAAGCCCGTTCGATAAAGAGTCCGTTAGGTAAGGAACCCTTGCAAGATTTTACATAAAGAAATATGAACTGCGAAATTCTGTGTCTAAAAATTTAAAAAATTATATCCAGATAAAATTTATGTTTTTTAAAGTGTGGTAAAAACGAAAAGAACTTTTTGTTAACTTTTACAAATTACAATTTTTTAATATTAGTTTAGTTTTACATTAATTAAAAAACATATTTATATAAGATTATAAGCAAAAATATACATAAATACTGGCTTATTGTATTCAGCAAATTTATCGTAATACTTATTTTTTAGTTTATAATGAAACATGGTAGGTACATTATACATAATATAAATATTATTTACGCTTAAAACTGTTACAAATAAAAATTATACATTCTAAAATACACTATTTAATAACTTGGACAAAACATTTTAAAAATTAATAAAAAAAATAATTTTAAACATTATTATCATTTAAATTTAGAAATCTTTACACAAGTTTTTGATGTTACTAAACATATTATATTTATCTAAATCTTTAACAATCGATAACATTTTCTCTTTATAAATTGGAAAACTTTTTTCATCCAGCATTTCATTATCACGTAATAAATTTTTATAACGATTAGCATTATTTGAATTTTTATCAACATCTATATTAAGAATATCTTCAGATACTGCATCTAAATTTGGTATATTACGTTCGTGTGAAATAACAAATGGTACAACATATGTTGCCATACAAAATCCATAGCTTCCAAATTTTATCAAATGGCTTTCAAAAACTTCATATGAAAATATTTCATCCGGATTCATATTAAAATTTCTTAAATTTTCTGCCATAGAATTGTAATAACTTTTTTTTATTTCATCATAATATTGAGATCGTACATCACTTGGAGTACAACAGAAAACATAATTAAGGAAATCTAAAACAGGTGAAGAATATCTTGCCATTTGAAAATCCAACAATTTCGCATGAACTGGAATATTGTTCTAAAAATGAAAGGAAAATTAAATAAAAATTATTTTTTATATTATAGGATAGCTACTAAAATAAAAAATTAAAAATAATAATATTATAATTTATTTATATATAACACTTTTTCTCATATATTTACATATTACGTGCGTCACATAAACTTGAAAAATACTATTTTCTTAAATATGTACTATTTCTTTTTTTTTCTATTTTAACGCAAACAAATTATATATAGGCTATCTTTGTTATTATTATTATTTGTAAGCTTACTTAATCGAAAAGTTTGCTCTTGAAAACTTTATAATTTTATTAAAGTTAAAACGTAATTTATACTTACATATACAGTAGAAATATTAGGAATAATTATTGTAAATATTATGTAGAAATCGAATTAAGTACATCATACATACTTATATTATAGTTTGTATTTATGCAGTGTACAATTATCAATAAATAATCATAAACCTTTTTTATCCGACTGAGAAAAGGGTAATGTTTTTCTATTGTCGCGGTATTTATGCGTATTTCTTTGGTACGCTAAGTGGTCTAAACGGTTTGACGGATTTTAAATTTTGAAATGTCATTAGTTGCGTATTAATTTTGGTCAGGGTAGGTACATTTTTTTTACCCGATTGTTTTTATCAAAAAATAGGTAGCTCCGGTTAAAAAATGTTGGGTATCCCCGTCACTTTACAAATGTTTCATTTTATAAATATTTTACAAGAAAATATACGTCCGTAGCATAATAAAAATTAGTATTCAATAAGACATGGTCATAGTGTATTATATCATTTTTAATACGAACCGGTGCCAATGTATAAAGTTGTGTATAGTTAGGCGAAAAAATAAATACAAAACATTGTACGGATAAAAATCATTAAAAAAGTGTAAAACTTTATGAAAATTCCTATACAAAAATTAATGATTGATGATATTTGTTCTAATCAAAAGCAATTAATAAAATCATTAAATTAATTTTTAGGAAAAAAACTGAATTGTATAAAATGAAAATTTACATAAATAGAACAAAGTCAATCCGCAAACTAACTAACATTTCACTAATGCATTTTTACTATATGATATCTATATGATTTTACTTACATCATTGTATTTAAATAAAATATTATTATTCCAAAAATCACCGTGACATATAACTGAATGTGGCTCTGATTCATTACCATTAACCAAATTAATGCATAATTTTTTAAAATTTTTCTTTATATATTCTAAATAATTAATTAATTGATATTTATTAATTAAATTGTTTTCATTTTTAATTATATCAATTGTTAAGTTAATATATTTTTGACCAAATTCAATTGATACTTGTCTTATATTTTCTGTAAATAAATTATCTGGTTGCATATTATTACATAATTCAGAATATTTATTTGGATTTTTTGATCTTAATAAATATGATAATGAATGAAATTTAGCTAATTGATTCATTGCAATTTTAATATGATTTAATGTTAATGGTTTGAACCGACTAAATGTTGAATAATTTGTTTCTTGTAAGTTTTCCATTAATATAAATTCATTTTTTAATTTTAATGAATAACAATATAAATTTGGTGTTTCATTATAATTAACATTTAATTTTTTGTATTCATTAATAACATTTTCATACATATAAATTTCTCTTTGATAATAATCGACAACATTCATTGCTTCACGTCTGGCATCATTTGTTGGGGCAATTTTAATAGCACCATTAAATTTAAAATTTTTATTATTATTTATATATTATTATTATTATTATTATTATTATTATTATTATTATTATTATTATTATTATTATTATTATTATTATTATTGTTCTTATTATTTTGTAAATTAATATTAATTTTATATAATGAACCAAATGAATTTTCACCAGCTTTTGATATTGATTCCAATTCAAACATATCACGTTTAACAATTGTATTAAAATTTTTCATAAAATATATATTTAATTCATTAATAATACTATCAGTTAATATCATTTTTGTTGTTGATGATGAATTTGTATTATTTGGTTCAAATAATTTTGTATAAAATCGTTTTCCAAAATTCAATAAACATTTAGACATAATCGCTAATATTAATTGAATATAATATATAAAATTGTTAATTGCTGCTGTTGAAGTTGTTGCAGTTTTAGCTAAAATAAAAAGAAATTTAAAAAAATTAATTGTTTATTAAATAATTGTTGAATTATCTGTTTTTAGCACATTTCCATTCTAAAAATCGGACTATATGTTTTTATTAAACGTCCTTCCGTCTGTCCGTTTGTCACTGAAATATCTGATTAATTTCAATTTTTGAACGCCAAAATATTCAGAGTCTACTTCAATGTCACCTCAACTAAACTGTTTCCGGTTTGTGAGTTGGAAACTTTCCATCAGACGTTCTAAACAATTATCATCCAAAATTTATTTAAATATTTTTAAATGGTAAAATTTATATATGTATTTAGTTTCTCGTCGTGACTGTGGTATCTTAAATGTAGCAACCCATATTTCATTTATAAGGTATTAATTGTTCTAAATCTAAAATTTGTTTTTCACAGATCAATCAATTAAACTATAAATTTCGAGCTTCTATAAAAGCTTAAACAGAAAGAAAAAATAAAAAAGGGTCAAGGGTTTTTTTAGTCAAGAATATTTTGTTAAGTTTTTGCAAACTATGATTGACGATAATTATTATTTCGACAAATGCAATTTTTTTTATATATAATTATAGTTTTGTTCAAAAAAAAGAAGTAATTTGTAGTCACTTAGAGGTTTTGCATTTTTTGTAACTAATTTAGGCGGGAAAAAAATAAATGTTTAAAGGGTTCATTCAAATAATTAGTTTTTATATCACAATTTATTTTAAAATTTAAAATTTGCAATAAAATCTCACACAAATCGTTGAATTCCAAAGACTTCATTTTTTAACAAAAAATTTTTCAATTTTGGTAATTTTCAATATTTGATACAATTTTTACTTATACCTACCTATTTAAATAAAAAAGTAAAAAAAATTTTTTTTGCTAACAATTTTTAAAAATAAAATAATATAAAATAAAATTTGTTAAATAAAAAATTAAAAAAAAAGAAATTGTTTTTTACGAGTAGTTATTAAAAATATACACAAAATTTCTGAGGTTTTTATAACGGTAAATTTTTGTTGTCTTTTTAAACTTTTTTTTTAATGAGTTCAGCAAACAAACTTTTTGACTTGATGACTATCCAATAGGAAATTTCATTATTATAATCATTATTTTTTTTTGCATAAAATAAAAGAAATTTTTAAAACTGTGAAAATATACTTAATTATTAAACAATAAAATTAAAAAAATTATTTTTTTAATTAACCCTGCAATGAGTGAGAAGTTTTTTTTAAAGAATATTTTTTTGTTTTACTAAACCGAAATTATTTTTAATTAAATGTTTAAAAAATATTTTTGTTTTTTAACCAAAGAAGACAAACATGCAAAAAAAATGTTAGAAATAAAATAAATTTATTTATGTTCACAGTTCCAACTTTCAATTTTGTAATTCATCACTACCGTATAAAACAAAAACCAATCATTCATTTAAAAAAATATAATAATTATGTACATGTATTACCACCTATTCCAACAGTCTTATTAATTTCCATATTTTAAACCAAATACCAATTAATTTTATTATTCAAGTGTTATTATCTTACAAAAACTATATTAAATTCTGTAATTTATTTTGTTATTATATATTTTTTTTTTTTTGCAATTATTTTAATATTTTTCGAAATTCCTATCCCATAGAGCTTTAATTAGGACTGCACTTTATTTCAAAATTTTCTTTTTAATTTATACTGTCAGCTTTGAAAGAAAAATATTTTACTTATATACGTTTAGAATTACACATATACTACATAGGTAATTAGGTATATACTGGTTCAGAACTTTTGCAATCTAATAATATTAGAATCTGCAAATAACAAAAAATTAGATGTTCGAATAAACTGAGGACTATACATATATATTTACAATTTGCAATTTAAAAAAAAATATGTGACTGCGGTATAGCCTGTATATCACTTCATATGGACTACACACGTATACATACATATGTATACAGGACAAATCGAACTAGTTAATGATTTTAGTAAGAATAAAATAATAACGATAACATTTTTTTTTATCAAAAAAATCAGTTCTGTTTTAAGTTTTTTAAGCAAGATAGGATATTAAGAAAATAATTTAAACTTTATTTTAAAAAGTTCATTAAGTGAAAAATTGTGCTTGTACATGTCATATAAAATATTCCAATTTTAGTTCATGAAGAAAATTAATCTCATTTGGATTTTTTTTAAATGTATTTTTTAATTTAAAAAATATATGACAAAAAATATTTAAATCAATTTTCTCTCACATTCAGTTGAAATTCTTAAAGGTTCAAACTACATAATTTAATTTTTAACTTGATACTTCTATGTCATGAAATAAGACCGAAAAATCGATTTTCTTTAAGTGAATTTATGGGAAAATTCTAAAGTCTTAAAACTTTAAGGTTCGAAAATAATAATAAAATTGCAATAATCTTTCTTTTTTTGGTTAAAGAGTTAAAGCTTTTTTACTTAATTACAATCAACTGGTGTATTCACACACATATAAAGAGTATAGTGAGTGTCATAAAATAATTAGATACTATTTTTTTATTAATTCTAATGCGCATCATTATGTTTTTGTGCAGTAAAATAAACATTTAAGCTTTTCAAAGCTTTTAATTTTTTGTTTTATTATTATTTAATGTACAAAAACTATATTTTAGCAAATATTTACATATGTTTACTTTTAGTGTGTACTTAACATACGTACATATTTATGCATTTTTTGTAAATAAAAGTTAAGCACATTTTTATTTTGTTTAGATTTTCTTTTTTCTTGTTATAATTTTGAGGTGTTGTAAGAAGGAAAAATATTATGTTCAAGGATTTGAAAACTATATTTTTTTATTTTACTTTGATAATCTTGATAGAGTGTCAAATTTAAAGTTGTACGTGTGTGAGAAAATAATAAAGGTAAATTGATTCTGAAAGCAATGGGCAGCGACGGACTGGCAGTCGGGCATACTGGGCAAATGCCCGGTGGGCCCACAGTTTTTTTTAATATTATATATTCTTTATAAGCTTCAGAAACTAGAATTTAAAGCAAAATTTTAATAATTTATTATCCAAGAAGTAATTCTCTAAATTAAACTTGTTTAAAACTTGTTTAAATTATTGGGGACGATTTCATAAAATTTATTTCTTTAAATAAGTTTTTGTTTGATTTTTAATTAGCAAAATCGAGTAGTATCTGTAAGAATTGAGTTTATAAAATATTAATTAAATTATTGAATCACTCTAGGTTTATATATAATTAATTGTATACGAATAATGAATTATATATTAGCTTAAGAATACATATAAACCTAGGTATATATAAACTACATATTGTATTTTAATATAATGAAATAATAGAAATAAAGATCATTCGATATTGAAGATTATCAGAATCAATACATGGCGCAGCCTGTATAAAAATAATTAAAAAGAAAAAATTGAAATAAGAAGAGTTTTTTTTTTTTCTTTAAACCACATGGTTGTGAATGGCAAAAGCCAAAAATAAAGAAGCAGGAATTATATCACCTAGAAAACGAGGCAGACCACCTAAAAGGGTTCGTGTGGTATATTTCAACACAAATATGGATTACATTAAAAAAGTGAGTGAGCTCAATCTTAATAATGCAAATTTAGCAGAAAGCTGGCAAGTTTTTAGTAGAAATTTTAAAGTATTTTCTACAGCAGTTGAACTAGCTAAAAAACCAGCCGAGGTTCAAGTAGCTGTATTTTTGAACTCTGCAGGCGAGGAAGCTACAGAAACTTTTAATAATGTTTTAAAAATTGAGGATGAAGACCGAAAAAAGTTAGATAAAGTAATAGAGGCCTTTGAAAATTTTTGTAAAAGCAAAACAAATGAGGTATACGAAAGTTTTATTTTTCACACTAGAAGTCAAAAGTTAAATGAACCATTTGATATGTACATAATGGAAATAAAAAAATTAGTTAAAAAATGCAATTTTCATGACGAAGAAAGAATGCTTCGAGATCGAGTTGTGCTTGGAATTTATGATAAAAAAGTACAAAAAAAGTTGTTAGAATATGATGGATTAACATTAGATAAAGCGATTTCCATAGCACGTTCATCCGAACTAACAGCAAAACAAATGGATGTATTGAACCAATCTGAGGTAATTGTTGATGCCGTTGGTAAGAGTAATTATAAAAATAATAATTCTAAAAATTATAATAATTTTAATAAAAATTCAAATTTTAACAAAAAGGGCAAATTTGAATGCAATTTTTGTGGTAAAGTGCATGAAAAGGGTAGGTGTACTGCTTTCGGAAAAAAATGTTCAAATTGCAATGGATCAAATCACTTTGCTATAGTTTGTAAGAAAAAAGTAGTTAATGAGGTTAACACGGAAAATAACAGTAATTTGAGTGATAACGAACTTTACTTTGATAGTATTGGAAAAACAGGAAACGAAAATTCCTGGTATGAAAATTTAAAGGTTGGAGGCCAAATAATTCGCTTTAAATTAGATACCGGCGCGGCAGCCAACATTTTACCTTCAACATTTACTAAACATTTTGAAGAAAAAATAAATAAAAATAATTCAGTAAAACTTTTGGCATATAATGGTACGAATATTGACACACTAGGTACTATTAATTTAAAATGTGTTGCGGGTAATAAAATTTCCATAGAAGAATTCTACATCACTAAAACTGATAAAATACCAATACTAGGCTTAAATAGTTGTGTATCGCTTGAACTTGTTAAAAGAATAAATACTGTAAAAATACTTAATAAAACCGAGTTAATTGCAAAACATAAAAAAGTTTTTACAGGACTAGGATGTTGTTTTAAAAACTTTCATATAGATTTAAAACATGGTGCAATTCCAGTAGCCAAACCTTCGCGTAGGATTCCTATAAGTCTTCGAGAACCCTTAAAAATTGAGCTAGATAGGCTCGTAAAAAATAACATAATTGAGCCTGTAAATGAACCCTGTGAATGGGTTTCAAACATAGTGATCATTGAAAAGCCCAATAAAATAAGAATTTGCTTAGACCCAAAACAACTTAATTTGGCCATGAAAGACGAATTTTATGAAATACCTTGCATAGATGAATTAAAATCAAAGTTTTCAAACAAATTTTTTTTTTCTGTTTTTGATGTTAAAGATGGATTTTTTCAAATTGAGCTAGATTCACATTCAAGAAAGTTATGTGCATTTAGCACACCCTTTGGAATTTTTAGATATATAAAATTGCCTTTTGGGATTAAAATTGCCGGTGAAGTTTTTCAAAAAATAAATGAATCAATATTTTCAGATATTCCTAATACAATAATATATATAGATGACATAGCGGTTGCAGCTGAGACTGAAGATCAACATGATCAAGCAGTAAAAGCAATATTAGACAGAGCGTTAAAGCATAATATAACTTTTAATCCAGACAAAATACAGTATAAATTAAATGAGATAGAATTTTTAGGGCATACAATATCAGCAAAAGGGATTTCACTAAATCAAAAAAGAATCACAACAATTGAAAATTTAGAACCACCCGCTTGCAAAAATGATCTCCAAAAATTGCTTGGATTCATAAATTATATTAGAGAATTTATACCAAATCTATCTGAAATTTCGACCCCATTAAGGGAATTATTAAAAAAGAACGTTCATTTTGAATGGCGTAATGACCATGAAATTTGTTTAAATAAAATAAAAAAAATTAATTACAACAGCACCAATATTAAAATCTTTTGATTGTAAAGTAAAAGTGACAATACAATCAGATGCCTCCCAAAATGGTTTAGGAGCTTGTCTCATGCAGAACAGTAAACCGGTTTCGTTCGCTTCATGTAGTTTAAACGATACACAAAAACAATATTCACAAATAGAAAAAGAATTTTTAGGAATTTATTACGCCTGTAAAAAGTGGCACGCGTTAATATATGGTCGTGATGTAGATGTAATTACAGACCATAAACCATTACTTGGTATTATGTCAAAAGACTTTCACAAAATTCCGTCCCCAAGGCTCCAAAAATTGAAACTTAAATTGCAAAAATACAAAATAAATCTAAAATATGTTCCCGGAAAATTTTTGTACATAGCAGACTATCTTTCGCGAAATAAGAGTAAAGAAATTTTGCCAGATAAAGAAACTCAGGACTTAAATGATATGATACATACAATTAATATAAGTAACGAAAGAAAAGAAAAATTTAAAACTGAAACAAAAAAAAGATCAATTACTTGAAAATTTAAAAAACTTAATTAAACAAGGTTGGCCTAAATCCAAAAAACAGGTGCAAGACAATTTAAAATGTTTTTGGAATCAAAGAAATAATATATTTATAGACGATGAGTTAATTTTTTTTGGGGACAGGGTTTTCGTTCCAAGAAATTTAAGAGCAGAAATACTTCAATATTTACATTTATCGCATCAAGGAATTGAAAAAACTAAAAAAAGAGCACGTAGTCTAATTTATTGGCCGGGCTTAAACAATGATATTTGTGAATTAGTTGCCAAATGTAAATTTTGCCAAAAGTATCAACCATCAAATATAAAAGAACCCCTTATCAACCACGAAGTACCATTATACCCATATCAGAAAATTGGTATGGATATAATGGAAGTTGCTTCAAAAAATTATCTAATAATTGGTGACTATTATTCAAAGTATTTGGACATAATCCCAATAAATCGTAAAACAGCAAAGGTACTAATTGAAAAACTAGAATATGTATTTTCAGTTTATGGAATACCCCGTACTATTATCGCAGACAACATGCCATTTAATTCATTTGAATTTTTAAATTTCGCAAAAAATTTGGATATAGAAGTCATAACTTCTAGCCCTAAATATCCAAAGTCAAACGGTTTGAGTGAAAAATTTGTAAACATTGCAAAAAAGTTAGTGCAAAAATCACTAGACAGCAAGACTAACCTCTGGCTAAATCTTCTTGAATATAGGAATACTCCCATCACAAACTCGAAACTTTCACCATGTCAAATATTAATGGGCAGGCAGACTAGAACTCTATTACCAGGAAACAATTTTCTTTTCGAAAGTAAGTTTAAAAACAAATTTGATCACGTAATTCAAGAAAATAATTCAAAAAATAAGTTTTACCATGATAGAACTGCCAAAATCAGAAAAGACTTTAAAAAGGGACAGAATGTTTGGATAAAAGAAGGAAAATGTTGGCTACCGGCTGTAATTGAAAACGTTCATAAAACACCGAGATCATATATGATAAAATTGCATAATGGTCAAGTTCTTCGCAGGAACTCGTTTTTTATAAAAAAAAGAAATTACTGAACTACCATAAAAATTGCATAAAAATTTAAATAAATTGAGCCTAAAGTTTAGTAAAATTTAGTAAAATATTCAACAAATAAAATTTAGTAAAATTTAGTAAAATTTAGTAAAATATTCAACAAATAAAAAAAAAAAAAAAAAAAAATGTATATGAATTTAATCTAGTGAATTTTAAATGTAAAAATATAATTTCTATAAGTATCTAATGAATTTAATGAAATGTAAAATATAATGAATTAGAAAGAATAGAAAAATTTAAAATTTAAAAGGGAGATGTAATAAATGAGTTTATGAAATAAAAGAAAAGAAAAAATAAAAGAACATATACCTATTTTGAATTAAGTTGAATGATTGTTAAAATGTAATTATATAATTTTGAAAAGGGAGATGTAAGAATTGAGTTTATAAAATATTAATTAAATTATTGAATCACTCTAGGTTTATATATAATTAATTGTATACGAATAATGAATTATATATTAGCTTAAGAATACATATAAACCTAGGTATATATAAACTACATATTGTATTTTAATATAATGAAATAATAGAAATAAAGATCATTCGATATTGAAGATTATCAGAATCAATACAGTATCTATCTGTCTTGAATATTTGCACCGTATTTGAAAAAAAAAAACAAAAAAGTTAATTATTTTTAATTTTTATTTTTATACGTAAAGTAAAATTATTTGAATTGTTTTTTTTTTGGAATTTAAATATAGTTTATTATTTACTGTTTTTGGGCATTTTTTCATTTAAAAGTGTTTCTCTTCTTGCTAGCCTAGTTCCTTTTGAAATGCCCGGGCCGAATTTTTGTGCCAGTCCGCCGCTGGCAATGGGTATCATAATTACAAAAAATGTTTAAAAATTCTTATTTTAAGACGATACTTTTCGTAGGTAGTCAAAAAATATAAAACATCAATTATGTAAGTTACGGGGCCAGACATCAAGGTTTCGATTCAATTTTTTACAAACGATCTACATATAACAAATTTCATGAACATCCGATTTCTAATTGCAGTTCCAGTTTTCGGTTACAATTGAAAAGCAACTTATTATTTTAGGTTCCTCTAATATTAATTTTAATCTGAACCCATTAAAAAAGATTGTTTGTATAAATTTTATAGAATTATAGCTGTAGCCGGTATTACATTTAAATATATTAAAATGGTGCTTTGTGTAAAAGTAATCGGTGATGAACTTTCGGAAATCCAAGATTAAGAACAACCAAATATTTAAATTTTTATTTATATAGATTATTAAGACCCGTGGCCAATTGAAAGTGAACAAGATTTTGAATATTTGGTATTGAACGCTCAAATCGGCTAAAGTTTGTCATACTGAACATTTCATACTCAGAACGTTATTAATTAAAAAACAGTTTTTTATCAAAAAAATTCTTAACTTCAGAATTATTTTATCAAATGTATATATAAATGTATATATTACACATAAATATGATTAGAGTTAACATTGTACATACATTTCACACGCCTATATTAGTTTTACGAATACGAAATTCTATAAAAAGCTTAAATAAGCTTAATGCAGGAATCAAACGAAACTATACATAGATAATATTATAAATACGTATTTACTCAAGTATAATTTTCGACATGCTAAACTTTTTCTAAAAGTTTATCGGCCTTTTAAAAGAAAATTATGAATTTCATGGTCAATTTGTATCAGTAGGTCAATAACCATACATAAAATGCATACCAGAATATTGCCTTGAAAAACTATAAAAAATATTAGAAAAGATAAAAAATTTTATTTATAGTTATTACGGTTTTTTTTATTTCTAATCTTCACTCTTTTTTTTTAATTTTTGTGTATAATGTTCATGAAAACTATACGGAATCAAGATTAAATGTTTATTAAAAAATCTAATTTTATAATTCGATTGACATTTTACACGAAATTATAATAAGTTTTGAAGATCATTGAAATATTTATATTTTATGGAGCAATGACGTGTGCTGCTGATCTACCAGAAAGTGGCCTATATTTTTTCCATTTTCAGAATAATAATGCTTGCTCAACTAAAAAAGTCTGTTCTTAACATGTATACAGGGTGACCAACATATCTCTTTTTTAGAGAACATGTTCTCTTTTTCAAAGCAGATCTTTTGTTCACTTCACTTTTTTGATAAATGTTCACTTTTTTAGAGATATCTCTTTTTTAGTCACTTTTTTAATGCTTTTTGTCTGTTTTTGTCCTCTTTTTATGTTCTTTCCAAAAAAAATGTAATAAATCAATTATAGGTATAATGGTCAAAAAGGTTTTGTCTAATGTCAGGCTTTATTTTCAAGGCGTTTAACCGTCCACAAAAAGCGTTATTATCTTGTCAGAAATGGGCTAAATATTTTCGAGAAATAGAAGAAGTCTCCTATTATTCAGAATTTTTAAAAATTTGTCAATTTTTTTATTCCATTTCTGAGCAAAATGCTAATATAGAAAGAGTTTTTTCATTGATCAATGCTCAGTGGTCTAAAGAAAGAAACAAGTTGAATATTAAAACTGTCCGAGGTATTTTGCAAGTGGTCTATAATTTTAACGATGTGTCATGTACAGATTTTTTTCGAAATATAAAAGAAAATACAGAGCTTCTCAGCCGGGTGCGAAAAGTTGAGAAATATGATGATGATACATCCGAATCCGATGTGATATTTATATATATATATATATATATATATATATATATATATATATATATATATATATATATATGTATTGTATATATATGTATTATGAAATAATAATTAATAAAAAACTTGTACATCTTATAAAAAGGGCCGTTGCAAATAAATAATTTTGTTATAAAAATGTTTTTTTCTCGATTTTCAGATTAACTATACCTTTTCCAGATAAAGTTTAGGTTTGTTCTCTTATGTTTATTTTTTTGATGTCGAAATGTTCTATATTTTTTTAGGTCAGACTTGGTCACCCTGCATGTATACATATAAGGAAAAGTCAATTAAGAATATGGAGAAGCCAAAATTGGCATAATTTATCCTAATCATAGATCAGTCAAATGCAATAAAAGTAAAATACAACGTTAATAAGATTCTTTTGCCAAAAAACTTAATAAGGGAAAGCAAATTTGATACTAATGCTATAGTAATGGATGTCTATAATTAATATTATTTTGTTTTTGAAGTTTCCATTTAAATTTTAATCTAAAAGAATTCTCAAAATACTATATTATTTAGTGTCAATATTACCATTTTTCTCGTGGACGTTTTCAAAGCTTGAAATAACAATATGCAAAGGAGTTTGCAACAGAGTTTTCACAGAACGAGGAGAAAATATTTAATACTTGAAATAAAGTATTTTTAATTAATTTTAAATCCGAGTGATGTGAATGTTTTTTTTATTTTGTCAATTCTAATAGATTCAATTTTTCATTTAAGTCATTAACCCCGGATATTGATATCCGTATCGTAAAGCTTACGTATTTTTTAAAAAATGTAGATACCTACATGCAATAAATAATTAATTTTTTGCGGCGAGCCGCCAATTTATTATTTTTTTTTTTGTGATAAAAATATACAATAAATATTTATCTAATGCAAAAAATAACAAAATTGTATCTAATGCATTCTTACGTGTATGCATTTTGATATAATAATTGCACTTAAAGCTTAATTGAAAAAAAATCAAAAATTGTATATAATGTTTTAATTATTTTTTGTCTGTGGCATGAACAATAATATAATATAGTTATCGTTTACTTTGCAGAATAGAATGCATTTTCAATATTAAAAAAAAAATTTTAGGAGTATTTGTATTTAATGCATCATTATCATTATACTTGTATTGGCATGAAAAAAATAAAATATAAATGTCCTTGAATTTCTTGAGCTTTTGCACTAAAGGTCAGTAGCTTTAGTATATTCTGTAATATGATGAACTTGCATACAATTTAAAAATTGTCTAGATAAATTTGTGATCATATCCATAATAAATTATAAACACATTTTATACTTTATTCGTATATTTATTCCAGATTATGTTTATTTTTTGTATCTTTTTGTTGAAACCATAAGTTTTTTGTGGTCCGTCCTGTGGGATAAGCTACAGAAGTTAATTTTACAGAAGATCAAAAAAATTATTTACATTTTAATGTCAAAATAGTATAAGCCCACTTTTTTCAGATAAATTGCTCCCATCCACTTTTTGGACTTATATGAACTTTTATCGTTTGGATAAGGTTACAAATCGGTTTCCATGTATATAAGATATATCTAAACCGTTTTTAACAAAAATGCTTATTAATCTCATAAAATACATAGCTCAAAGGAAAATCCCCAGGTACATATTGGAAATTAAATTGAAAATGGAAAAAATTATGCCGAAATCTCAATAGAAGTATTTAATAGAATATGTAATTAAAATTTTTTTCAATATTAATTTAGAGTTTTTTTTAAACAACGTTACAGAAAACATAGAAAACGTGTAGAGTACGTCCAGAGTATGCTATGTTTCAAAGGAAACCGCATATGTTTGTAAAATAGATATTTTCGAAATGAATTAAACATTAGACCAAAAATATTATATTATAGCTCCATTAGATTAGATCTGAGCATAATTCCCAATACTGAAAGAGAATGATAGTACCACCAAATCCACCAAAATTTGTTTATCAACGGATGGCTTTTAACAATTAATTTTGTTTTTAGAAAAATTGAAAAACTTACCATTTTCTTTAAAATTTGACCAAAAATTTAATTTAACAAATTTTAATAGTACAAATAATAATTATTGTTAACGAGTGGGTGAAAGGAAAATATATAGTGACAAAACAATTGAACATTACAGATTTATGTATGATGTACGTACTATACACATACGTACATAATTATGTTTAGTATAAATTTTGTTTGAGTTTTGTTATTACACAGTAGTTAAGAAAAGTTTACTATAATGTAAAAATAATCAAAATTCCTAACAATGTAAGCGATACCTAATAATGTCTTCAGACATTATGTCGTTTTTTTTAAAACTTCATAATGCATACGAAAAGAACGACATTGTATATATCGTATATATACACGTATATATATTATGACGTTTTAAAAATGACTTAATGTACGGAGCTGCAGGATTAAAAACTGCTTTTTCGCAACTTAATCCATGGCTATGCGAGCAAAGGCTATTTCACGAGTCTCTGCGGGGCTGTACGGATTCTAACTCTTTTTCGCAACTAAATTAAGACTTTGTGTCGTTTTTGAAACGACATAATCCATACAAAAAACACGACATAATGTCTACGTATACATTATTGTCATAGACATTTGACCTTAATTTGCGATTGCAAAAGTAACAAACAAAATATTAAAAAAAGTTCATTTAACTTTCATCAAATAATGATTTTATGAAAAACATTCCCGTTCAGAGTCGGGATTCGGGAATAAATAAATTATTTGTCAATGGAGATTTAATGAGATTTTATTTAGTAAAATCTTATAAACTTACCTAAAAAAATAAAAGTGAATCAAATACTCTTATGCACGATAGGTACACAAATACAGCCTTACTTAGTAAGAAGGGCGTGAATCTCAAAAGTTTTGAGATAATTGCACGTCTGGAATGGAACTAAGTGAATATTTCTCACCATATCTGATTTTTGAAAAATGTATTTTCTGTCGAAAGAGGCTTTAAAAATGGAATAACACTGAACATATTTTCTTATAAATATTCGAAAATAACTCAAAACTAGAAAGACAGTAAATTAGTAAATTGATAGTACATATTTTGAAGATTCAAATTAGTTATTTAAGTTAAAAAAATTAGAATAAAAATTAAAACCAAATTATTACTATTTTTTGTTATTAAGATTTTTTCCGCATAATTGTTTAAAAATGAGACAAGAGTGATAATTTTTTTCGATCAATATAAAGATGATGTTGAATAGTTTCTTCATTTTCAAATTGGAAAAAACATTTATAGTGCATGAAATGTAATATTTAACTCAGTAATATCTTAAATCGACATTTTTCAAATGTGAGTATTAAAACCTTAATTTTTTTTTGTTAACAATACAAATTGCAAATGCTTCAATTAGCTTATATTCGTACGTCTAGAACTAGATGTACATAAATATGGAAGTGATCTTGTAAAAAATAAAGTATGAAAAAAAAATATATTTTTTTAATTAAAAGATATAAATTCAGATTGCAATCGACATACAAAAAAACTTAAACCTACCCAAATGTTAAAAAAATCGATGTTTTAGGGCTTCAATATATTAAAATCCGCCTGTGAGACGATACATTTAAATATCAAACTACTGAATAATATCAGAGATGGTAAATAATGAGAAGCCGTATTCCATACTAAAAGTGATTTTTTTAAATAACAATTTATTTAAATAATTTAAAAAATTAAAATAATTTATTTAAATAACAACGTGTTTGATAAATGTTTGACATACATCACTTACTTTAATATCTGGTAATATGAAAAAAATAATCTTGTAGAAACTAACTCAGAGATTAGACTGGATAGTAAACTGGATAGTAAACTGATCATTGTATGTGTTTTTTATCTGTGTTTGTAAGAAGATAGTTAATTGAGTGTCTTTTTACTATCCTGATTTCTATCAAGATTTTTATTATGCTTTAATTTTTTTGTATTAAATTTTTTTGTTTTTTTTTGAGTACAGGGATAAAAAAAACAAGGCATACAATTTTTTATTTTGCATGTTGAAGTAAAAAAAAAAATATTTGTTCTTTTTTTCTGACTGTGACTATCCAGTCAACTATCTTCTCAACTGTCTTGATTTAAATCCTGCTAGTAGAGAAGATAGTAAATTGACAATTAATAAAGTAATAAAATTTCACCAATACATTCAACTACTATCTTCGTCAAAATAGTAAAAAAATCCAGTCTAACCTGAGGGTAAAGGCTGTATTCCACTGTCTGTTCAATGCACAGATATCTGCTCAAAAAAATCTGCTTCCATTTTCTGTGCAATTGAGCAAATTTTTATCTGTATAATGTATGCACAAACAAATGCCTGTACATAGAGTTTGTTCATATATTTCACATAAAGTATGTACAATGAAAAAAAAAAGTTTGTTCAATTGGAAATCAAAATTTATAAATATTTTTTACTGAAATATATAATGACACTTGTATTGCGGTACTTACTGCGTTCATTTATAAACTATTGATGTTGCTTTAAAAAATATAGTTGGAAAATTCACACCTTTTTAAATTTTTCGAAATTTTTTTTCACCATCAAGCGCAACAGGTTTCTTGACATTAAAAACTTTTAGCCACCTCATTTCATCTTTTAATATAATATTCAAGAGACATAACATTTTTATTTTTTGCAAGTTTTTAACACGCATATTTTTTTCAGTATAGTGCCCAGACCGAAAAAAAAGTGAACCGTTCTAAAAAAGGGTTAAATTTAAAAATACAATAAATATTATCATGAATTTATTGAAAAAAAAAATCAAAACATATAAAAAAGTTTGCTCTGCAGTTTGTTTTGTATGAGCATACTTTTTCATCTGCTCAAAATTGAACAAATTGTTTGTATAGATACGATTAACAATGATTCCACTGTATGTACAATGTATATATTTTTGTATGTACAAAAATGTACAGACAACAATGAGCAAACATTTTAGAGCAAACTAATTTGATGATTCCACTATCTGTGCAATGTTTGTGACGTTTTTGAGCAAATATCTGTGCATTAAACAGACAGTGGAATCAAGCCTTTAACGAACAACTTGAGATTAATATTTTTTTCATTCTTTAATGAAACTTATTGTTATCATCATCATTATATTTTTTAAACTTGCAGTTTTTTTTTTGCGATTTATTTAATAGGTTTATAGGACTCTTGTGTTATGTAACTTGTCAAAAAATATTGAAATGTTATTGAACTTCTAACTTCTAACTCTATACGTTGAAGTAGAAATATCATTTTTAATCGAAAAATATGATAGATAGATGACAGATATTATACTATTTTATTTAGAGGCAAAATTTCTTCACAAATTTAACGAAAAGAAAAAATGCCCTTTGAAATCCCTATTAATGATAATATGATTCCTTGTGTACAGATTTATAATAGTAGAATTTACATTATGATTAATCATGATGACTAAATGGACTTAATGTACTATGCCATTGTTTCATTGTTGATAGTTTAATGAAACGACGCGTAAAAAATATCTGATTAGAAAATAAACCTTTTGAAAATTCTTCAATGGATGATGTGAAACCAGATTTAAACCGAACGGAAAATATAAATAAGCGGTAACTACTTTCTTTGTTGAAACTAGTAATTGTACAAAAACTCGTTTTTGAACATCGATTGTAGTTGCAGCTAGTTAATACTTTCGAATTTTTTTTACGCTATCAATACACTTTACTCTTCTAATTTTTTACGATTTTTTATCAAGAGGGTTACTTTAATTAATTAGATCGAACTTAAGAAATTAGAATCGTATGAAATCCCTACTCTTCTTTCCATATGAGTGAAACTAGAAGCGCATATTGATTGAAATTTAAATTAAAACATAAAACTTTTAATACCTCCCTGTAAAAATTTGCGGATATGATTAACAATAGTAGATTACAATACATGTTATGAAAATTTGTTATTAATTGCGAGTTGTGTATACACACAAACAAACACATAGGCACGAGTCAAAATTAGAGACCGAAGGTCGAGTGATATAATATTGACAAGTGTCTATGTGTTTGTGTGTATAACAACGAGTTGTTATAACAAATTTGATTAACATGTATTGTATACTGCTTTAATGTGCATGTGAGAGGGAGTTGCAAAGAGAGAATATAGAGATAATTTATAATAAAAAATAAAGATAAAAGAAAAAAAGGGAAATTTTCCACTTTAATTATCCTTTAATTGCTCTTTCTTTTACATATAAAAGAAGACAAGGGAATTTTTCCACGTTAATTATCCTTTAATACCCTCTTTCTTTTAGAGATAAAAGAATAAAAGGGAAATATTGTGTATGAGAGATATTATTTTTGTTCATAGTATTACGCAGTTCAAAATGAAGTAAGTAAATACAATATAGGGAAATATAAATACAATTTACATCACAGGGAAAAGTAAAAACAATTGCATGTGTATTGACGCATGTAATGGACCATTTACCGAGCTAAATTTGCGAATGTAAATACAACTTACCGAAGACATGCACATTAAAAGATTTTTCACAATCGGAATTTTCCGGAAAAAATACTGTTGGAAATACATAAATAATATTGACTTCATGTACTTAGTCATTTTAATTATATTAAGCCTGACGGTTATGAATCTGCTTTCAACGAAATACGCAATGAGTTTTCTTGTTTTTAAATTGTTTATATTTTCATTTTAGATTTTTTTTTGATATTTGATTTTAGGTTTCTTTTTTTTTGATCCAATTAATTAATATCATCATAATTTTCTATTTCTCTTATGCAATTTATATAACTAATTATGATGTTCTTTTTCATATTTTTTTTTATTTTAAATTTAATAAATATATGTATATATATTTCAATAATTATAATATTAATCCTATATAATCTTATTGGTAATATTATTACATTACAGGTTAAAAAAAATTAATAAAAAAATCAAATAGAAAATAAAAAATTGTTTTTTTTTTTACCTTGTAAACAAATACAAAACAGATTTACCTACATGTCGCTAGAAAACAAAAATCACCTGAAATTGGGTTATTTGTGAACTAAATAGAAAATAAGTACATATCAAATAAAAAATTGGCAGTTGTTGGTAAAATTTACATTTCATATTATTACGATTGTACTCTTCAGAGCGTTGTTATTGCGAGGTTTCAAAGAATTGAATTTTGAGAAAGATGAAAGGAAAAAAAAGTTCAAAATTAGGAAACATAACTTTATTTATTTTTAAAAGCTTTAGTTTATGAAAAAAAAATCTTACTTATCTTACTATGTTTTTTTTCTATTCGTTTGGTTGCCTTACTACTTATTTTGCTCCTCTCAAATCTTTTTTTGATAAAATTCAATGAATTAAACAATTCTATTTTTATTCGAATTGTAACTAGAGTAGGGTTTTCAGATGGTTTCAAAATCGGAGTAGAATACGCAAGTAAGGCAACAGGCACATCAAATCAAATTTATATAACATTTAAAAAGGATTACTTAAGATCGAAAATTATTCTATTTATAATAATTTTACAAATGAAATCTATTTATGGTTCTCATTTCAATAATTAATTAATTTTTAACATGAATTAATTTGCCCTGAAAATTCCTTTCTAATGGAATTTCATAAGCTCATTATGGAGAATATATTTTTAACTTAAAAGAATAACCAAACTCAGCACGGACGATTGAATGAAATTTTACTATTTTTCATAATAATTTATGTAAATTCTATATTTTTGACATTGTTAAGGTACAAAAAAAATATCCATTTTTTTACTAATTTTATTAAATACTCATTAAATAATATATTAATAAACCTAAAAATATTTACTAAATAATGAAAATAAAAAAAATTTAAAAAGGATGAATAATTTTATAAAATATAAATAATAACACTAAAATTAACATAATTAATGTGTTTATTCAATATCTTCCTATGATTTCTTAGAAAAAAAAAATTGTTATTTACATCTACATTTTTTATAAAATAAATAAAAAATCATAAAATTATAATTAGCCTGTAAATCGGAAAAGTTAAAAATTGCTTTTTCTTTTATGCGAAAAGTGAAATGCATGATTTGAAATGCATTTAATTGTGTTTCTATTTTGTTTATGTGAGTGAAACTTTGCATTTTAATTGTAAGTTATAATAAAATTAGCAAATACAAAGCTTCTGTAACAAAATATTGTTAATTTTTCTATTATAATTAGAACTTTTAGATAGAAGTTGTAATTTTTATTTGTTTTTAATAATTTAAAATCACACTTCAGGTTCAGATGTCACACAATACTATTAATAAATATGCCCAAAAGAAACACAATTGTTAAAAATTACAATTTTAATATTTTTTGATAGTGCTGCTGGATTCGAATAACAGGATAATTTGAACCAATGTTTGAAAATGAAAATAAAAAAAATATAAATTATAATATATTTATGTTAGATTTAGAATTTGAGAAATAAATTTAAAGTACAAAAGCTTTAAACGCGCCTTTTTTGCTTCTAATTTATTCAACTTTATCTTTCAAATGAAAAAAATAAAAAAATTTTAAGTGAAAAGTAAAAAAAAACTTTTCATTTAAATGCTGTTATAATTTTAAGCAATTTTCAGATTGATTATGCAAAATAATTCAAAACATGAATTTACTTTCTAATTAATAACTAAATATAATTCAAAGATTTTCAATATCAAGATTTTCTACACCTTGCTGCAAGGAATTTGAGGAAAAAATTGTACTGACAGTGAAACTTCAAACGGCACTAAATTATATATTTTTCAAAGAATCAAAATAAAATTAATTTTATGTAATAATTACCAAAATTATAGAATCATTTTTAAAACTTTTTTTAAAATCGAATATTGACTAAATACAATAACGTTTTTTCGGCTAATGCAATCTGATATAGGGTATGTATTGTATATTTGTAATTTATATTAAAAGTATTTCAACATGGAATTATTTTGCACGTACATTTTTTTTTATATTTTAATTAAAAAATTTCAATTACTTATTACAAAAATTATTATTTGGAAGATTTATCTTCATTTTAAGCATTTGGAGTATTATTTAAATAGAATGGAAATGGGATTAAATTAATTATTAAGTAATTTCCATATAGTTATATGCGGGCGCATATTATAGAAATTATCAAATAATTAAATAATAATAATTTTATGACAAAAAAAAAATTAAGATCTAGAGTCAATTATAATAATGATAAACTATAAAGACCCTTTTTGTTCATAAAATTAAGAATGAATAATTATCGATGGAAATCGAATTTTTTTTTTTTTTTTTGGAACTTATCCCATTGCCATTCTACTAAATAACATGTAAAAATGATTTTATTTAAGAATAAAGACTTACTATAAAAAAAACTTAACAATATCGTGTTATAATGCAGTTTGTTGATTTTTATAAATTCTAACATTTTCTAAAAATTACAAAAGATTAATGACATTTTTTATTCAACATTTTACAAAATATGGAAATTTGTTAATTTTTTTCTTAATTTTGTGTTTACTGTTTCCAAATAATTAGAATTAAAAAGAAAAAAAATTATTTAAGTTTAGTAAACATCGAATTTTCATATTTTTAACGTTCAGACGGTTCTAATTTCATGAAATTAAAACTATTTTAAAACTCTTATAAATAATTTAATATGGATCGTTTTTAGGGTATCATCTTCTTTTTTTAACTTTTTTTTTTTATTTTGATCATTTCTAAATTTATTATTCTTCTAAACTACAGAATCTTTTCGAACCCTAAAAAAATATTATTTTTAATTAATTTTTATCTTTATTTTCGAACAGTTTCAAAACATTTAGATACTTACCACATATAATTTTCAGTCTGAGGTGCTCTCATGACACCTACTCCACCACCTAATCGACGGTAATTCATGCAGCCGCAAAGGCGCCAAGCATTCGTTTCCTGACAATATGTTTCTAATGATTTCAAATATTGACTTCCATCAAAACCACCAACAGCTAAAAGTTTAGTTTTTAAATATTTTCACAGAGATGACTATTGTTTAAATTTTTTAGATTCTCTTTATAGCCTTTAAAAAACAGATTACTAAACTTACCATAAAGCTGACCATTAACGACTGCAAGACCAACCTTTGAAAATTTAAAAAAAAAATATGTATATAAAAATAAAGAATATATGTGTAAGTTTTTCATAATTAAATTGTAATATTACCCCACTACGTCTAGAGGTCATTGCTACAATAGGACTCCAAGTATTTGTATGAGGATTATATTTTTCAGCTGAAGAGAGTTCCATACAATCATCACGACCACCTAAAATAACAATAATACGTATTGAAATTCATTATTTATTTTTTTTTTGTTTTATAAAATGTACAAATTTTAAATAATGCTCAAATAGAACTAAAACTTACCTACTGCGTAGATATAATTATTGAAAACAGCACAGCCTAAATGTTTACGTCGAGTAGACATGGGACTGACAACAGTCCATTTATTTTGTCGAGGATCATAACGTTCTACGCTATTAAGAGGACTTTGACCATCACTTCCTCCAATGGCTACAAAAAAATGTTTAAAAAAACAATTTCAAAAATTAAAAATTTATTTTTTACCATAAAGAAAACCACCAAGAACTGCAACCGCTACTCCTAATCTTCTGGTATTCATAGGTGCTACTTTGGACCATTTATTTTCTTTTGGATCATAACGTTCCACATGGTTCAAACATTGCACCTAAAGACAAAATGAGAATTAAGTTCAATTGAGGACATACATTATTTTTTTCTGAATTTAACCACAGACAAATATAAAATATATAATAATATATTCTGTGATTTAACATAATTATTTTATCAATTTGGGATAAAATACTAATCTCAAATAAATCGCATCAAAAGTGAGGCAAGAAAAATGTTAACCTAAGGCTGCGATATAATCCTAATCCTTTACACAGGTTGATTTTAAAGTAATAAAAACTTACCCCATCTTGTCCACCAACTGCATACAAAAATCCATCTAATACAGCCACACCAACACTGGTGCGACAAGAAGTTGTCGGAGCTACATCACAAGACCATTGATTAGTCTGCGGATCATAACGCTCAATACTGTTAAGATAACTTTGTCCATCATGACCTCCAACAGCTAAGTAATTGAAAACATTTTTATTTATAACGTTGATGGGAATAAAAAAGTACAAAAAATAAGCTTACCATAAAGTAAATCATTAAGTACAGCTACACCAACACCGCAACGTCGCTTACTCATTGGTGCAACCATTTTCCAATCATTTGTTTGTGGATCAAATCTTTCAACTGATGCAATAGCATCTCCAGAACACCAGCCACCAACAGCAAATAAAACTTCGCCACGTCGTGTAGGTTTACGAGGCCGGGTGCGAGGGCCTTGCATCAATGGTCTTTCTTGTGGAAGTAATAAATAATTTTTAGCTTCATCCACCAAATCTCTACAAGCTTCATCTGAACGAACCAATAAATCTGAACCTACTGTGCCAACCAAAAATTTTGGACTTAACAGAGGCAATCGAACATGTTGCAAGACCTGTGCCAAATGCTGACGTCTCTCGGCTACCTAAAATGATGATTTCTATTTATAGCTACATTTACGTTAAATAAAAACAATTGTTTGTAGTTCTTCCAATTTAAACAGAAAACCTTGATACAATTTTCTTTCTACTTACATTATATTTCAGCCATAGCATAACAGAATTAAAAACTTGTTCTTCACTTCGAACATTCAATTCGTCGCTACATATTATGTCAACCTAAGTTAAAAAGAAATTATTTTTATAAAATTTTAATCAAAATATTCGAAATTGAACTTCTAACTAAACGCATTTAATTTTTCATTTCCTAAGTACTTAATCTTCATTTTCTTTAAATAATTTTTGTCACTTCTTCTGGAGAATAAAAAACCCTTAACAACGTACTCCAAGCGTACTCTACAAAATTTTTTCTACCTAATATATAATTTTTTTATATACCTACTTATTTAAAATATTTTTCAATATTGACACTTACTAGTTGGCCAACTGGCAGTAATAAAAATTCTTCACTTTCCATAACTTCTTGAAAGTTATGTTGTGTAAATTTATCAGCTATGCGTAATAGTTCACGACAAGAATGTGTATCAGCAAATGCACGAATTCCCAAGCAATTACTTGGATCTAATTGACGTTTCAAAAATTCGCAACAAATATCTTGAATTTCAACCAATTGCAGGAGGCATGCAGCAGGTAATAAAGTTTGTACATTTGATTCCTCAACCACAATGTGTGATGTATAACAAAAATCAATTAATAATTCCATTGCATTTTCATCGATATCACGTATTGTGACTTCAGTTTGACGAGATTCTTCTAATTCACCGGTGAACATTGCACGAAAATAGGGACTGCAAGCTGATAATATTACTCGATGTGCGAAAATTTTGCGCCCTCCCACATTAAGAACAACATCACAAAGTTCACGATGACGTCTCAATACATTGAGTTCACCAAGTGTGACCTAAAAAAAATTTAATATTGAGAAGAACTAAAATGATATTTAGGTTATTATTTTCGGTACTTTTCCGTTAGCCGGGCGCAAATGTACGGCGCAAAAAATTGTGAATCAAGACGCAAAACGAAGCAGAAATGTTACCGAAAACTTATGGTCATTTAAAATGAATAGTTTTTTCTTGTACCCCCTAGGGCACCTTTTTTTTTCTAGGCGCGATTCGCACGATGCGAATGGGACGGGGACTCTGTAAATTTCTACACAACAGGTTCGTGCATGTTCGTTTTTTAAATTACACCAGTTGTGCAGAAATTTACAGAGTCCCCGTCCCATTCGCATCG
This sequence comes from Hybos culiciformis, assembly GCA_964007475.1. Taxonomy (NCBI): domain Eukaryota; kingdom Metazoa; phylum Arthropoda; class Insecta; order Diptera; family Hybotidae; genus Hybos; species Hybos culiciformis. Next base: position 25,120,303 of record OZ023274.1, read on the forward strand.
CGCAAAGAAAAAAAAAGGTGCCCTAGGGGGAGGCGGCAGCCGTCCCCCGATACAGGAAAAAACTATTCATTTTAAATGACTATAAGTTTTCGGTAACATTTCTGCTTCGCTTTGGATTTTAATTTTTTGCGCCGTACATTTGCGCCCGGCTAACGGAAAAGTACCTTAGTTTCTATTCATTACCTTAGGATGTTTTTCAGAAGTATGGGAGAGGCGTGCTGGTGAAGGAGGACGCTCCCCCAACAATGCATCGCCCATTCTATTTGCTGCCAATCGCAACGGGGCGCTGGCCCAACCCCACACTGCGTCTATCTGCAAAATGGAAAAATAATTTTAAATGAAATGTCTGCATTTTTAATTAAAATTACAATATAGTTGTCAAATCTTGATTTTAATGTAATTTTAACCCAAATCTGCATTTTGTAATTAAGTATTATTACAAACAAAATGTTGAATTTATTATTTTTGATTCCAAAGGGCCAATTTTCCTTCCTAAGTAAATTTAGGGAAAAACAATTGGTAGGTAGGAAATACCTACCTCTGGACTTTTTAAGTATTGAACATCCATCACAGTCAATAATATCAATAATAAATTCTTAAATTTTATTCGTTTCCACAAATTTGAACAATTTAAAAAAATTTTTACCATAAGGTACCGACCTATCTTCTTACCTGCCTAGTTACCTACAAACGATTTATAAACAACAATAATAATAATGCCTATATCTAACCAAACATTGAACAGAACATGAATTGGTCAATAATGATGTGAAAAACTAACTAGGTACCTACTTCAGGTGAGCACGGTCAGCCCCTTATGCTGACTTTTTTGCTTAACTCCAAATGAAGCACTTCTGGCTCTGATACTAAGTATACTTATTTCAGTGACTAAAGCTAGGTAGTTGAAGTTAGTTCTCACTAATGCGAAACAATTTACAGGTAGTAACAAGGCAAGTCACATGCCATCAGCCACCCACAACTTTTAACGAGAAAAAAAGGAAAAAATTCTTTTCCAAAAAGTTAATTAAAGAGTTTTGGGTTCTTTCTTCACAGAATAAAAATAAATAATTAATAAAAAATCTTTTTGTTTTTCAAAATTAGCAAAATATTTAATTTTGATTCAATCAAAATTTTTTTTAATAAATTTAATTTTTGCTTTTTTTTACCTCGTAACTTTTTTTCTCCCAACAAAAACAACCAAACCAATTTTTAAAATTAATTTTATTATTTATTGAGCAAATCTCTTCGGCTTTTTATTCAACTTAATTGCAAACATTTTAATTTCAATTAATTCTTGCACAAAAAAAATAATAAAAATATTAATCAAATTTTGTAATAAAAAATAATAATATTTCTTTTTTAGTTTTTTTTTTTAATTTTTTTAAGAAAATTTTTTCGTTCTTCTTTTTTACAAGTTTCTTTCGATTTCGATAATTTTTTTATTGCGAGAAAGAGAAGAAAATATTGCATAGTGACATCATAATTGAGATAGGTATAAAAATCAGCTGTAAATAAAGTTTATAGAAATTCAAGAGAAAATTTAATTCACAATTCACGGAACTTCCAAAAATATATAAAATCATAAAAACCGTTTTTCTATATTATTATTCTATTTATATTTAAGCAAATTTACTGAAAATGAAGATATTAATTTTATTTATTTTTCGTAAAAAGAATTTTTGGTACTTTTCCGTTAGCCGGGCGCTTTTTGCGGCGCAAAAAAATTTTACGGCGCACATGTATGGCGCAAAAAATGTTAGTGAAAACTTATGGTAATTTAAAATGAATAGGGCACCTTTTTTTTTATTTTGCTTTGGCGCGCTTCGCGCGATGCGAATGGGACGGGTATCCTGTAATTTTCGTCACAACAGTCCCCGTCCCATTCGCATCGCACGAAGCGCGCCAAGGTAAAATAAAAAAAAAAAAAAAAAAAGGTGCCCTAGGGGGTTCGGGGGAGGCGGCAGCCGTCCCCCGATACACGAAAAAACTATTTACTTTAAATTACCATAAGTTTTCACTAACATTTTTGGCGCCGTAAAATTTTTTTGCCCCGCAAAAAGCGCCCGGCTAACGGAAAAGTACCGAATTTTTTTAAAATATTTTCAAATAACTAAAAAAATTGAATTTATTTTTTTTTTGATATCTGAAAAATTTCATTACTTCACAAAATTATTTTTTTGTTTCTTTTTCATTACGTTTCCTACCTATCTGAATATTTTTTTATATTTTTTGCAGTTGATTTTTTACTTTCAGATAAAATTAGCTGTGAATGGGTTTCCGGAACATTCCTCCAAAAATTACTTTACTGTGGTAGCTATAAACAACGCATAAGAAAATTTGAATTTTAATGTAGCTAGCTAGGCTTCTGAATTAGATGAGAGATAAAAATAATTTTCAGTTTTAATGTTTTCTGCGTTTCTAAATGTATTCACAGTTTACTAATAAGCTGTCCAAATTTCGGGCTTAAATAAGGTTTCGCAAATGTTTATAAATAGTTGTTGACTTAAAGGAGGTTTATCATACAAACAATTTAGTTGTTTTAAAGTTGAGTTAAATTAGAGTTAAATCAGGTTCACCTGATAACACAGCATTGTTTATTTAGATTAAATGAATATTTATTTATTTATTTATTTATTTATTTATTTATTTATTTATTTATTTATTTATTCTATCAGGATACAAAACCTTTACAGAACTTATATTACTGTTCTGATTACGTAAAAAAATTATCGGTTGGACATGTACGTTTGAGTAACTAAAAAAAAAAAAAAAATGGCTAAAAAAAAGCATAAAAATAAAATAATTTTTTTTTCGTAATTTTTATTTATCGAATTTTAATTTTAAATTAATTAATTCACTTACAGAATTTTTTTGGGATTCGTACATAATGCCGGTAAACAAAATCCCGGAAGTAACAAAATCACGGAAATATAAAATCCCGGAAAATACGAAATCCCGGAAATCAAAATCCCGGAAATTAAACCTTAAAAAAAATCCCGGAAATTCTAACAATCTAAAAAAAGAAATTTAAATTTCTTTAAATTTTAGTATATTTTGTTTTTATCAAGGAATAAAAAAAAAAAAAAAAATATTCAAAGTACAAAATTAAAAGAATCCATTAAAAAAAAAAATTAAAACATTTACGATAAAAAAATATTTATGGCAATATTTTTTAAATACATCATTCAGATCATACAGATTCCCTTTTTGCAATCACGGCTTTAATTCTCAAATTTTTTTCAATATTTTTTTTGTTTTTTTGAACAAATGTTTCACATTGTGTTTGCTTTAGATACAATAAGTTCTTTCGCTAGATCCTTTATTAATTTATATAATACGCAATTTTTTTGCCCGACTACTGTTTTCAACCGCCTATGCCATGCTTCAACGGAGTTTTGAGTTCGTGGCCAATTGCGATTATCCAAGTTTCCAATTACACACCAGAAACCAGGAACGTATTTTGGGATAAAATTGGGATATCTTCCTGAAATATAATTTATTTTGAACCACTTTGCTATATTTTTTGCATCAGCATCGGCAAGACTATTGTACAAAGCATTAAAATAATGCAAAACGTGTGTACTTGGCACAAAAGCCTTAGCATCCTCATTTTAATAGCAAATTCTTCGTGAATTCCGTATTTTTGGCTTAAATGTTCTTTCTGGATCTTACGTCATATTATTTGTCCAAAATGGAACAAACATCCTTGAAATTCTGTTAGCGGAAAAGAGCTTTTAGCAGCCTCAAAAATAGTTTTTTCAAAATCAGAAACTATATTTTCGGGGTTTAAAATTATGTGCTATTTTACACAGTTCAGAAAAAAAGTGTAAGTAAGTTTCTTTATTTTTTCGGCTCATCAAACAAAAGATAAGCGGAAATACTGCTCCTTCAATATAACCGTGGACTGAAAAAATGTGCGTCATTAAAGACGGAACTACATGGAATGTCCCATCTACCAGCCAGCATTTAGCTTCAGCCAGAAGTCTTAAGCTGCTTTGGGCACCTAAAATTATGTTTTTTTCATTATTGAAATCAAATTGGCTTAACACAAATAATTCGCCTTCAATATATTTCAATGTATCTGGAATTTGTATTTCTGTCAAATTTTTTGGCTCTTGAGCTACATCTCCTAGTCCTAGACTACGACGAGCTCGCATAATTTTCATTTTTTGTGCCTCTTTTTTTGGCAAATAAACTGTACAATTTTCATCGGTTTCAACAACGCTCTATCTCTAATAATTTGTGATGGCATATGAGTGGTTATTGTTTTTGCAGCGCTTTTAACAACGCTTTTAGTCACTGAAACATTTTTTTCATATGCAAGGGGATCGTGGTTATGCTCAGTAGCCGGACCTCTTTTTACTATATGTTCTTCATCCTTCCATAACCGTGGTTATTCTAGCTTTGCAAAAGTGGCTCTTCCGCTTAGCACAGCTCCAATTACACGTAGTTAGGTTTTTTTTTTCAAATTGATATATGTATCCATTTACAACTATTTTATTGTTGCCTTTATTAGATTTTAAGACTTGAACTTCCATATTTACGGGGCAATAACTAATACGACTGCACACAATATATTCAGAATTGAAGAACTTTTTATAGACTTTTATTTTTGGTATTTTTGATTTAATAAAAAACTACAGGATTTTTCTTTTTTTTTTTTTAAATCACAGGCAAATTGATTTTTTGAATCAAAATAAGGAGAAATTTGCGCAAACGAGCAAAAAAAGCAAAAAAGTTAGCAACTTGATTTTTTTGAAACTTGCATAAAAGGATATTCAAGTTTTTTTATGTTCATTTTTTTATACGGGAAAAGCTAGATCTTATGCAAGTTGATAATTTAGCTTAAGCGTTCTAAAGCTATAATGCGAATCCCATATTATGTTGGTTTTACTGCTATAAACTAATCAAAAGACAAACAGGGACAAAAGCCAGATACATATTTTTGAATTATAAGAAATACCTGTTGCTAATGTTTATTAATTAATCTTATGTTCGCATTTATTTAGGTAATCAAAATCCCGAATTAGCAGGACAATTTTTGGTTTTTTGGGATTTTGATTTCCGGGATTTTGATTTCCGGGATTTTGTTTTCCGGGATTTTGATTTCAGGATTTTGATTTCCGGAATTTTGATTTCCGGGATTTCGTACCCAACCCAATTTTTTTATATTATATAATTTTTAAATTATTTTTGATTAAATTTCATTCACTAATTTTTATTTAAAAATTTATTTATTATTTATTCAAAAAAAAAAAAAACAACAAAATTAACCCTGGTTAAAAAAAATCAAGGTGTGGGTGTGAACAGCAGTTTTCAATTGAGGGATAATCTGATTTAATATATGAATAAAATTGCTAGTTTGGAAAGCCTATAAACAAAAAAACGGAAAAAAGAACATGTCGACAACGGGGGTTGGACATTTGTCCGCGATTTGTTTTTGTATCGCGGACATCAAAATGACATTTATCCGCGATTCGAAATGACTTTTGTCCGCCGCGGATAAGTGTCATTTTGCAAAATGTCATTTGTCCGCGATAAAAATTAATCGCGGACAAATGACATTTTGCAAAATGACATTTGTCCGCTAAATATCTGAAAAATCAATCGCGGACAAATGACATTTTGAAAAATGACATTTGTCCACCAAAAATCTGAAAAATCAATCGCAGACAAATGACATTTTGCAAAATGACATTTGTCCGCTAAATTTTGAAAATTCAATTGAAAATTTGTATCGAAAAAACTTCGCTGACAAATGTCATTTTACAAAATGACATTTGTCCGCGATTGTAAAATGAAATTTGTCCGCCGCGAACAAATGTCTCAAAATGAGCGGACAAATGTCATTTTGTAAAATGACATTTGTCCGCGAAGTTTTCGATACAAATTTTATCGCGGACAAATGTCACGGCGCCGTCGACAACAGCTTCGAAAAAAAAGACGATGACGCGATGTAGTCGGCAAAAAGCTCAACGGCAACGATTTTTTCCAAAATAAAATTCGACGACGATTCTATAAAAACGGCGCCGTTGTCTGTTTGTAGTAAATAAATTAATAATTTTGTTTTTATTTGGATTTTTATATTCTAAAATATTTTTAACAGACTTCATTTCATTCTGTGATTTTTTTTACATTCTGACTTGCTGTTTGTTATTCCGCTGTTCTGCACTACTGAAAATTTGAAACATTTGTTTGCAGTCAATGTCATATTTTTGTAAAAAGAAAAGCAGAAAAAATAGAAAAAGAAAGAAATTTCTAAAAAGTATCGGTCGAGCCCGAACGACTGGTGGAACATCAAAACATATTTTATTAATTTTTTTTTTAATATTTAAAATTAAAATTATTTGAAAAATTATAAAAATAATTTAAAAAAATGCAAAACGTAATAAATACCGTTAAAGGGACAGCTCTAAATGTCGCTGAAATGCTAACGCCCGTACTGAAGGTAAAAAATTTACTTAAAATCCACGTTATTTTGCTTTGTTTTTTTTTTGTTCACTTACGTCCTCCGCCTGCAGTCAACAAGGTTCACCGACAAACTTGAGAGAGTTTATTAATAATTTATTTTTAATAAAATTTATTATCAGTCAGAAGAATTAATAAATCTGAAAAAAAAAACAAAAACAAAAATAATAATGCCAGACACGACACACTTAAAAAGTTTTTTTTATTTTGATTTTTATGTTTTTTTTGATAAAAAAAAAACAACAGCATTAGTTTAAAATAGGCTTTGGGCCTTTAGGGAGTCCTCGATTTTGCAGCACTATAAAATACAAAACACAGAACTGGCGAACTGAAGGTCATTTTACAGGACGGATGTAAAAATTTCTATTTCTAAAAAGTATTTTTTCTTTTAATTTATTAAAAACAAAACCGCTTGACAAGAGATTTTTATTGGTTTTTTTTTGCGATTCGTCATTCAATAATTTTTTTTTCTGTTTTCCATTATAATTAGCGCACAAACAATGAAAAAATAATAATAAAGAAAATATTGTTGTGTTGTTGGAATGGAATTGATAAGTCCCCCGTGCTTCCTAGAAAGTTACCTACCCCGCAATAATCTACAAACAAATAATGTACCTATAATTTATGTATAGTTTTTTTTGTATCAGATTGCAAAAAAAGTATTATTATGAGGTTTTCCAGTTAGAGTTAGCTTTATATAATTATTGTGCTCTTTGTGTAAAATTGATTTTGACACGTCTGTCAAATTAGTTCTATAATTTATAATGCAATAAGTAGGTACGGAAGGTAGTATGTATAGGCAGCTTCAGTAAAGGTTGCTCCTCCAACATTGTAGATTACAGTGTTAAGTAGGTACCTTAACTATCCAAGTTGCATTTTCTAGATTAACAAGGTAACTCGAAGTATCAAACACTTCTACTGAGTACCTACTACCTGACTGCCTATTGAAAAAGATTATTAAATTTTTCATTTTAGGGTTAAAATTAATCACAAAAATTAAATTGAAACCAATATCCATACACAAATTGTCGGCTGGGCACTAATTCGCGATTCTTGAAAACCTAAGTATCAAGACTTCAGTAAAATCACAACGACTTCCAATTTTAAATAATTGATTCTATCTTTAATTTCCTAATAATGAAATTTGTTTTTTCACTTTTTGCAAAATCGCCTATATATCTAATTTAAAAAAAAATATTATTTATAGCTAAACTTTTTTTTTTTTTTGTTTTAGGAAAGTAAATTTCGAGAAACTGGAGTCTTAACACCTGAAGAATTTGTAGCTGCTGGTGATCATTTAACACATCATTGTCCATCTTGGTCTTGGGCGACTGGTGATGAATCAAAAATTAAAACTTACTTACCAAAAGGTGATTGATAAATTTTTCTTTTTGAGCTACAAACCTGGTTATACTTTTGAAGTTTCAATATTTTTTAAATATAGATGGTGGAAAATTTTTAACAGTTCGTTGTCTATCTATTTTACCTATTTCTAAATTCCCTACCTAAAATCTAATCTGCATCTAAACTTTGATTTGGAGTTTCTTCCATTGCAAACAAATTTTTATAATTTTTATTTTAGATAAACAATTTTTAATAACAAGAAATGTTCCGTGTTATCGACGATGTAAACAAATGGAATATGTAGGCGAAGAAAATCTGGTAGAAGATGAAACCGGTGATGGTTGGGTTGAAACACATAGTTACGGCGAAGACGGTCAACGTGAATTGGAAGAAAAAATATGTGAAATGACATTAGATAGCAATAAGGTGAAAATTTTTGATTGAGAATTTAAGTATTTTTATTTTATTTTTATTTATTTAGTTCATACAAATACAACAATCCAATTCCATTAGCCATATACTCCACATAATTCAAACAAAAAAATACAACATTCTGTTTATAACCATGTCTAAAGAATTAACTTTGTTATTAGTTTTTGTACTTTAGAAGGAATTTTTTGTTTTCGTGTAGAACATCTTTTCAGATTTCAATAAAAATTATTTCGTCTGCTGAGAAATGAAACAACGTATGACATTTATACGTCATTATTTGACAATAGCACCATTCGATTCCTCGTACTCGATTTTATAAGTACAACTACTTTGCAATATTCTTAATGTTGATTAAAATGTGTTTTTTAGATGAAAATTGTACGCTACTTGATATTTTTTCATACGTTTTTTTTAATTTTCAAATCTTTAAATTCAAATTACTCGAAACTATACTTTTCATTATACATTGTTTCATTTCTGAGCAGGCGATTTAGTGTACTTAGTTTTTTTTATTTGAAATGAAACTACTACAATTTTAACTAAATTACAGATTGATACAATGCATGAACATGAACAAGAAGGTAATGATAACGATGGCGGTGATGATGATGATGATGAAGCTATTGATATGGAAGAATTTGAAGAAAGTGGATTGTTAGATTTAGTTGATCCAGTAAGATTTTATTTTTATAAATTATTTCAGTGAATTGTTTATTAAATTAGTCTATTATCTACTGAATAGGCTGTAGCAACAACTACACGAGAAGAAGAAGAAGAAAATAAACAAGAAAATGATGCTGATGTTGATTCTGTAGTTCGAACTAGAACCTACGATTTACATATAACTTATGATAACTATTATAGAACCCCAAGATTATGGGTTGTTGGATATGATGAGGTTTGGTTTGATAACTTTAATCAAAGATCAAAGTATAACTACCAAGTAAAAAGGCTTCATCGCTAAATTTTGATTTTTATCTATTCTCACTTAAGATATTATAAAATTTTAATTTCAAAATATTAATATGACGTCTGAAATCAGAACGATTCTGTAAAATTTTGAAACTTAGGGTACCGTCGACCGTCATGATGTGTTGGTATTGCAGTTATCTTTCGGCTTGAACCAGAATTGTGCGAATTTTTCAATTTGTCTACTTTGATTGTTTGTGTCTTTTTTTATAACTTAAATTTGGCTCCTTATTTAGTTTTTGAATTTGAATTTTTCCGTTTGTCTATTTGAACTGCAAATGGAAGACAATATTTTGAAAAAAAGTACAATTTTAAAATATTCACTTCATTTTAAAAAGCGAAAAGAAATTATTTTAAACTTCCTGGTAATTATACTAATCTTATCTAAAACAGTTAATAGTTTGATGATTTGATTTTTTTTAGAATCGGAAATCCCTAACCGTCGAACAAATGTACGAAGATGTTAGTCAAGATCATGCAAAAAAAACTGTAACAATGGAAACTCATCCACATTTACCAGGTATTATTGTTTATATTTCAAATAATATACATTACTATTTTAAACTATTTATTTAAATTATTACTAAGGTCCAAGTATGGCATCAGTGCATCCGTGCAGGTAAATTTATTAATTTCTGAACTTTATTCGAACCGTCAATGGTTGAATAAATTCAAATTACCTCTATATACCCGTTAAAAAACTTTTAACTGTTTCTTCTTTAGGCATGCAGACATTATGAAAAAAATTATTCAAACCGTCGAAGAGGGTGGAGGACAACTCGGAGTTCATATGTATTTAATAATATTTTTAAAATTTGTTCAAACCGTAATTCCAACAGTTGAGTATGATTTTACTCAGAATTTTACAATGTCACAAAAATAAAATTTTATAAAATTAAGCTTTAAATTCGACAAAAGTAATAATAAATGCAAAATAAAAATATGTTTATGTTTTATTTATTCAAAATTAAAATGCATTGTGCTTTTTTTTAAACTCAAGCCTCGTTTAATAAAATTTTAAGTAATTGCATTGCAATTAAGACAAGTTTTTATCTAAAAAATCGAAATTAAATATTTCATAAAACTTAAAAAGAAGAATCATTTGATTTTGCCTGAATGTCGTCAGAAATTAATATGAATTTAATTCTAAAAAAAAGTGAATAATGAACAAAGAATGATCTATGTATGTCTACAGAGCCCACCACTTAGTTTCTGGTTCTAAATAATTTTAATTGCATTTTGGAAAATCGAGTTCAATTATTTTAAATTTGGGTTGTTATATAAATAATTGAGAATATTGATCCCAACCCATATTTTTTTAAAGTTGTATAATAATTGCTTAATACGTCTATTCCAGAATATTTTTTAACAACTTTTTTTAATAAATACAAATATTTTTTTACTAACCTCTACAAATTGTTTTTTACCCAAAATTTTGTAAAGCATACCTATAACAAGTACTATCCCATAGTCAAATTACATTTTCTTATGAGCTAAAGGAAAAAAATGTTTTTTTTTGAATATGTACAATGCACATAATGAATTAATTTTTGAACCTTTGGACAGTTATTATGAATTATTGAATATATTTTGTGTAGATATTGATACACATATTTTAGGCAATTATATTAAGAGCCCTCCACTTGAAATTCTGTTTTCTATTTTTGCAGTTTTTTTTGTTTTATTTTACAGAAAATAAACGGCCGTGAAAAATGCGACAAAAATTGTACGAAAAACACCTCTACCAGAAAATCACAAAACTATATTTGAATTTGATTTCTGTGCAGAAACTGTAATTTATCAAAAAAATTAAAAATTTCTTAGAAATAAATGAAATTAATTAAAAATTGTTTAGGAAATTAAAGAAATTCAAATTTTCACGTCACCAGCACTGGAGAGTGGTATTTTAGCTTTATTTCTGCGTTTGAGATTTTTTATTATCTTTTTCCTTTACTTCAGAATCCAAGCAAATATGTTCAAGTTTTTTAAAGGCTCATTTGGGCCAAAAAACTCAAAATATAAAAAATCCGACTCACCTACCCTGGAGCCAGTTATATACTCTCTAACATATCAAAAAATCACTTCAGTCTAGATTGTAGTAACCCTACAATCAAAGTCAAACTAAGACCAATTTTTTGCAATTTTTCACAATGAGGGCTCTTAAGATAGGCAATAAATTTTCAAGTATTTTTACTACGTCCGTCGGTTATGCTGAAAATAAGGAAATTGGACGAAATAAAAGATATACTGTTACGGATATGTATATTGTTGATAATTTTTCAAATACACAAAAAAAAATTTACTTTAAAAATTTAGGTTATTTTGATATAAAAAAGTTTTAATAGTTTCCACTTCAAATTATACTTCAAAAATATAATTTGTGTTTTAACATAAAAGCTCCGTTTTCAAAGAGATAGTTTTGCAGCCCCTACGTAATTAATTAACAATTTGTTATCATTGAAATAATTTCTTTAATTTGAATAATAATATTAACCAATTATTCAAAACATTTTTCATATATAATTACTAGTTGGTTGTAAGACGCCTATGGCGCCCGTTGAATACTGATGAATATGCAAACGCATAAAAAAATAACAATAAAAAAAATAAAAAAAATTGCGTTAATGAATCAGCCAGTCATTTATATATCAATATGCTGTAGAAGTACTTAGATATTTAATTTTTTTTAATCAAACACGAATCGACAAATAATAATGTGGATATATTTGTGGATATTTAATTTTATAAGTGTGATATATAATTTTATAAGTGTAATATATAATTTTCAGGACGCATTTCTAAAGTGGCCCGTAAGATCATTTGGATTGGGCACCCCTGGTCTAAAATAATTTGGCTATAGATAATTTGTCCAAAAACTATTTATCTAATAATTATTTGTCTAAAAATGCAATTCGTCTAAAAACAATTATAAATAACTATTGTTTATATTGTATCAAATAAACTACATTATTTATTTGAAATTTAAAATGAATACAAATTCGAATTTATTATATTTTTATAACGTCTGTTAAATTTAAATTCGCAAAAAAGTTAAAATATATGCTCCTCCTTTCTTGTCGCGTCGACAGGTTTTGGCTGCGGCAACGCGCTTAGAAGAAAAACTAAGCGGCGTGCGGCGTTACCAGCGTGCTAAAAAAACAAAAAACAAAAAAAACAAAAACGAAAAAAAAAATATTAGAAAAATTTTAAGCACCTCGATACGAAATATTAAAATGCAACGCGAGGCGTTGCAGTGCTGAAATGTCGACAAAAATGTTTTGCGGCGGCGAACAAAAAAATGGATTGCGGCGGTCAGCGCACGGGGTATTTTCTTGTCGGCGGCGGATATGCCTTGATGTCTCCAGTTTTATAAAATTATCAACGTCAAAAATAACTTGCCCAGTAAACAGGACCGCCTACTGAATATTGCCTAACAAAATATAATACAAAAACTTCACACCTACCCTGAAAAAGAACATGTTGTTTTTATTTTTTTTACTATGAAAAAACAATAAAAACCCAAACGGAACATGTTCGGCGTCCGACATTACAAATTACAAAAACGTCTTGCATTGCTTAAATCGTATTATGGATTTAATATTTTTCTAACTTTTTTTAAAAATAATCAATTGAATTATGTTAGAAGTACAGAGTCCGTTATTAAGTAAAAGCCAGTCCGTTATTAAGCACATAAAATAAATAGCTATCACAAAAAGCGCAATGAAACACTAAAATAAACACTAAAAAAAATGTCATCTCTTCGAGACACGTGTGGCAATAAAAGAAATGTTAAGAATTTTTTGAACAGCTCTAAAGTTTATAAGCGCATGCAATAAACACTTCACAACTACACTGATATTCGTAATTTGAAACTGTGCTATGCGAGAAATGTACACACGTAGTAACGCTTATGCTCTTTTGCATGAAAATGAATTTCACTTAAGATTGATATTGCCAGGTAAGTTTTTTTTATAAATACATTTAGGGATCTTTTTTCTTTTGTATAAAAAAAATTAATAGCAAAAAAAAACTTTCAAATTTTCAATTCCGTCCGATCAGTGATATTATTATCACCACTAATCGCTTGTTTACACAGCTAATTAATACGTTCGGACGACGAACATGTTTCGATGGTGTTTTTGATGTTGTTTTTTAATTGTAAAAACATGAAAACAAAAACACGTATTTGAACATGTTTCTACAAAACATGTTAATTTTCAGGGATGAATGAACAAAAAGCTAGTCTGGAAGCTAATTCAGAAGCTAATCTGAGAAAATAAATTGTATGAAACTAATACAACAATCAAATAACTGACAAATTCTTTCCACTTTTCAAGTATTAAAAGTAATTTTAGAAGTGGAAATATCCACATTTTTATCGAAAAAATTTTATGTTGCGAACAATATTTTTTTAATCGAAATTTCCACTTTTTTTCCAGAAATATTATTCAAGGCAATGCATTGTATTAACTTCAGGGAGTTTTTTTCGCAACAATATAATCTTGGGAACTAATTGAAGAAAAAATTATCGAAGAAGCTAATCCGAGAAAATTTTTCAATGATAATTCTGCAAC